>JBBMKA010000026.1:4972580-4998869 GCA_037833695.1 Sechiopsis laciniata | reverse complement strand
TTATAGTCAATATTCATAAAAATATTTAATAAAAATATAAGGTTTAGATAAACTGACACGTAGGTTTAGATAAACAGTCACGCAGGTTTAGGTAACCACCGTTTATAATAAACGGTGGGGCAAACACGGATTGGGTTATTATAACCAACCCAGCCGTTTACATAAATGATGCCCCAAACATACCCTTATAGATTTGCTCTCATTGGTTTAGTAGGATATTGATTTTATTGTTTGGTAGTAATACAGTACTTCATTGATTTAGTTCTCATAAGCTGATTCGAACATTTCATATATAAAAATTGAAAATAATTAGCAACTATAATCATTACTATTAATAATAATATTATATTATTGAGTATTTATAATATATTATTAAAATTAATTAATGATTATATACGTAAATATTTAAAAGTCGCCTCTATTTATAATTATTTTGTGAAAAAAGTTTATTTAATACAATTTTTATAAACAAAAAGTAAACAATGGGTACAAGATAAGGCCCATTATAAGGAAGATAAGCCCAACGTTTGTGATTTGATGGAATTGGTGGTCTGAGGTTCGTGTGAGGCTGTGCAATATTTAGGCCCATTTATACTACGATTTTAAGTTCTGTTTAATTATTCAAAATTTCAAATAACCTTTTTCCAAAAAAAAATTAAAAAAAACCTTTGTGTACAATATTTTACCGATTTAATGTACAACAGTCTTATGAATCCTTGCAACATACGACTCTGCCTTCTTAGTTTTAAGAAATAATTTCATTAATCTCATTAGCTATTGTAATAAAATGTTTATTTATTTTTAATTCAACCATTTGGAAGAGGTGGATTTGAACCATTATATTTTAAGTACGTAAATAATGTATCAACATTGTTTCTGATATACAACTAATATACTGCATAATGGTGTACTATATATATATGCATATACATATACATATAAGTACGTAAATAATGTATCAACATTGTTTCTGATATACAACTAATATACTGCATAATGGTGTACTATATATATATGCATATACATATACATATACATATACATATACATATATATACATATACATATATATATAAAAGGCATAATGGTAAAAAAAAAAAAAACACATGTAAACAAAGGTATTTTTCATTTTTTTTCTTAATTTTTTTTTTAAAAAAAAAAACTTTTGGGTTTGCAGGATGTTTTTGCCATATTTGTAAACTGATAATAATAATAATAATTATTATTATTATAATAAATAATTATAATTATAAGGTACATGCCTACAATAAGCCCATTAATTTTTGTCATCCTTGCAACCAGCCCAAAAATATAACTACAAAAAGCAAAAGAATTGTGTACAAATGTTCACGGGGCGGGGTGGGGAATGGGTTCCCCTTCTCTGTCCCGACGAAATCACTATTTTTTTGTGAGAATTAGGATGGAGATTCATTGCCGGAGAATAGGTGGGAATTGAGTTCCCTGAGTGGAATTTTTCCCCATTTTTTTTCTTCTATTTTTTCTAATCTTAATTTTATAAGATATTTTCAATAATATTTTTCAAGTAAATGATTTTTCATGGAAAAATATGTATTGATTTCATTTACATAGTTAATTATTAAAAATTAACTATCTAAAATGTTTCTAAAGATTAAATTGATAAAAATAGAGAAAAAATATTTTTTTTAAAAAATAAAATAAATAAAAATTGTAAATGGGGCGGGGATAGGAGAATCGGAAATGGTGAATGCATTTTCCATCCCCGGTCCCGTTTAGCTTGAGGAAATTTTTTTTTTTCTCGCTCACTCCCCGATTCTCCGCCTAAACGAGAATTCACTACCCTGGGGACCTACACCTGAATTATTGAACTAAAAAGTGATGTCAAATTCATTTCGTTTCTTTCTGAAGTTCAATAGTAGTATTTAAATGAGGAGAATTGAATTTCTGATTATCTGTCAAAAGTGTTAACTATTGTTTTGTTTTGTTTTGTTTTGAATAGTTGCTTTGAATTATGGTTAGATTAGATAGGCTAAATGTGAATAATTAACAATTGGAAAGTAGTTTATGCCACGATATATATATATATATATATAAGTCACCAGTTTCAATCTCCATATTGGTGAACTCAAAGAAAATCATATACATCATATAACTGATTTGTAAACGGTGAAAAATCATTAATATGGTCCAAATTTTAAGTGGTTTTTTTAACATAAATCTTGCCGGCTAATTTACTTCTCTCGTCTTACCATTCTATCAATTGGGTAATTTGAAAACATTTGACACACGTGGTTCACATTATACTTACTTGACAAATATCAGTTATAAAAAACGATTTAATTAGCCCATGAGAATCGAATTCAACTAGTATAATATATGAGATAATGATTAAAAAGTTATAAGTTGTCAACAACAAACAATAGTCTAACGACATTAATATGTATTCATGAACAAATAAAAGTCATAGATTTAAATCGTCAATCATCGATTGTTGAACTAAAAAAGAAAATTATAAGTTTAAAATCTCTTCTTCTAAATATTAAGTTAAATAAAAAATGATAAAGTTCAATAAAATGATAAAGGCCAACAATAGCATAGAATAACCTAATAACATGTACATGTTCATTTGGTTTTTACTCGTCTTTTAAAAAATCTAAGACAAAAGATTATGAATTCAAATTTTCTAAATTCAAATACAAAAAATTGTTCAATGATGTTATTCACACGAGATTTTCAAAAAAAATTTGATTAGTAGAGTTGAACTTTGATTTTGTGTGAAAGTTGTTCAATCTTTATGATTTGATTCTCTAGCTCTTCTCTTCCGTCGTCGACCCTATTTACGTTTCTATGATGGCCTAGCTGGTTCCTCTCCAAATAATTTGGCTCTTGGTTAAGAGAACGTATTGTTGATGAGGAAAAACCGGGTGCCAACTCTATCTCGGCCAATAGAAGAGAATGTTCTTCAGCTCAAGAACATGATGTGTGTATTCTTCGTGTTTTGGTTATCTTTTTATAGAATTGTTTGACCTTTTAAGTGATTTTGGGCTTCAAAAGGGTGTCTGATCCATAAAATTTTGGAGTATTTAACTTTGTGAAATTTACTATAAAATTTTAAAATTTTAAACTCTTAATTTAAGAAGAGCTTCTCTGCTTATAGAGTTATTATCGAACATGGGCTTGGACCTTAGCATGCCTTTAGGCCTGGTTATTTTAGGCTGTGTATATAGGCTTTGACCTTTTCTGACCGTTGGAACTGGACTAATTGGTTTGGCCTTAATAAATATGAGTCTAACTTAAATTTAATCCAAATTCCAAATAGATTAACCTTCCATTTTAAAATTTTTAGAAAACAGTGTAATTGATCCAAAATTATTTTAATTTTATCATTAATTCAAGAGTAGTGGCGTGACAATTTACCATTAGCCAAAATTTCTTTGTCAACATACGTTAAAGAAAATCATAGTAATAAACTGCGAGAGTATTATTCGTATAAATTATTCCACTAATTTAAAATAAATAAATTATTCCAAAAAATTCAGTATAAATTTGAAACGCTGTTCATTGAAAATCTTAGAAAACGTAAGCAATATCGCTTAGAGTTATTCGATTCCTCATTAATTTACAACATGTAAGAAATACATGTTTTATTAATGTGTGATATAAGAAATTAAAAGATAAAGAACAACCAAGTTTCTTATTAAAGTTTTTTGAAGTACATGACCCCAAGAATATATTACATTAGAGATAATGAATGGCCTTTTACAAGTTTGAAGTTTCTTTTCTTCTTTTACTACAATAAGTTCGAAAATTCGAACATTTAATCTCTAAAAAAGAAACCAATACATCTTAACTATTAAGCTAAGTTCATGTTGGCAAGATTTCATATTCATGCCACAATTAGCTGAACAAAATTTACCTTCATTGTGTCGTGATTTATAATCGAAGGTTCAAGTCTAATTCATTCGTCGTCGATCCTTGATTTTTCACCATCTTTAACCGAAAGCTTCCGGGCCAACTCGAATCAGTTTCCATAGCTTCCTCCCTTCTCAAAGCTTTTGGCATTGGTGTCTTCTCAACTCCACCTTGTGTAGAGTTATGGGGAAGGGAATGAGGTTTAATTATAGCAAGTGAAGCAACTGCATAGTTTAGGGAAACAGCCATTGTTGAAAGCATCATCATTTTGGGATCAGATTGGTGCTTTTTAGCAGCTCCTCTCTCTCTTTTGTGGGCATTTTGGTGGCCTCCCAATGCTTGTGAACTGTAAAACTTTCTCATGCAATAGTTGCAAGAGAATAGCTTGTCCTCTCCGCTTCGGTTGACGACATTCGGCTTGGTCTCCGACACGGTAGCTGTCGACGGGTGGTCGGTCTTGCAAAGCCCTAAACTTAGCCATTGACCTAAATTATCATGTGGGTTGCATTGGATTTGTTGTTGTTTGTAGGGAAAATTCATGGCTGAATTGAAGCTAAGTAATTTAAGGAGTTTTTGAAAGGTGTATTATTTATTGATTGTGGGAGTTTAAATATATGTGGGGAAGCAAGGAAGAATATAATGTAGGGAGTAATGGCTTGAGTTACAAGTTGGAGTTATGGCTAACTTTAAACAATAAAGCTAGAAAGAGAGGCTAACTTTAAACAATAAAGCTAGAAAGAGAAGCTTTGTACTATCATTCAATTATGTACCTCTATGAGGCAAAGATTCCACATTTCAATGTTTCAGTGTCTCTCTTTAACCTATTATTCTCTCTATCTCTCTCATCTAAGTTATTATTCTACAACAACTCTAAATTCTTGTGATATATGTGAAATGTACTTGGTTTGTGAAAATGTTTTTTTTAACATAATTGTTTGGATTTTAGAAAGAAAACAAACAAGTGATGTGAAATTATGCACATATAAATCATTATGGGATGAGTTAATAATTAAGAAGACTTTATAAAATCAAAATGTTATGAGTTTAATTTATAATGATCATCTATCAATAAATTAATATCATAAAAATTTGCATGATAATCAAATATTGTAATGTCGATTTAACAAGATTTTGTTTGTTTTGTTTGATAATATTAAATTAAATTATATTCGTGAAAAGAGCCAAATACCTGAGTTAATGGATACATGACTTCTAAATGCATGAATTTTAGGTAAATGAATTCCTAAGTACGTTATGTTCAAGTACACATGAATAGTATATAGTACATGTACTTATTTTCTTAGTATCATTTTGAAGTGCGTTTTAGATAGTTCATAAACAAGTAAAGCAATCCAAAAGGCGAATTCAATCAATTGATATTCATTATCTTTTTGTGTGTTTTGAGTTATGTAAAAAAACTAAAATTCCTTTTAATCAAGATAGTCAGATTTAGAATGGTTTTTATAGGACTCACTAATTAAACCTTTCACCAAATGGTTCTTTCACTCTTTCTTAAGGAGTTGATTAGTTAAAATGAGTAGAGTTCAAACCACAGGTGCATCGATTATGTAATTGTAGACGAATGGTTATGATAAACGAAGAGTTATAATAAACGGTGAGTTAAAATAAACAGTGTTTGAGGTGCAGGTTATTATAATAGGGGTTATGATAAACGGTGTTCGGAGTGCAGGTTATTCTAAGAAAAGTTATGAAATTTTTTTCATAATTTGTTTTAGTTACTTAAATTTAAATTAAAAAAGTTAACAAATAATTAATAAATTTTTTTTAATAAACTTATAATTAATATTGAACATAATTTTTTAAGTCTTGAACGGATTATACCCTCAAAGCCTAACTTTTCAACCACTGCGCCACCCATTGGGGACATTTATTATCTTTTTTTTTTCATATTATATTTCACTTATATATTGATGTAGTTATGTATTAGAAATTAATTTTTTAAGTTAATATTAACCTCATGAAAACAAATTTCAACTTTAAGTTTTGTTTTCTTTATTCTTCACAAAATCGTTTTTTTTTATAGATTATTTTTCCAAAATCTTAATGTTTAAGTAGTGAATCAATTTGAAATAAACAAAATATGCTAATTAAAAAAAAGGATAAACTACTATAAAAAAGAAAAAGAAAAAATTATATACTATTAATTAAGTCAATTATTATTTCAAATAATCACCGATTATTAGAAAATTTTAAAGAAAATTTATAGTCAATATTCATAAAAATATTTAATAAAAAATATAAAGTTTAGATAAACGGTCACGCAGGTTTAGGTAACCACCCTTTATAATAAACGGTGAAGTAAACACTGGTTAAGTTATTATAACCAACTCGGCCGTTTACATAAATGGAAGCCCAAACTCACCCTAATATTATGATGCAATAACGAAGTGGTCAATGCCATCCCCAAATATAGTTGATTTCCAAAAAAAAAAAAAAAAATGTTGGTATTATTGTCTTAATATTATGTAAAGCATAAGAACAGAAAGAGATGACACTTTTGATATCTCTTGAAAACAAATGAAGAGCAAATATTCTTTTCTTGATAATATTCTCTCTTTTTTTTCTTCTTTTTATTTTGAGTTAAAAATATTGTTTTGATCACTATACTTTAAATTTTGTTCTATATGGTCCATAAACTTTCAACTGTACCATTTTAATCCATTTGTTTTATAAAAAATAAAAATAAAATTGATTCCTATAATAAATTTAAAGTTAATATTAGTCAACATTGGTACAATAATATTAATAACTTTAATACAAATATTGACAAAATACGAATATATTTCTAAATCTATAGTCAAATAGAGTAATTTTTTAACCATAAGTTAACCAAAATATATATATATATATATATATATAAAAAGTCAATTTTAAAGTTTCTTTAAATATATAGATCAAAATTGAACATTTTAAATTTTGATAATAAAATGAAACAAAACTCATAGAGATCAAAAAGGATTATTTTAACCTATATCTAATTTTGCTATTTATTCAACTCTAGTTACTCTCTCTCTTATGGGCATGTCAATAGTGACAAAACATATCTAGCTATGCAAAAGAATGGAAGGATGTCTGGTCAAATATATGGTACAACTAAACTAGGTGCCCTGAGGTTGTCGTGTCCACATTTTCATGTTGTGTTTTTGCTAAGCATATGAGAGAGAATAAGTAAGGACAAAGAAATATTTGTCTTGAGCAAACATTGGTGGGCAATGAAGTATGATTTTGATGCCAAAGTTTATTTTCTTTTGGGATAAAATCATTTGATGCTCTCTAAGTTAATAAAGTGTGGCATGAGGATTGAGATGAACCCAAACTTTAAGTTTAGATTGAATTGTTTGTCAATTTTATTCCAAATTATTTTGAATAACTTTTATGCAATATTTTGAAGAAGAGAATCAAAACTCTTCCTTTTGTAACACAAGCTTAAAGAACAATCTTTATCTAGTGTCAAGTTTTTTTACTTATTCCCTCAAATAGTAGGTGTATAAGGATTTGGTGATTTAGTTTGGATCTAGTGTTGACATGTCATGTTCCAAGGTGGTTAAGATAATTTAGGATTAGGCATGACACATGAAGTATGAACCATTGAGTATTAAAGTGTAACATATAGATTTTTCCACTAAATCGTGATCTATTTAGGTATGCCCTTTGGCATTAAAGTCTCAAATTTGCTCCATTTATACTTAAGTTTACTAATTCCCCTCATGCTTGTCGCTTTTTTTGTTTAAACAATATTTTATTGTTTCCATCTTTTAAAACGATACGATACAAAACCTTGTACCCCATCTTCAGAAAGATATGTTTCTAGTTTCCTATTTCGATCGATAATCTCTAATATGAAAGGCTTAATGAATGAGCGTTATTGATTATTCTCATTCATGCACATCTATTTACATACATGAGTCAACAACTCACTTAGGATTCGGATCATGTCAGCATATGACTATTTTAGTAAAATATTGTTCAATTATTCTTGGTCTATAATAGATAACGCTAGAAAGTTCAATATTTCATAATCTAGTCTTATACCAACTCTTATTATAGGATAGTTTTATTCATATATCTCAACATGAATGACTTGAATCAAGTATTTTACAACTATTATAAAGTAAGTTGTATCAACAATGTCACGATAAGATGATATTTGAAAATTAGCGTGGATTGTTGCCCAAAATAATAGTTAATTTGATCATATTAGTCACAACACTCATCAACTAAAAAAAAAATATATGAAGATTTGAGGATAATCGCACACATCATTTGAATCCTAGTTCTTATTGTCAATCCACAAGTTGTGTGTGATTCTAAACTCATGTGATTTTGTTTATGGAATTTACAACATGTATCATCCCATTCTAGCGAAAGAATAATTTGTTACTCTAAATGACAAATGAAATGCTTTCTTCTCTTGCTTTTGCCATCTTTTCTCACTCTTTTTTCTCGGTAACTTTTTTTTTTTTTTGAGAAAAAAAAATTGATAGGTTGAATCGACTACTTTTTCTTGTTTTTTTTAAAACATATGATAACTATTCAAAGAGTATGTTATCAAGTTTGGAGAGAAATATCTTCATACCTTATTATTAACAATGGTAGAAAGCTCTCTTAAAAGAGCTATACAGAGGGAATGAAATAGTAAAGCAAACTTACTCAATTGCTAAACTATTTTAACAACTAAACTGATACTAACAACATTTTATCTAATATCAGTTGGATACAAAACAGATTTAATACATTGTTATCCCCCCCTCAAGATGGACATTGATGTAAATTCAAAACTCCTCCCATCTTGATCATGAATTCTTGTAGGGTAGCAATAGATAGTGGCTTGGTTAACACAGCAAGCTAACAGTGTGTCTGAACTAAAAGCAGTTTTATGAGTCCTTGATCAATCTTGTCTCTCACAAAATGACAATCAATCTCTATGTGCTTGGTTCTCTCGTGAAAAATCGGGTTTGTAGCAATAGCAATAGCTGCTTGATTGTCACAATATATGAGAGTGGATGGCTCAACTTGCACATGGAGATCAGAAAGCAGAGAAAGAAGCCATGTAATTTTGCTTGTTACACTTGCAAGGGCTCGATATTCCGCTTCAGTTGAAGATCAGGATACAGTTGCTTGCTTCTTGGTCTTCCAAGATATCATGGATTCACCGAGGAAGACACAAAAACCCGTAACGGATTTTCTGGAATCTGGGCAAGACCCCCAATCTGAGTCAACAAACGCCTTCAGTGGGAAATTTGCGAGGGCTTGAACAGAAGACCTTGTCCAACAGTTCCTTTAAGGTATTTGAGTAAGTATACTGCAGCATCAAAATGGCTGCTGCTGAGATGTATTGACTTAGCTTATGGACACAATAGGAGATGTCAGGACGAGTTATTTGTAGATACAATAACCGACCAATTAGCCTTCTGTAATCTGTTGCTCTTTCAACAGTTAGCTTTGTTCTATCAGTTGCAGATAGTTTTGAAGAAGGAATCATGAGATGTGGAACTTGTTTAGCACCCAAAATTCCATAATCTTCAAGGATCTGTAAACAATATTGTCGCTGGGAAACATACAAGCCTGTAGAAGAACGAGATAATTCTAATCCCAAAAAGTATTTGGCATGGCCAAGGTCTTTGAGCATGAAATGTTTCTTGAGCTCAAGTTTAATGGATTCAATCTCCAAAGATGAAGGTCCTGTGACAAGGATATCATCAACATACATTAGGAGCATAACAAACGATGAACCTGAACCTTTTGTGTAGAGCGAATAATCAGCTTTGGATTGTATAAAACCATTTGAAAGTAACACTCGAGTGAACTTTGCAAACCACTGCCGACTTACTTGTTTGAGGCCATAGATTGATTTATGAAGTTTGCATACCAAACGGGTTGAACCAGTGCTTCTGTCATCATGGTAATAACCGAGTGGTAATGCATATATACTTCTACAAATAGATCATCGTTAAGAAAAGAATTTTTGACATCTAGTTGTGCCAAACACTAACCATAAGACGAAGCAAGAGATGAAAGGACCTTGACCGATACAATTTTTGCAACTGGCGAAAAAGTAACAAGGTAGTCCACTCCTTCCTGCTGGCTATAGCCTTTTGCTACTAATCGTGCTTTATAGCGTTCAACTGAGCCATCTGCCTTGTATTTAACCTTGTACACCCATTTACAACAAATGACATGGTGATTTGGGGGTAATGGTACTAAGGTCCATGTTTTGGTTCTTTCCATTGTAGCAATTTTCTCATCCATGGCTTTCTTTCAATGAGTGTGCTTGATGGCTTGGCAAAAAAAAACTTGGCTCAAATTCTGTGGAAACATTCAACAAATAAAAGCTTATGTTTCAAGGAGAAATTTTGGTATGTTAATACATCTTGGATAGGATAAGCACAACTAGACCGAGGGGATGCTCCTGCTAACAAGGCACAATGATAGCCCTTTAGGAAGCGAGGAGGATTGTGAGCCCTTTGAGATCTTCTAGGCTGTCCAATTGGTTCGACAATGGAAAGTTCAATGATGGTAGATTCATTGTTGTTGAATCAACGGGAGAACTTGCACTTTGTAATGCAGGGGAAAGGTTACTGTCTGTAGGAGTGTTACATTCAGCGGAAGGATCCATATTATGATGATTAGACATGATCTCATTTTGGATATCAGAGTGAGGAGGATTCATATCAGAATCAACATTATCAGAATGAGTGCTCTCAGGGGACAAAATTGGGCTGTCAATTGGTTCAGTATGCAGCGGATTTTCAGACTCAGTATGCAAATGAGAAACCTCAGTTTGTCCAGAATTTGAGAAAAATTCTTATCATTTAAGCAAGAATAATCAATTATCAAGCTTCCAAGAAGCATTTTAGGCAATTCTGATTCAGAAAAGGGACCTTCATCACTGTTGTTGTAAGCTGTACTTTCTCGAAACGAAAACTAATCTTCTATGAAAACAACATAACGTGATATTATAAATTGTTTGGAAAGAACGTCAAACAACTTGTATCCTTTTATCCCTAGTGGATAGCCATAAAAAACACAAGCCTTTGCACGAGGGTAGAATTTAGATCGATATGCTTGTAAAGTGGATGCATAGCAAAGACAACCAAAGGATCTCAAGGATTTATAGTCCACTTTAGTATTAAAAAGAACAGAGTAAGATGTAGCATTTTTCAATAGGGGCATTGGAATGCGATGATGATAAATGTAGCAGTCAATATACATTCTCCCTAAAGTTCTAAAGGCACACGAGGTTGAAAGAACAAGGCACGAGCTACATTCAGGAGGTGCTGGTGTTTTCGCTCAACAACAGAATTTTGTTGTGGTGTCTCAACACATGAAAATTGGTGTAAAGTACTAGTAGATTAAAAAAAAATATCTTTAAACTTGAGTTCTGGTGCATTGTCAGAGCGAGAAACTTTAATGACTTTGGAGCATTGAGTTTCTATGAGTTCAAAAAATCTTAGAATGATTGCCACAACATAAAATTTAGTTTTGAGTAGGTAAACCCATGTGTACCGAGAGCAGTCATCTACAAGGGTGACAAAGTATTTATAACCATTAATAGTAGGACATTTGAAGGAACCCCAAACATCACAATGTATGATATCAAAAGTAGATGAGGCTACACTGTTATTAAAAAGGAAAACCAATCTTCTTTTCTTTGCAAATGGGCAAATGGTATAATGTGTTGGAGTTCCATGTTTGAAATTCAAAAGAGACTTCACAGTATCTAATCTGGAGTTGACAAATGATCAAGGCGCATATTCCATGTATATCAATACTAACAGAGCAAGGCAAAAATTCATACTGTTTCTCTGCAATTGAATTCAAAACATTGCTACACTGACTGGTACTGGAGTTATTTTGAGCTAAAAATAATTCTTGATTCTTGTTGCCCGAGAATGTTGCTTAACATAGAGGTTGTGGAACTTCCAAGATGTATAGCCCATTTTTTGAATCACCCTTGCCAATCATCCTCAAAGATTTCCTATCCTGAATAATGCAGTTTTTACCAAGGAACTTAAAATAAACATCATTGGAAGACAGCTTATTGAGATAAGGTTAAAGGAAAACTCAGGGACGAATAACACATCAACCAATGTCAAGTCCCTACTAAGCTTGGTTTCCCCAATGTGTTTAGCCATCACTCTTTGTGAATTAGGCAGTACAACATACAAATCTTGGACAACAGGCTTCATATTATGAAAGAGACTGAGATCATAACATATATACCGAAAGGCCCCTGAGTCTATAATCCATACATGAGGAATTGGTTTAGAAATAGCAAGGATTGGAAACATACCTGAAGTATGTGCCATGGCAATCACAACTTTTGATTTGGATGGTTGAATATGAGAATTAAGAATATCCATAAGTTGAGCCACAAGATTTGTCTCATCAGTTGTGTTGCTACTACTTTGTATCTTTGAGTTCCCATTTCTTGGATGATACCCCGGAGGAAATCCATAAAGGCAATAACATTTGTCTATGGTATGACCCATGTACTTGTAGTGAGTACAACGAGGAGCATTCTTTCAACGAGTATTATCGGTGATATTTGCAGCAGTTTTCGAATCATAGGCCAGTAGGGCTATCGCATCGACAGAAGAACTCGTCATTTTTTGTCCCTCCTCTTGAACAATCAACGAAAAGGCTTTCTGTATAGAAGGAAGAGGATCCATGACCAAGATCTGTGACCAGACGACTAAATGAGAATCGTTTAATCCTATGAGAAAGATCATAAGATACTCCTCATTCAAATGGTCAAGCAATTTCTTGATCTTGCCACAAGTACATTCAACTGTTGGACGAAATTCAAGCAAATCCTGCCAAGCGGTCTTCACTTTCGTGAAGTAGGTCTCCACTGAAGAAGATCCTTGAGTGATTGAATGCAACTCATTCCATAATTGGAAAACACGCGGTCCATTGCCTTCTGAGAAGGTTTCCCCCTAATTCGTCCCAAAGTTCCTTGACATTTCTTGTGTAAATGATCGAAGCAGCTATCTCTTTGGATACAGAATTGATGATCCATAAGGCAAGAACATCATTGTTACACTTCCAGGAAGAGATCAATTTCACATTTGTGGGTTTCTTGATGCGCCATTCACAAACCCTTCTTTGTTTCTTCCCAAAAGTGCTATTGTCATCGATCGCTGCCAAGAAACGTAGTTAACTGCACCGATCAGTGGGCGAGAAACAAGAACAGATGTAGAACTGAAGGAATGATGAAGATAGTATGGATTCATGTGTGCTTCGTAATTCACCGAATCATTTTCACTAGGTGTTTCTTACTCGACTTCTGTTGGAGAGGCCATTTCGCTCATCACTCAGTCGACTCAAGCAGGAAGAAACGAATAGTAATGTCTATCGCTCTGATACCATATCAAGTTTGGAAAGAAATATCTTCATACCTTAGTGTTAACAATGGTGGAAAGCTCTCTTAAATAGAGCTATACAGAAGGAATGAAAGAGTAAAGCAAACTTACTCAACTGCTAAACTATTTTAACAACTAAACTGATACTAACAACATTTTACCTAATATCAATTGGATACAAAACAGATTTAATACACTGTTATATGTCAAAGGCAAAGCAAAGCTATATCTTTTTTTCATAGGTTGAATCGATTATTAAAAGAAGAATTGGTGGATCTCAAAGCGAAAGAAACCAATTACAAGAAAGCTTTCCAATTTAGACTAATTGAAATGTCATAGTTTCTACTCTATATAAGTTAAAGTTGCAACACCAAGATGAAAACATGTAACAAGAAATAGGATAAGGATTAAACAAAGGCATCTAATGTCTCTCGTGATACCCTAAAAAGAATATCCAATATAAATATAATTCAATTGTGTTGCCTTTGTTGTGTTCGAGTAATGATAGACTAGAGAATATGGATAATACTTCATGCACTAATTTCTTTCAATGTTGTGTTGTTGTCACATAATTAATGCATCTGATTCCCTTACATTAATGACATCGAATTTTGGAAAGGATTCTGTGACATTATTCTCTATGAAAGTTTATTGTAACATGAAATGTCCTGAGTATCATAAACAAAAGTGTCACACTATTTGAAATTTTATCAGAGCAATACTTACCAATGAAAATACTTGTTCACCCTAAAAATCACATGTTTTTACTCTTTTGCATTTCTCTTTCCATCAATCAAAGTCTTTCTTTTTTTTTTTTGGATTAAAATTTGAATAATACTTAGCCACCCTTAGGTAAGTATTACTCAAATTTTAATCCAAAATCAATAGCTAATCGTTAAGAAAATAGACAGGAACAAATTCAATTCCACTCAAAGAGCAAAACTCTATACAAAGAGAGATTCAAAGCATCAATAACCGTACATTTGGAACAATATTAAGTGCAGCTTTCATTTGAAAATATGTAGGAATTGATAAGAGACCAGAGAAGCAATCCTATCATTCTGTTAAAAGCATAAAAAGGTAGAGAATTGCTAACCACAGTTACAAATGATGTACAAAAATCAATGAAACAATCCTAACAAATATACTGCTACAATACAACAACCAGCTTGGAATTGCTAACCACAATTACAAATGCTGTACACAAATCTTGAACCATCATTTTGTAAGGAGCTATTTTCAATGGAGTGACAGTACAAATTGACAAGAAAAGAAGCCTAAGGTCTAGGTTAGAGAACATTGCCCTCCACCAGATATAAGATCTCTCCCCCATAAAAAAAAAATTATAAAAAAAAAAATGAAGCTAATTCTTTTGGAACTTCTAAAAATCTTACATTCTGAAATCTAAGACAGAAACAGTGTTGTTGGCAAAACAGGCAGCGATTTTATCGCCTTCCTTGTTCCAGCAAACTTCAAAAATTCCCCCGTTGCCAGAATAGGTTTTAACAATTTTGCCTTCCTTTAGTGACCATATGTGCATCGATTTATCGAGGGATCCACTGGCCAAATACTCGCCATTCGGGCTGAATGCAACAGAATACACAGGTTCCCTGGCGATTCAACCAATAGAATTAGTACACAAATCTAAATTTCTTGAAGATTATGTAAGCTTATAGATGCTTCGATGCTACAAGATCTTAAAATGTTTGACAATAGTGTATGGTACCTATGTCCATTTAAACTGGTGATGAGTTTCCCGACTTCTACATCCCACAACTTCACGGTTGAATCAAATGATGCACTATAAAGCAAGCAAACGATTAGGTCAGGCAAATGATCAAAGGTATCATAGGTTAAAAAAAAGAACATGAACAGGGCTAATTACCTAGCCAACACTAACTGCAGGTTCGGATTGTTTGTACCCGGTCCAGTGGGACTCCATCTTATGGTGTATATTTCCTGAAAAAAATCTTGACATTGTAGTCTAATTGGAAGAGATATAAATTTAAGCACATGACATTGAATCACAAGTAGTACCTTGGAATGTTCTCTCAGATCGTAAACATACTTGTCCTGCTTCATACTCCATATCTGCATTAAACTTACTGGTGAACACAAATGGAAAAAAAATCCAGGACAGCAAAACACGCGCAGCGTGTAACAAATAAGTGGAATGAGTAACACATCCTTTTCATGCTTTAGTTTTCATTTCAAAATAAAAGCAAGGACAAACCAAAATTTAACTGAGAAATCAGTGCAAATAATCATGGTTGAACTAAAAAAACTCAGACATTAGTTGCAAGTGAACCATAAAATTGGACAATACAAATAACCTTAGCTGTGACATCATCAGAACACGAAGCCAACAATGATCCAGTGGGATCCCATTTGACAGAGTTTACTTCACCCTGCAAAGTGCAAAACAAAAATTAGATAAAGCGAGAGACTTTAGTCATCCCCAAGAACATGTAGCTTGCATACTTTCTAAACTTGAAACAATGTTAGAACAAGAACACTGACATCTATAATGAATTTAGATTCAAAATTCACTGTTCAAGTCGATAAACAACTAGCAATACCAAACATTTAAAAGAGGAGAGGAGAAAAAGGAACCTGATGTCCTGCAAAGGTTTTAATGGGACGAGTCTCTCCAATTTTGCAGACAAATATCATATTGTCCGTGGAACTTGTAGCAAATGATACATTGTTGCGCCAATCAACATCAAGTGTTGGACCTAAACGTAAAAACAGCATCATTAAAGCAAACTTTTTGCAAGCATTCATTTTCCTTCAAAAACATTCAATATTATTGTAAACAACCTGAATGAAATTCAAACTGCTGCTTCCATTCCTCTGCCTTCACATCCCAAACAATAGCAGTTTTGTCACAGCTTCCAGTAAGAAGATAATCACCTTTCTTGTTCCACTTCAGAGAAAATATGGGACCTTTGTGCTTGATTAATGTGCTCCTCAACTCACCTAGAGTATAAGTAGAAAGTAATGCAACCATAATAAAAGCACAGAGAACCCAGTGCAACAAAGTTCAATAAGGGAAAAAAAAGAATCGGAGTCGGTTGATATTGTCTTAATTCTTATTTCCTTTCCCTATCAAAACTATGTTCAAAATGTTTAAATGTGTTAGGCGAGGAGAACCTCTTATGGTAGTAGTGGAAAGTTCTTAGCCAATTAGTTCAAAGTGATCAAGAATATTGGAGTTTTCGTCAACTCAATACTGATACTACCTTTTTCTTCATTTTGTTAATGTTGATGCCTTTTGCTCTCTCAATAGTTAAGGTAGATGAAGAGTTCGTCTATGAAAATGTAGGAGGCAGTTTGAAGATTTGCACCACCTTCTATGTTTATTTTTTCAATCCCTCTGGATCTGTTGGTTGCCTTCGTTTAATGTGTTATGCTATGATTGAGGAGGTTCGATCTCCTGGGGTCGCCCTTTCGTGATAAAGGCAAAGTGTTATGACACGTTAGGTTTTTTGTAACCTTGTGGGGAGTTCGGATTGAGAGGAATAATATAACTTTAGGAATGTTAAGTGATTTTGTGAAGGTTGAAAGTTGGCATGTTTCTCTTAGTGGGCATCGCACATAGACCAGTTTGTAATAATGAGATTGGTTTGGTTTTGTTTGACTAGAGTGCCTCTGTGTAATGTAGCTTTTGGGACTTCCTTTTAGTTTTTTGTATGCTCTGTTTTTCTTTCATAGTTCTCAATGAAAGCTCAGTTTCTTTTAGGTACAAACTGATTGATATTGAATTTTTTTCTCATGACACATTGAATAGTTTATAGAAATGCTGCAGTTTTTCTTTAAAACCTTTACTATAAGATACAAAGTCTGTTTTGGATTTTTTCAACTTCTTGGGGTGTAATGTGACATCCTTTCCTATTGTATTTTAAATATAAATAATTTAAAATACAAATAGTTTGATGTCTATTTATTTAAATGTTAATATGCGCTATTTATTGATCTGTGCTAAAATACGTTAATCTCCAAATTTATCAGAAAAAGGCATATTGATGGGTTTGTGCCATTTGGCCCATTTGATGTTCATGTTCGTAATTCTTGGCTTCCATGTAGCTTACCGTTTGTGTTCCAAATTCTAGCTTGTCCATCATATGAACCAGTAGCAAGCAGGGTCCCGTCTCCCTACATGACAGCAAAACATTATAGGTTTGATAAAGTCCCAAGTATTTACAAGTTAATGTAAACCTAAATACATAATTGTGCACGTTTTTCCAAATTATTGAAGTTAAGAAATTAAGGAACTTTTTCATACAACAATCTTAGAATAAGAAATCATATGATTATATGTGCAATTTAAGCTTAGACACGAGACATTATCCACTTTTTCCTTCTTTTTTGGGGGGAGGGGGCTCATTTGAAACAATAAACATCACTTGGCTTCTAACTCCAACTCGGCCCCCGACCAATCCAAAAAGGAAATGAAGAAAGAAAGAGAACAGCCAGCCTAACTGTGCAAATAGCTTCGATCTTTTAAGAGGCTAAAGGCAGCCGCATCGCTTCATCTCTTGAAGAAGCGAGGAGCAAGCCTCGTGGCGGTATGGATTGTAAGCCTTAATTACAATTCAAAACATTGTACAAATCCTAAATTTATATAACAAGAATGGCAAAACATAATACTTATAAGTCCCCAAGAGGCAGCCTCATTGTAGAGGCTTAAGGGTCACAGGTTCAAAATTCACGAGTGAGCTTAATTGTAAAATTTCATATTGTCTTCCAGATCTAAGCCTTAGAACAAAAGAAGATGCCTCCAAGTATGTAGTGGTCTAAACTCATTCTCAGTTATCAAAAAAAAAAAAAAAAAATATATATATATATATATATATATATATATATATATAATATAAGTATTAAGAAAATCATCCAGTCAATTGTCACTCAAACAAAATTTCTAAAATGATATCTTTTAACATCGCTACTATTATCACTAATGGGATCTATTAACATTAATAGGATTGGATTCTTCTATAAAGCAAGTAGTAATAATTCAAATTGTTATCATTCAGACCCTAATGTTTCTTTTAAAGAATGGAGAGTCAACACTATTCATGTAATCATTATACGTGCTCTAAGGACTTTAAGCCTATGAGAGGCATAAGCTTCTAATCTAATGATCCAAAAAAGGCATAACTCTCGAGTCTAAAGGTTAGAGGCTTGCGCCTCAATATCTTCTTAAAACAGCTTTTTAAAACATTGATTAGCTTCCCATATAGCCAAACAAATTCCCTAAGCAACAGATCTGCAATATGCATTTTGCAGAACTAATAAGCAAGAAAAACATATCCACATAGCCATCAGTATCACAAGGGAAGAGCCATAAAGGTGGTTTATTTCTTTTGAAGTTTGAAGCACACTTGTGTAATACATACACACCATTAAAAGACAGAACAAAATGAATCGATAACAATCCTCTTCCATAGCACCAAATACATTATCATTATTATAACTACTTTATTGAGTGTATTAACAAGAGAGAGGGAAACAGCCTAAGGGCTGGGTGAAGAGGGAATCCCACCCACAAAAGAACTAAAGAAGAGCTTCTCCGTAGTTCATGATCATGGAAAGGTGAGAGTTACAAAAGAATTTTATGTGATCAAAACACCACCAAGATAAATAAATTATAATTAATTGGTAAATAGGCAACACTAAAATCAACATGTAAGGTCTCCAATTATACATAAATATGTGAAAAGGGCAAATCAAGAAAGGAGTGATTTCGTGTAACAGTCAGTGTGTGCCCGTGGAACCCAGGGGAATTTTGAGAAGTGTTTGTAATTACCTTTTACTGCTGTCCTAGGTCCTTTGTTTAGGTGTGAAATTTTGTGGTAAAAATATCATGGTAGGAGAGGACAGCTGATAGGACCCTCTTATTAGGCCTCGTGTTAGATGGGAAGTTACAAATAGGGTGGTTAGCTAATAGCTAGTTAGTCCTCAATGGGCTATATAAGTGTGTACTCTTTACCCTAAATCAATTTGACTCAAGTGAGCAAGGGGACCCTTTGATAGAGTTGGGCTCTATCAATTGGTATCTGAGCGATGATCCTTTGTGACTGTTTATATGGAAATTCAAATGGAAGTTGTAGAAAGCAAAGCACAAGGTGAAAATGAATTGCAGAGATGGGTGGATGAATATCGTAAGGGAGTTGAGAAAATTAAGAAAAGTGGGTACAATGAGCAAGCAGCACGGGAGTGCACATAAATAGCATACAAAAGTTAACAATTTTAAGAGATGTCTGAAAAACTCACATTCCAATCCAGTGTAGTAACATCTTTGCTCTTCTCGTTAGTTCTACCCTTAACATGCTTCAACACCAACACGTTTAAAGGACTACTTTGAGCCCCAGACCTACTGCTACCATCCGCTATTGTCCAAATGCGCGCTGTTGAATCTCCAGAACTGTAATTGAAGTAAGAACCTAAAAATGAATATATAAAAGATATAGAAGCCTCATGATCAAAAGACAACCATAATATACTCTTGCTAATCTAGGAAGGAGACAAGGCAGACTATACAAACTACAAAGATTTCAAACATACAATCTTAATAAGTATTATTTTTCAGTTGCACTTGAGTCACAGCACATTAATGCTAGGAACCAAAAAATTATTATTCAGGTTCAAAGTTGAGCACAAGATATCATCTCACGCAATCATTGCAAAAAAAATCTTTTTTTTTTGGTTCAACTAAATCAACAATTATTTGGTTGGTCGATATAATTAAATTTACCTCAACCCACCAACTTAAGCTTTTGGGTTGATTAGTAATTTAACATGATCCAACATGGTATTAGAGGAGGAAGTCATGTGTTCGAGCCCTTGCCAAAGTCATTTCCTCCCCCCAATTAAAAATTGAATTCTACTTATAGGGCATTTCTGAAATTTCTAAACCCACAGGTGAAGGGAAAGTTGATTGATATAATTAAATTTATCCTGACCAACCAGCTTAAGCTTTTGGGTTGATTGGTGATTTAACATAATTCAACACATTGCAATCACTCCAACTAAATCAACAATCCAATAATACTTTTTAAATGTTTTTCGAGGTGTTTGGCCTGCAGTTTGCAAGATAGAGGACTTGCAAAGAGATGGTTGGAGAGTTTTTTGTCTCTCCCCTTTCCAATTTTTTTTTTTATGGAAAGTAGATTTGTGCATTGTTTTATAGGGTTTGGGATGAGAGAAATAGTAGAATCTTTAAATAGGTGGAGAGATCTTCAGGTGATATTCCGGCCCTCCTTAGATTCAATGTTTCTAGTGGGTCTCAGTTACCAGACTTTTTTCATAATTACCTTTAGGTGTAATTTTACTGGTTTGGCCGGTCTCCCTCTGTTCTTTTGTATGCCCCTTGTTTTGTTATTTCATTGTTTTCTAAATGAAAGTTGGGTTCATTCAAAAATAATAATCATATGGTACTTTTCGAACAAACATCTTGCTTCAATTATACGGAAGTATGGAAGTACACACAATATGGCATCCCACACAATTTACACTTCATAAAAGAAATCTGATTCACGATCAAACAAGAGGACCAAATGGAGGAAGAAAGGGTGAATTGTTAAAATTGATTTACTGTGCCAAAGTTATTTTCCATGCAAAGAAACTAATCCAAACAGAAAAAATGCAGCATCTATAAACAAGTATCAGAAAACAGGGGAAATTAAGTGCTATAACTAGTAACTTGTATTTCACCCCATGTAAAACATACAACTTCAGGTGGTGGTACAGAGGCTAAAAAACATTAGGTGGTCAAAATAAGAAGAGACACTAAAATGTAAGCCCAATATTTAGAAAGAAAAAAACAATTCAAATATTTATTGTGTATCGAAAAAGAGGGGCCTACCCGGATGCCAGAAGAAAACCTGTTGGATTCCATGCACAGGCGCAAACCTAGATGTGGAAAGCAACAGATCGTCACATAGAAATACAGCTGGAATAGAAAAAATTGGGGATAAGGGAGAATATCAAACAATTCTTTTGAGGGGAGAAAATGATTACAGATTAAATAAAGATGGACAAAATGCTCCCACCTCAGAAGTATGTCCTTGCAAAATTGTCACATCAGAACTAGAAATTTCACACGACTGAGATGTTGAGGTAGTAGATATATCCATTGGTTCTGGTCCTACAAAATACAGCAGTTGATACACAAGTTCAATCATCAAAAAAGTTGTATGTCTGTCTGTGGAAAAAGCTCAGTTCATTGATGATGAGGGGAAACTACGGAACCCATCCATTGTTGATGCAACAAAAGAGAAAGATCCACTAGAAAAAGTAGTTTATATTATCAATTCAATTTGAGCATTCTTGCAACTTCATATGAACTCACTGACCACTTAATTTTTTATTTAGGAAACGAAAAAAATCTCATTGATCAATGAAAAGTGTAATAGGTATATCTATCGAAACAGAGAAAGGGGAGAGTGAGAAACCGGATGAAGTGGCCAATCAAAAAGCAAAATACTAATGTTAAATCAGTCTATACAAGCACGATCATCAATAGATACAGTGAAAATACAAAGAAATGTCAAGATATGTAACAGGCCAACCAAATGTAGTAAACATACTAAAGGACTAAACTACCGGCCTAGAAAAATATATGTATTAGGTCGAACAGTTTAAAGAAAGCAAAATAGTATCTGAAGAACACAATAGAAAGGCAATGGTAAGTACAAACATCCTCTTAACACGACATATATTATTAGTAGTAATTTCATGGATACAACACGGGCTAAAGAAAGACTTATTGGAAAGATACCTCCAGAAAAGCCATTCTCTCCTTGATTCACATGGACCTTTTCATCTTGATCCGTGACCATATCCCTATCTGTTAAGTCCCCACGTTGCTTTTCTCGTTCCTTATCCTTTTCTATTTTTTCTCTATCCTTCTCATGATCCTTATCCCTTTCAAGTCTTTCTTTCTCCTTTTCATGTCTTTCTCTCTCCCTTTCAAGTTTCTCTTTCTCCCTTTCAAGTCGTTCCTTCTCTCTAGCACGTCCACGTTCAACTTCACTTTCACGCGAATCACGCCGTTCCTTCTCTCTTGCACGTCCCCGTTCACTTTCAAGTTCTTTATCAACATCTTTTTCTTTTAGTAAACTCTTCCTCTTATCTTTGATTATTTGACGTAATTCATGGACATCTTTTGTAATAAGGTCTAAAGGTTGTAGGAACGAAAAATCTTCATCTAGATCTGTGTCATTCTGACAAGATTGACACAAAATTTTTATCAGGTTCTTGTATAATTCTTAAATTAATACAAGCATACAAAGTTAGGAGAGAAGAGAAGTTCGTTGTGCTAACATTACTCAAGTTAGCTTCCATTTCCAAATACTGAAGCCCTTTTTGTACAACAGTAATGAGAGCAGCAGGTGGAACCATATTGCCATCAACAGTGCACTTGTTAATGCCAGCTTCATAACCTAAAGTAAAGGCTGAATGTATAAAACCTAAAAAACAAACGAAAAAAAAAGTAAATATTAGAATTCTCTTTCCTTGATATAAGATTGGTTAGAAATTCAAAATGAACAGCAAATAAATTTATATTTAGAAGAAATTGTTTTTCAGGATTGAGACCTATATCCCTACTCCCTCTAGAGTCGACATTGTTAGATAAAAGGTGATTAAAAGAAGGAAGTATCTTTCTTGCAGTGTATCCACCATGGTACAGGGGGAGGGGTCTGTTTTAGGAGGAGTTGGGAGGTCTATTTAAGTTTAAGTTGTGTTCTCACTGTTGGATTTTAGAGTGAGACTAATGTTACTGAATTCTCTGAGGAAAAGCCAGTAGATGGAAATTTACAAAATCTATGTAAAGATTTAATGGTTTCATTAAAGAGTGTGAGTTTTCCAGACCCTCACTCTCACTTAGTGAGGAATGGTTTACATGGTCCAATTTGTGTTCAAGTGTGGTGTTTTTACTGTATTGCAAGCTTGACAAAGTTTTAATGTATAGAGGGTGGATGAGTCTTTTTGAGGGGCCAAGGTAGATGTTATATTCTAGATTCACTTCTAATTCTAACCATGACCTGGTACCCTAGCCAAGTGGAGTCCTTATCTTTTTAGATCCGAACATATTTGATTCCGCACTTTGGGTTCAAGCACTCCCTTTCCATCAAGTGGTCAACAACAGAGGAAGTAAAACCTAAAGGGCCTCAACAACTCTTAAGTCCTCTAAGATAAGACACCTGTAAATCATTCTTAACATTTAACACATCATATAACCTCCCAGCATACATCTCTCAGTCCTCTTTTTGGCTGAATTCAAGAAGACCTTATCATAGTTAGAAAAGTCACTTCTGTGGGAGATGAAGGATCATCATATGGCAATTCCCTTTTGTTACACAAAAGAGGGTTTTCTACAGATCTTGAAAGCATCCAAGCGGGCATTTCCCCTATTCCTCACTCTAACGCATAGCTTTGAGCTTTTGGTTCTGATTGTTTCAGAAGTACAGTCACGCATTACATACGAAAGTTCACAAGATTACCCCACTACACATTCAAGAATTGTATGAATATGAAAACAACATGTACTTAGGATTCTCATTTTTCCCTCCAACTGAACTTAAAGAAATGACAAAGCTATAATCCGTAGCACTGGTTACCCATATTATTTTCATGTTCACACCAATCAAGCTAATTGGAAAATAACGCAAGGCTCGCAGACATAGTTAGTTCTTTACTCGCGTATGCAAACCCTAATCCCCTCAAGAACTCACACACTAACAATTACGTCAAAACACCGAAAACCCTAAAAAAAAATAGAAAAGCTCAAGTAAACCTAATCTACCAGAGTTGCATTGATCTACAAATTTCAATTACAGAACCCGAAATCTTTTGCCCTAACTAGCTCGAAATCAACCCTCGCAGCAACATTTCCCGATAAAGTAAATAAATCTTTTCTTGAATTGAATTCCAAATTTCTCACATCTTAACTGAAATGAAATTCCAAAAAAAAAAAAAACGAAAATCACCTGATTCCTGAAGGTACCGAAAGACGAGGTAATTCAATTCGACGGAAGTGATGGAGGTCATGGCTAAGCGATCATGAGGGCGAGCTCGAGGAGATGAAACGGAGAGATTTACAGTACAAAGAGGAAACTGAAACCCCGTTTTATGATAACGGAGATGGAGAGCCGGTGAAGAAACTGCAGATTTTAGCCGAATACGTCGCAGAGGGAAGGAAACCCATGGTTTAGTTTTGCTTCAACGAGAACCGTCAATGACATTACGATGCGCCGTCGTAGTGCACTGCTTATGTGACCGTCCAATGATATGCAGCCATCTGGCGTTACCCCTCATTTACTTTGTTGATCTCATTCACAGCTCGGGGAGCCCGTGACTGCCAAATGTTCTTGTGATTTCTTTTATAAGATCACCATCCCTCGTTTATCCTGATTTTAGCTTCTTTTTTTTTTTTTAATTTTAAGAAAAATAAAGATTTTTTTTTTAAAAAATTTAATAACATTTAGGTTTGGAACTCGAAACTTAGGTACTTTCTTTTTTGAAAAAGATACAAATATTATGGAGTAGGGGTGAAAAAAATGTCCAATAACCGACTAAATCGAATCGAACCGAATTGATCCATTAGATCGGTTCGATTTTCCAGAAATACAATGGATTTGTCGGTTTAAAATCTCAAAAAACCAATATTTCTTGGTTCGGTTTGGTTCTGTATGGAAAAACAGATTAAAAATCGAACCGAACCGACCTATAAATAACAACTTTTAAAAATAGAGATGTCCACGAGGTGGGGCGGGGCTGGGGAATGGCTTCCCCGTCCCCATCCCCACCATAAACTTCAATCCTCGTCCTCAAAAAAATTCTTTTTTTTTCTCGGGGATCAGGTTCCTCGCAAGGATTTTTTTTCAATTTATTTTTTTTTCATTTTCATTTTTTATATATTTTTTGGATAAAAAATTTCAAAAATTTTGATTTTAAAAAAAAATATCTATAATTTTCAACTTGTTAATCATCAAAGAAAATATTCATATCTTATCTTCCTACCTTAAAGTGTGGCTTAAGGGGAGAATCAATATTATAATTCATAGTGGTATGATTAAATTTTACAAAAATTTAATGGTGAAAAATCATAGGTTTAATAGTGGACTTGACCTACCTTAAAGTGTGGCTTAAAATTTAATTATAAGTCATAGTGGTATGATTAAATTTTATAGGTTTTGGAATTCAAAAATATTTTTGTAACTTAAAAAAAAATGAAATGTCAAAAGTTGATTAAATTATATTTCAGACAAATTATAAATCAATATTGTTCAAACATTAAATAGATTAAAAGTTGATTTATTTGGAATTTTGGCCAAAGTTAAAATAGGTCAGGTCCAAACCAAATTCAAATCCATAGGTCAAAGCTCAAGACCATTTAAAGTTTATGGAAATTCTATAAATAGAGAGCTCCACATTCATTTGAAAACACACTGAAGATTTGAAAGACAAAATAACAAGATCAGGAAGGGAAATTTTTAGAAAGCGCATTGTGTATAACAAAATAACCTTCAACATGTTGAATGTATTTGAAACTTTTTTTTAGGTTTAAAAAAAGTTTTAATTTTAGAAAAGAAAAAAATGATCTAAATAATGAAATTTGATTCTAACTAATGATGAAATTAATTTGTATTGAGTGTGGTTTAACACTATTTTATTTTCAAATTTACTTAATTAAATTGAAATTATGTAGTCTTAATAATCTCATGGTCTTAAGCTTTTTTAAGGGTGTTATGGTTCTTTTCTTTTTTTTTTTAGTGAAAATGAATCCATTAATTCATTTGAAAGAGGAAAAACCTGTCCGACAATTGAAACAGATAAGAAAATTTAAAGTGAATAAAAAAAAATTATATAATATATGAGTTAAGATATGTATTGTACTATTTTTTTTAATTTGAATATATATATATATATATATATATATATATATATATATATATATATGAAATTTGATTCTAACTAATGATAAAATTAATTTGTATTGAGTGTG
>JBBMKA010000026.1:4931428-4957050 GCA_037833695.1 Sechiopsis laciniata | reverse complement strand
CTTGATGACTGTTTAAGGCCATAGATGGATCTCTTCAGATGACAAACCTTGCCAGACTGACCATCTATCTCATAACCGGGAGGCTGCTTCATGAAAATGTCTTCATCTAAGGTTCCGTGCAAGAATGTCGTGGTCACATCCATCTGTTCAAATTCAAGGTTGAATTGATTTGCAATCTCACATGACTTAGCTTTTTCTTCATCTGTCATGGAAGCAGGCCATTTAGGAGGGTTGTCCAAGGCTTTTGCAACCTTTTGTTGCACTAGCAATGCCTTTATCTTCCTCTTCCACAAACTGAAATCTCCTTTCCCGTCAAATTTATCAATCACAAATCTTGTCAACATGCTTGCAGGTCAAACACAAAACAGGAAAGCAGTTTATTCAGAGGATTACTAGCCTCAACACATAAAACAATCATCTCAAAAAATCAAAATTACCCTGTCAATTCTCAAAGAAGCTTGTCTCAAAATCAGTTTAAAAATTCCAAATTCTCAATCAATTCTCAAAAGTCAGCTACAACAACAAAACAGTCAAAATCTCACAATATTCCAGTTGATAGTAAAAACAACCAGCTCAAAACAGTGAGAATCAATAGTAATGATTAGTAAAAATTCAGCATGTACATCAAATGCAAGTAGCTATCATTCAATACTTAATCTAATTTCAAAGTTAGAAGTTCTAGTGAATAGAGCACAAAAGTTGAATATCAAAATTATCTTAATGCTGCAGGCCGAAGTTATTGATTCAAAATTGATTTAAAGCTTAAATTGCAGTTGAATTTCACCCAAATTTCATTAAACAATGATGGACAGACCAAAATCTAAGCTGCTGACTCATAGAAGTGGCCGGCGATTTCAAAGTTGTCGATTAACGAAGCCAGCAAAGACAAACCCAAAATTAGCGACGAACAACACAAAAACGAGCTCAGATCCACTGCCACAACCACAAATTCATCGTAGCAATCTAAATTTTGTCATCAATACTTCAAGATTGCACAGACCAGATCGAGTTGCTGAAGTTCACTCATAATAATAGAAATCGAAAGCTGAACAGTACAATTTGACCATATAGCTGAGATCGACTGTAAACACAAAATCTGTAGATCTCAATTCACAGTCGAAGCTTCAATTTCGAACTCGAATTGAAGAAGAAAGGAAGAATAACTCGATTAGACGAAGAACACAGTCGCTGGAAATCAAAATCACTGCCAATTGATGGATTCGCCGTCAACTGATTAAGCTGCCGAGAAATTCTTTCACCAATTAAGGATGAAGATAACGCCGATTTAAAGCAATTATTAAAGGAAAACTCTAGAAATTGATCTAATCGGACAGTTTGCACAACGAACTTATAAGATATTTTGACGATTTGAACAAAAAATTGACGCCAGAGCAGCCGATTAACTGAGATCTATTCGATCGCCATGAATTTCACAAATCCACTGAAAATCGAAGTTCTTCCTTGGCGATGAAGTACAAAATCGATTTCAAGCACATACAAGACTAGATTATGAAATCGATGTAGAAATTTGAAGTTGCTGATGTTGAATTACAGACCACCTCAATCGCAAAGCAAAAATTGCACAGTGACTGCGAATTTCTCAAATAGAATCTTAAATTCTAAAAATACAGCAGATTCAAAGCAAACAGAAGCCTTAATTGAGCTCTGATACCAAAATGATGTGCAAAAATCCAGATCTAGCTAATCCAATAACAAAATGCACAAATAGAGATTCAAACAAATAGAAAAGAGAAGGATGGAGAAGAGACAACACCAGATCTATAGTGGTTCGGGAACGTCCCTACTCCACCGTTATGGATCGATTGAGCTTGATTGATCCACCATCAAAATGTCATTGCAAGAAATGTACAAGGGCTCTCTAGATCTAGGGTTTCTAATCTCACTCTCAAGGAAGAAGAAAGCCCCAAAAGTGCTTATATACTAGCACTAATACACATCTCTCATGATTAGCTAAAACTAACCCTCTAATTAACCCAAGTTACATTTAACTCATCTAGGGGTAATTAATGATGTGTAATTCACCCATTACAGAAGGTTTTGATTATTTTGGTGCTTGCTTTGTTGGCTGTGACAGAGCGAGGCCAACAAATGTGATGGGCTCGACGGCCATTGATGAAGGTTTCTTTGAGGGGCTTTCTCTTAGAGCCATCAAGGAGTCGGGCCCGAGCTTTGGCGGCGAAGGCAATATGACACGTTTAGAGGTATTAAGGACTCTGGCCCCGTTCACTTCCTTGCACCATTGAGAATGGACGACCGAGATAGATGCTAATTCGTGCCATGCCTGGATTAAATTTATTTTGTTGGTTTTGTATCGTTTAAACAGTTTTGTGGGGATTTTTCATTGTTATATGAATAAGAGCTTGGCTCAATTGACATATTATATTATATTATATGATTTTAGGATTAATAGGCGTTGAGTTTCATCTTCTATTTTTAATATTGGTCAATTAAAATAGATATTCTGATTTCTTTTTTTGTTGATAAAAAAGAAATATTATGATCTATATAATTATTAGTTGCGGAAGTCAAACTCCTCAATATCAACCTAATCTCGCGGGATAGATAGTTTGGGACAAGGTGAATGGAACAAATCTTCCGCCCTCTTTGCATGTGTATGTGTTTTTTTAAAATTAAAATTAGATTTTAACTTTGTGTTTGGATTGTGGATTTTATTTATTTATTTATTTTTTTTGAGATCTTTTCTTTTTTTATTGTTAACATGAAAGAATAAAGTCGTATGCTAAAATTAAGAGATATTTGAGCTTAAATGATACTAAATCATTAATATGAAATGCAATAGCACGATATTAAAATTTATTTTTATTAAATATGTTTTTTAGTAACTTGTATCAAATAGTTGTTAAAAGGACAATATTTGTAATGAAATCAATGATAAAAAGAGACATATATTCTACTTTGAGTTTTGTTATAACTTGATCGGTAAATTTAAGGTCCCGTTTGATAATCATTTTATTTTTTTATTTTTTATTTTTGAAATTTAAGCTTATTTTTACTCAAATTTCTTATAATGTGTTATATCTTTCCTACAATGCATCCATCTTTCTTGCATTTTTCCTTTAAAAAATATGTGAATACTAACTAAATTTCTTAAAAAAAAAAAAACAAGGTTTTTGAATCTTACTTTTCTTTTTGTTTTCAATTTTCTGTTTGGTTTATAAAAATATAGATAAGATGTAGATATCCAAATAAGAAAAAACATATGATAAGATAATTGTTATCGCTTTAAATTTCAAAAACAAAAAACAAAAAACAAAATAATTATCAAACGAAGCTTAAAATGTCCATTTTTAGTATACACTCTTCAAAGAAGCTTAATATAACAAAACACCTCTTTATAATTTGTAGAGAAAATTTGTTTTTAAAGAAAATTAACAAAAGATCAAGCCCAGAGATTAATTTTAAGCCTATTTTTAGTACATGGATTAAAATACTGAAACTATTGGTGGCGTGTTAACTAAGTTAATTTGTTGAAATTCAATTTAATTCTATGGTTACAAGTTTGATTTTAAAAATTAGTATTTGACTCATATTATTTTAAAACATGATTCATGGCCCTCTCTCAAATTTAAACTAAAAAACACATTAAATTAAAATTAAACATCGAAAAGTTTAAGAATTAAAATGTATCTCCAAGAAAAAAAAATCAAAATGGACCGAAACCTGCTCTTATAATTTGATCTATGAATTAGATTACTTTCAGCTACATTACAGTCCTATAAGAAGAGCATCTAGTTTGAGAAAGTGATCATAGCCCTCCCTATAACTTGCTCTTATAATTAATCTTTATGTAGCACTTTTTAAATGGTGTTCTTGATATTTGCATTTCATTGAACTCTAAAAAAAATACCTATTAGAGTTTCATGCAATCAAACTATTTATTATTTTGTAAAATTTTATGTTAACTAGAGCAATATATAAAACTATGTTCATGATCGAGAGATCATGAATTTGAATATCGAATATTCTTTAATTATCATGGAGTTAATAAAATACTTGATAGAATTTTAGGATTGATGTTCAAATAAAAAATTTACGTGATTGGAACATTTGTAAAAAATATAAAAGTTTTTTTTTTTTTTGGTTCAAACAACAATAAAAATGAATTTCAACTCATGATTCATTGAAACTACTTAATAAATATGGTTCACAACAATAAAATAATAATCATAAAGTGATATAATATTTAAAAATGTCTTAATTAATTAAGAAGTGATGAATTTCATTCATAAAGACTACTAAATAAATAATTTTAAAAAAATTTATTGAAACTTAAATTTTGTGAGGTTAAACTATATATTTCATAAAAACATGTAGGACACTCATGAATAAGACAAACAAAATATATACTTCAATTAACTAAGTGTGCTAAATATAAAAATAAAGAAAAGAAATCATGAATTCGTATGTAAGGGAAAAAAAAGGTTAGATTAGATCTCCATCGAAGATAAAAAAAAAGGTTGCGATTTTTTAACGGATAAAAATATTAACTAATGGTAAAGTAAAAGTAAGAGTGGGAAAAAACAAAGAAGAAAAGGAGAGAAAAAACATCGGCGATGGCATTTCCCGCTCTATTCCGCACTCGTGAGAGCGGCACCCGAGGCTCTTGTCTGGTTGGTTGGTTAGCTTCGGTTGCTATCTCCGAGAAATGGTAAACTCCGTCAAGGACGACACAGCCGCCGACGGCGACATGTCCAGCGGCGACTCTCCGCCCTCCAATTCCAGCCTCTTCTCCGAAGGCGAGAAGGTCCTTGCCTATCACGGCCCTCGCATCTATGAAGCCAAGGTACAATTTCTTCCACGCTCTTCGAATTCGAATTCGCATTTTGGATTTCGCTTTCGTTTTTGCTTTAAGCTTCTTTGGATCGTTGAATTGGTAGTTCTCGCTTTCGGTTTGCGTATTTGGTTTAGGGACGGAAATTATAAGAGGGGAATTATGCTTGTGTAACCTAATTCAGTGGTATTAGTTCTGTCCTTTTCGTTTCGTTATTGGATTGGATTTCTCATGCTTGTTTGGTCGGAGAAAGAGAAATCTGTTCCGCGGTTTAATTAGCTGAGGTTAGTGTTTAGAACTTATTTCTAACGTTATCAAAGAGGGAAAAGGATTTGGACCAAGTCTAGATGACGGAAAAGCCCACACAATTTATTCCGAGGTATTAGAATCCTTCTTAAGCCCCTCAAGTAATGATGCTGAACCTGCTTCTAAACTGAACAAGTACCAAATAACCAATTTGGTGCTGTGATAATGAAAGTGCATCAAATTTGGGGCCTGCTTGTTGCATCATGTGCACTAGAGTGGCTGAGCTGAGGATATTAATCATTTTTTCTGAAACTGTGAGGTAGCATCGGAGGCGTGGAGCCTTTTTTTTAGGAGTTTGGCTTTGTTTTGAATAGACTTAGAGATTGGAGAGTGATGATCGTGGAATCACTTATGTCTCCTCCTTACATGAGAAAAATAGACTTTTTGTAGCAAGTTGGAGTGTGCATAACAATATGGTAACACCACTCTCCTAAAATGGCTCAACTAACTTCACAATGTCTACATGCATCTAAATTGAACAAATAGCACTCAATCGAAACAATTATCACATAAAACTAAAAGTTACGACTGATTTCTACAAAACAAAAGGAGCAAGTTGCGTTATCTTGATTCTTCTCGAGGATTACCATTTGGTATTATGTCACTTGAATATGGTTTTCTTTCTTTGATATTTGTGAGTATCTAGTGCTACCTACATGCGCTTTGACTATTCTCACAGGACATACTGCTTGATCCTACAACATTTGGATGTCAAGAAAACTTATAGGAAATTTATGCCGTGTTATTCCATTTCCAGAGTGATCAAACAAATAACGATCTAGTTTATGCTTTTACTTTTCAGGTTCAAAAAGTTGAGCTTCGAAAGAAGGAATGGAGATACTTTTTGCACTATCTAGTAAGTTTGACTTCCATACCTTGCGTTTTCCTTGCTTAAGTTTGTCAGGTTTTGAGTCATAATCTTAATACAAACTCTAGAGGAGCATGTGTTGTCTGCATGTTAGAAACAATTGAAACCTTGAATATGTTTGTTTGAGTGAATCATGTTATTGACCATTTATGATTTGTCAATTTGCAGGGCTGGAATAAAAAGTGAGTCTCTCTGTCTATTTTATATTAGAATCCTTTATTATTTTATGCTCTCCATCTACTGTGAGTGTCTATTTTATATAAAAAGTTGTTTTTTGTTTTTTTTTTTTTTTTTTCATGTAGTCGAAGTGCACGTAAGCTTGCTTAGACACTCACAAATATAAAAAAGTTGCTTGTTTTTTTTCCTTCTATCGTGAATATGCTGCTTCCTTTTTTTATTTTTTATTTTTATTTTTGTTAATAATTCTAAGCTTTAACACTATTTTTTAAAATGAAATGTAAAATTTCCTTGGAGCTTTGTTTATAATATTGCAAGCCCCTCTTCCCACAATCTGAATGCTCTTCTACTACTATTCTGATGGGCCACCCTTAGTTATAAGAAAGAAAGGGAAATCTTATGGCTAGAGATCAACATAGCTTTCTTTTGGGATTTGTGAATTGAGATGAACAACCACACCTTTCAATGGCATTTCATGCTCTTTTGATAATTCACCAGTACGGTCCTCCTAAATGCTTGGAATTGGTGTAAAGTTTACTCTTCCTCTAGAGATTATAGACTACTTGATATTTTGGCTAATGGAAGGTTTACGTAACTTTCAGTAGCTAGGGGATTCTTCTCCTTCATGTAAGAATGGCGTTGTAAGTTGATTTTCAATTTTGAATGTTCAAGATGTGTTAGGGTAAAGAACCATTAATGGAAATTCCCTCAAGCACAAAGAACAAAGAAACACTTTGCACGTCTTATGGTGCTCTTTCCCCCATCATCTTTGAAGATCTTTGAATCTTAGAAAAAAGTTATGTTATTGTTACATTGTGTGGACGCATCTTCAAATTTGAGGCCCTGTAAGAGAGGTTTTTGTGTGAAACACCCAAGTATGAAGAAGCCTAAGCATTTTCACACCTAAAGAAGGAAAAAGTCACCGATAATTAGAAGTTCAGTTAATTCATTCCTCCTTCCCGCTCAAACCCCCCTCAAATTAAGGCCAAGGCTCTCTTTTGGGAGGATTAACACTGTTATGGACTTTGTTCACTGGGTCTGCAATGGTGCACTTATGCCAACAAAGACTTGAATCGTGCTTTATGGAGATGCCAAGTAGAGGCAGGACATGATGACGTGGTGCTTGTTCATCCCTCCTTCTGTAAGAGAATTTGGCTTCTTTAGTCAACAACATTCCTTTTCTTCATGGTTTGTAATACATTCAAAATGAGAGAATCTTCGAGGGTTTTGGAAGGAGGTTTGGGGGTGGCTGATTGACAATTGGAATAATCTCACTTTATTTGGTGTTTGTTCATAGAGAAAGGATGGACAAAAGTTACAAATATTAAAAAGTGTGTAAAATGAGAGGAAACTTACTCTATATTTTATTCGTGGAGAGGAAGGACTCAAAACCTTAGTGTACAAATAAGGAAACAAGTACAAATATGGTTGAAATATTCTACAATCAATATGATACACAATTACAGGATGCTACTATGGAAATAAACTATATGGAAACAACTTATCTGAGAAAAATTGACATGAGACTAACCAACACTCCCCTCAAACTAGTTTGAAGATATCTTTCATAGCCAGCTTGTCTATCATTCTATCAAACTTTAATTTTGGAAATAACCTATATGGAAGCAACTTATATGAAAAAAATTGACATGGGACTAACCAACACTCCTCCTCAAACTGGTTTGAAGATATCTTTCATAGCCAGCTTGTCTATCATTCTATCAAACTTTAATTTTGGGAGACCTTTTGTATAAACGTCAGCCATTTGTTCGGTTGCTATACATATAATTCCAGTTTCAATTTTCTTTTTTATGAAATGTTTATCGACTTCAACTTGTTTTGCCCTATCATGAAGAACTGGGTTATAGGCAATGGAAATTGCTGCTTTATTGTCATAGTCTAAACGCATAGGTGTTTTTTTTTATAAAGAATTTCAATTTTCTAACAACATTTTTATCAATATACCCTCGCATATACCATGGGCAAGTGCTCTAAATTAAGCCTCTACATTTTATTTTTTGTTGCGCCATGTAACAAAGTTACCCCCAACAAATCATGTTGAATTATGTTAAACTACCAATCAATCCAAAAGTCTAAGCTTATGGATTGGGGTAAATTTAATTATATCAACCAACACTCCCCCTCACTTGTGGGCTTTGAAATTTGAGAAATGCCCTACAAGTGGATTTTAATTTTAATTGGGGATGAAACGACTTGGCAGGGATTCGAACTCATGACCTCCTGCTCTGATACCATGTTGAATTATGTTAAACCGCCAATCAATCCAAAAGTCTAAGCTCATGGATTGGGGTAAATTTAATTATATCAACCAACAAATCATAAAAACCAGACCTTATCTTTGACAATTCCTTGTTGGTATACTGTATTCTCAAAAAATATAGTTGACCTCTCTTTAATGCCTCTGGAGAGATACCTTGATTCTACTCAATTGCATGATAATCTCTCCCCTGACCCTTGACCCTGTCTTCTGAACTCTCATTAATTCCAGCCACCCATAACCCTCCCCTGACCCTTGACTTTATCTTTGACATTCCCCGTTTGTATACCGTATTCCCGAAAATATAGCCGACCTCTCTTTAATGCCTTAGTAGAGAGACCTTGATCTTGCTCAATCGCATGATAATCTCTCCCCTGACCCTTGACCTTATCTTTGACATTCCCTGTTGGTATATAGTATTCCCGAAAATATAGTTGACCTCTCTTTAATGCCTTTGGAGAGAGACCTTGATCATGCTCAATAGGGGTGTACAAGAGAACCGGCAACCCGTATTACCCAACCCAAACTACAAGGCTTGGGTTTGGTTGAACTTTTTCCTGGTTTGGGTTGGGTTAGAATTTAGCAGAACCGGGCAATCCGGGACGGTTCACGGGTTGCCAAAATTTTGGCCCGGGTCAACCCGAACTGGACCGGATTTAATTAAAAAAAATAAAATAAATAAAGTAAAGAGAGGAAAGTTTAAAGTAAAACCCTACGGTGTACGCGGCTGATTCTCCCCAAGAAATCGATCAAATCCCTAGAGATTGATCAAATCCCTAAGAAATCGATCGATTCCCTCCAAGAAATCTACAAAAAATTGAACAATCTGTAGCCTTTAATCAAACTTGAAGTTGAGGTCAGTTCTCCTTCTTCTCCTTGTTGTTTTATATTGTTGTTTTAATTTTTATTTTCTGATATGCAAGCTCACATTCCTACCTGCTTATTTTGTGTTTTAATTTTCCAGTTCTTGAGTTTTCATGCCTGCTCAATTCTTGAGTCGATATATTGTTGTTTGTCAAATGCATTCTCTACTGTGTACCGTGTAGTCTAGGTATTTTTTTTTTCTTTTTAATTTTCCTAATGCCTTCTCTTCTATTGTGTAGTGTAGGTTTTTCTTTTTATTTATTTTTTTAATTTTTTTTTTTCCAAATGTCTATTTTCTAATGTGTAGGTATTTTGTTCTTGTACCCACTGTAAGTTCAAAAAAATTTGCTTTAAATTTATCCTCCTTGAAGCAGCAACTTGATGTTGCAGATTTATATTGTGATGCAAATTGTTTGGCTGTTTTTATGAAATTTAAGTATGTAAATTAGAAGTACATAAATATATATATGATTAAAAAAACACAATCCGGTGAACCCAACCCAACCCAAACAGAAATAGAAGGGTTGGGTTACTCTAATGTAGGGTTGGACGGGTTGGTGAATTAGCCAACCCGGACATTTGGGTTGGTCCAAATAAATCCCTCAACCCAACCCAACCTGGATCATATACATCCCTAATGCTCAATCGCATGATAATCTCTCCCCTGATCCTTGATCTTATCTTTGACATTCCCCGTTGGTATACCGTATTCCCGAAAATATAGCTGACTTCTCTTAAATGCCTTTGGAGAGAGACCTTGATACTGCTCAATTGCGTGATAATCTCTCTCACATTTCAACTCTAAAGAAAACCTTTCGTCTAGCCCGCATTTCAACTCTCCAACTCAGAATTTAATCCCAACTCCTAATCCTCCATCTACCTCTCCTTCCTCATTTAATGTCTAGGCTCCTCCTTCCACAAACCAACTCATTATTCCCTAAAAAATCCCAACCGATGCTCCTATTTTTGCAAACCCATGTGACCAACTAAATTGACCTCTTCCATTTCCAATAACCTCAATAAATCACTTCCTCTTCACTATTCTAGAGCTGATAAAACTCATAGGAATGCCAAGCTGGTCTCGATCTTGAATTAGCCATTGGATGCTGATTTCATTGGATCTAAATGTTCTGATCGTATAACTAATCCACAGAATGTCCCACATTCCTTTTCTTTGGCATGATTTGAGTAAGAATTTCAATCTTCGAGTTCTAGAACCTCCATGATTAAAGGAGTGGTTGTTCATCAGTCTCCCTCAAATGATGGTCAAGACAATTACTCTCTTCCCCTGGAGACTCAGATCCTGAATCAGAGGTTAGTGTAAGCTATGTTGAATCTCATCACAATTTCCTGGAAGAAGGCTGCAATTATCATGTTGAAGATTTGATCTCCACATCTCTTTTCTTTGAGCCAAATGGTAACTTTCTTCAGACTAAGCCTAGTAATTCACCACTCTTGCATCCTGATATGCATAGTGGCAACATCATTTGGAAAAGTTCTCCTCCATCATAGAAGCTTGTGGTTTTCAGCTAAAGAAAATTCCTCCTAGATTTAATTCATAGTCAAGATGTGCCTCATTAAAGCTGCTTTATAGTTATTTTGCCTTAGTTTCCGGTTGGCATGAATCTCTTGGTTTTTATCTCTGGTATATGGAAGATTTTGTGTTCCTTTAGCTCGACCATTGGCTTAGTGTTTGTTGGTGTCGGGGGTTTTGCATCCTGATCATTATTTCTTCCAGCCATGGTGTTATTTGGATCCATTTATTTTTGCTGTTTCTTTCAATTTTTGCACCGGAGTTTCTCAAGTTTGGATCTTTGCCTCGCAGTCTCTCTAGTCTCTTGTGTTGCTGGAGTTGTTCGTAGACTTTTTCTTTTCTCTTGTATTCTTTTAATATGTTTCTGTTTGCTAATCTTGTTTTATTTTTGGTGTAATTTTCTTTTTTCACTCCTTGGGGTTTGTATCCTTTTTTCTTCCTTTTCATTATATCAATGAGAAGTTTGTCTCTTGTTTTAAAAAAAACGAGGAGTAACCAGAGGTCGATCTCCTATGTGTAGTGCTACCTACCTAGTTAGCATTAGTGTGGACTTCAACATGTAGATGACCCTGTTTTTTAAACATTATACCTTTTCTTGGAGTACTTTTCAAATATCTTAGGGTTCTTGCTTCGAAGTGAGTGGGTTCGAGAGCGTGCATAAAATGGCTAACCATGCTAATAGTAAATGCTATGTCAGGACGTGTGTGAGATAAATAGATAAGTCTTCCCACAAGCCTCTTGTATTTTTCTTTATCTTTGACTTCTTTTGTTGCTGATTGTAGTTTCATGTTTGGTTCAATAAGGGTTTTTGCTATTCTGCAATCGAGCAGTCGTGTCTCTTGTAAGTTTATAACATACTGATGGGTTTGGTTCTTAGTAGTATTAAGAATATATTAGGGGCTTGTGTGCAATTAATTAGAGAGTTGGTTACATATTGTGGTTATAAATAGAGAGGGATAATTAGTAGTGGGCATCTTGGAATTGTATGTGAATTAAGGCTTGAGAGATCGCAAGAGTCAGGGAGGGTCCAAGTACCTCGAATCTCTTGGTTTATCGTGTATGTTTGTTAGAGTTTATCATCAATAGATCCAGGTTCTATCACATACTTCCTTTAGATCCGGCAAATTTTTTTTTTGTTCGAAAATGAGAAAGCTTCATTGATAAAATGAAAGCTACAAGTCTATCCAGGAATAGGAGAGAGAAAAGAGAGAAAAGAAGAAGGAGAAAAGAGTGGAGGGGCCAATACAGAGGCCATTAAAGCATAAAAACGAGGGGTGTCCAACAAAAAATTGAAAACCGATCCGACCGACCAAAACCGACCGAACCGATGTCGGTCGGTCGGTTTTATAAAAAAATTGGTCGGAGTCGATTAATGTTCATGAAAACCGATTTTTCGGTCGGTCGGAATGGCCAGTTGTTTTTTCAACCGATCGGCCGAATTTTTGTTGTTAACTGTGAAGAATCATTTATCCATTAAAATAAAAGAAATTATTAAATGCTTTGACAGGGCACACTGCACAATAAATATGCAGACTTAATTTCCAAGACAGTTTTCCTTTCCAAGAAAGTTTATCATTACGTTTTTTAAAAAACTAACAATTTATTTCATTTTAATTTCACTTCTTCTATTATTACTTTTTAACTTTCTTTTCCTTTTACTTTTTTTTTTAAATTCATTTTTTCTTCTTTTCTTTGTTCTGCAACGTATAGCTCGATTTTTTCGTCTTCACTCTCTGTTTCTTTTCTTTGTTCTCTAAATTTCTCTTCTCTCTTCTCTTTTCCTTCTTCTTCCATTTTTCTCAACCAGCCGCCCTCCTCATACCTCACCTTCTTCTTTTTCTGTTTTTTCTTCTTCTTTTTCCTTTTTGAGCAACCTTTTTTTTTCATTTTTATTTTTTAGTCCATGAAAGTAGCAAAATCGACCAGAACCGACCGACCGACCTTATGGTAAGTCGGCCGACATCTCCTACACTTCATAAACCGATCGACAATAAGCAACATATCGGTGGTTGGCGACGGTTTTAGCCTAAAACCGACACCGACAAACCGATGAACACCCCTAATAAAAACAGTTACAGACAAACAAGAGCTACTGGGCTACAGAAAGGATTTAAAATTGAACAAAATAGTCTGTTCAAAACCAAAACCTAATGTAGATATGAAACCAATTAACTGGGCCTGAGCTTGATCCCAGCCTGCGGGAGGAGGATGTTTTGTTGCTAGTGGTGTTATATTGAAGAGAAGATTGCAAATTAAGGATCTCTCTCAAAACTGAAGTTTTCTTCTTGTTGGTGGTCTTCTTTTTTGCCTTTGGTAAAGCACTGATGCTGAGACCCATCTTTGCAAGCCATGGGATAAGGATGGGTAGAAGGGTAGCCGGATCGTTGTCAGAAGCTTCTTCCTCCTCCGGTTCTTTCAAGCCAACATCGGTAAGACCTTCTGGGGTCTTCGAGTGAACAATCAAAGCATTTAAGTCAGTTCCAATGAGCCCCCTATTTGGTTCTCCAAGGAGCAAAGATGGAGGATCACGAGAGTCGAGGGGAGCATTTTTGGTGATTCCAGGAATGGCTCAGCTATCTTCAATGGTCGAATAAAAGGATCCACTTCACAAGATTTTGCTGTGAAAAAATCACCCAAGTTTGGGAAGGACTCTGGTTTGTGAAGAACCAATGCTTTCTCTGATAGGAGAGTCTGGAGGGAGGAAAGACTAGGGGAGGAGCCATAGTCCTTGGAGTCTGAGTATGAGTAGGGAGAATTGGTAGAGTGAATGGTGACTTTGGTGAGGGAGGTCGCTTTTCCATTAATAAGAATGGTATCTCCAGAGCTTGTTAAAGCCATTTCTTTTGTGGAGCTCTCCATCAGGATGGGGTCTGAGGGTCTTTTGTCTAACACAAATTGTAGAGGTGGAAAGAGAGGGTTGCGAGGTTTGGGAAGGTGGGGTTTATAAAGAGAAGGTGAAGGGTCTGCAGATTTGATGAAGAAAGAGGTAGAGTATTCGTCAAGAATAGAAAGGGGAAGTGTGGGAATTGAATTCTGAGTAATAGGCCAGGGGAAGGCAGCCAATAGGTTGGCTTGAGGTCAGTCCAACGATGGGACGATTCTGTAGAAGGATGGAAGAGTTAACTATTGAGTAAGGATTGGTACCATTGGGTAGGATTGGCACCATTGGGTACAGAGGCAGAAAATGGGGGAGTTAGTTCGAGATTGATTTGAGATGTCTGTTTAGTAGGATCAGAAGGGAGTGTTGAGATATCTTGACCGTGTAAGGATGTACTATGAAGGCAACTATGCAAAGGTTCGTTTGGAAACGTTCTCGTTTCTCTTTCGTTTTTTTAGAAATAGATTTATTTGGTAACCGTTCCAAGTTTCTTGTTCCCAAAATTTTGAAGAAACGTTTCTAAAATTTGGCTTCAAATGAGAAACTCCAAAATGTTTTGTTTCTAGTATTTTTATGAGTTACTTTATATACTGTTTCTATTTATAAAAGGAGTACAAATAATTGTCTATGTTTTGCCTTTGGCATGTTGGTAAAAGGAAAGTTGAAATATTTCTCTCCCATGAGACTTCCTAGGTTCGATCCACAATAAAGATTTTTTTATTTTTTATTTTTTCATTTCAGTTTTTTTATTATTAAATTAACTTTTCAACATTTATATATTATTTTAATTCTATATATAATAGCTTTTATACTGATTCTTAATTTAAATTCTATAAACAATAATATTTATGTTTCTACATTACTAGTTTCAATATATACTAATTTTTTATTTATAAAATATCTTAATTAATATAAAATAGTATTTATATTTACTTAAATATTTATCCATTTTTATTTCATTTCTTAATTTTATTATAGGTATATAAAATTTTAAAATGTTTAGTATGTGTATTTATACCTTATTTGAATTTATTTATTTATAATTTGATTTAAAAAATTAGTAATACGTGTATTTACAACATTTCACTTTAATATTTTACAACCACAACATTTTTGAAGCATGCCATTTCTGACGAATGATTTGAATGAGAGATAACATATCAAATTTGTTGCTAAATTCACATTAAAATTCATTTGTTTTTTTTTATATAAAAAAGTATTTATGCTATAAAATGTAATTATTTTTAATAATGAATTTTAAAATATTTTAATGCATATTATATTTTTTTTTAAGAAAAAAGAAACTAGAAACAAGAAATTGTTATCAAACAAGTTTGTTTCTATTTTTCATTTTTTTTAAGAAACAAGAAACAAGAAACAAGAACAGTTCTCAAACACATTCTTATTTTTTACTCTAAAAACTCAAGAAACAAGAAAAAAGAAACAAGAGCTGAGAAACAAAAAACAAGAAACAGGAATGTTACCGAACAGGCTCGCAGTGTTCAAGTACTGTGCCTTCTTGAGAATGATGTTGGCGCGTGAGAAGAAAAAGAGATACATCAAGCTTAGTGCGTGGATCACAGCTTCTTCTCGGAGGTGTAGGGGCAGATCCCAGAATTCCTTCACTCCAGTTAGGCTTTGTGAAAGGTGCCTCCATCGAAGGTGGAATAAATTCGTGGATATCTTTTTTTATATCCAAAGAAGCATTCTTCATTACTAAAAGGTTCAATCCATACGATAGAGGCTGGGAAGGATTCAAAAGGGGGAAGATGTGAGACCTGTGATTATAAAAACTTATGTGAGGAGGGGTAAAAAAGGGAATTAATGAGAATGAAGGGTAGTGGGGGAAATACACATGTTTATGTTAGTACGGGTGAGTGCGTGCTTGTTGTGGAGGGCGTTATATATGTGAGTACAGGAGTGAGGTAGGGGTATCTTTTTTGTGAAATTGCGCAGCATAGTGAGGAGAGGAGATCCAACGCTCTCGAATTTAGTCTGGAGAAGTTATCTTGTTTTCCTTTTTTGATTGTTATTGTTTCCTGAGAATTATCCAATCGAAATATTCCTGTTGTCTTGGAGAACTTCCAATACAGTAGTGATTTATCCCATTCTTGGTCTATTTCTGCGTTGTTATTCTGTTTATTTGCAGGGTTGAATCCTAACAAAGTGGTATCAGAGCACTTTTTCACCTTGGGGAAAACAAGGAGCATGGCTCAGAAACAGATGGAGGATCGAGTCCAAAATACAGAAAGAGAGTTGGATGGTATCAAAGGGTCGTTGCAGAGTATGAACCAGAGTATCGAGAGGTTGAACGCAAGAATGGTTGATAACCAGCAGGCTATGGCTATGATGATATCCGACCTAGAAAGTGGAAAATTCAGTGGGGGAACGACAAGCGCGCAGTCGAAGGAAATAAAACCTATAGACTAGAAAGAGCAAACCGAGGAAGGAGACCATGATGAGGTTGAATCGCCGCTTCCAAAGAAAGAAAACAGGGACAACGATCGAAGTAAATTCAAGAAGTTAGAAATGCCAGTTTTCTCCGGACAGAATTTAGATTCGTGGATTTTTCGTGCAGAGAGGTATTTTGAAATCCATGGATTATCAAAACACGAGAAGGTGACCGTCTCGGTCATAAGCTTCGAACAAGACGCCATTGACTGGTTCCGTTGGGCACACAATCTGAGAGAAATCAAGACGTGGGAAGAATTGAAACTGAGGATGTATGTGCGATTCCGACCTATTAAAGAGGGGAGTCTCTGCACGCGTTTCCTATCGGTGAAACAAGAGGGTACGTTGGATGAATACATACACCAATTTGAGGTGTTGTCGGCACCATTACTGAGTCTTGACGAAGAAGTGTTACAGAGCACTTTCTTCAAGGGTTTAAATCCAGTGCTTCAGTCCTGCGTGAACAGCCGTCAACCAGTTGGGCTGGAAGAGACGATTAAACAAGCCCGCGTTCTGGATGGTTGGGAGGAAGCCCTGCAGGTTGCAAGGGTGGGAGAGGCCCAACGGCCCAGCTTGGGTGAAGGAAAAATGGGCCAGGCCGTCGCAAATAAGGGAAATTTGGGTTTTACCCGAACCCAAACCGGGAAAGGACTCGAACTAACCCCTACTCGTGCGATAACCCTTTCAGAAAGAAATTCTGTCGCAAAAAAAATCGAAGCCCCTGCTAGGCGACTGTCCGATGCGAAATACAAGATGAAGAGAGAAAAAGAATTGTGTTACAAATGCGATGAAAAGTTCTTTGTGGGCCACAAATGTTAGGCAAGAGAGATTCGTGAACTGTGGGTAATGGTGGTCACGGTAGCTGGAGAATTCGAAATTGAAGCACCTGATTTCGAAGAAGAATTGTCAGAAGCAAAACAATTAGAGGTTGAAGGAGTGGTCGAGCTTGCAATAAGTTCAGTAATCGATTTTTCTACTCCGGGTACCATGAAGGTCAAGGGAAAAATCAAGGGCCGAGATGTTGTGGTTTTGATTGATTGTGGGGTTACTCACAACTTCGTGTCGCAACAACTGATGACGGATCTATGTCTGCAACCAGCAGAAACATCCAGTTATGGGGTGATAATGGGGACAGGAATGGCTGTGCAAGGGAAGGGTATCTATAAGAGCCTGTCAATTGAGTTTCCGGAGTTAGTTATAAAAGAAAATTTTCTACCTCTTGAATTAGGAGGCGTCGACATCATTTTGGGGATGCAGTGGTTAAAGAAGACCAGACTGATGTTTGTTGATTGGGCAACCCTAATCATGACGATGGATGGGGGAGGAAAAAGAATTACGATACGAGGTGACCCATCCCTAACATGCGCAGAAGTATCACTTAAGATGTTGTCAAAACAGTGGCAAGATGAAGACCAAGGGTTCTTAATTGAGTTGAGAAACTTAGAGAAAAAGGATGAGATTGAGGACTTACCACCTCAATATTCTGTTGCTCTCTTACACAGCAGCATTGTGAACTTGTTGAATGAAAATGAAGACATTTTCAATTTTCCCCCTGGAGTCCCACCAAATAGAACGGTAGATCACAAAATACAGCTAGTAGAGGGGCAGTCACCGATAAATGTCCGACCTTATCGATATGCTTATGGTCAGAAATCAGAAATTGAGAAGATGATAACTGATATGTTGAATTCAGGGATAATTAGACCGAGCATTAGCCCATTTTCAAGCCCGGTGCTTTTAGTGTAAAAGAAAGATGGCGGTTGGAGATTTTGTATCGACTATAGAGCACTAAATCGCATCATAGTACCCGACAAATTTCCAATGCCTGTCATTGAGGAATTGCTCGACGAGCTACACGGGGCGACAATATTTTCGAAACTCGACCTGAAATCGGGGTATCACCAGATAAGAATGCATGAAAATGACATACCCAAGACAGCTTTTCGAACACATGAAGGCCATTATGAGTTTCTGGTAATGCCTTTCGGACTCACAAATGCGTCGATAACATTCCAATCGTTGATGAACCAGGTTTTTCATCATTTTCTTCGTCGTTTTGTAGTTGTATTTTTTCGATGACATTTTGGTTTATAGTTCTGACATATTAACGCACGAGAGGCATCTGGCCTTAGTTTTCAATGTGCTTAAGGAGAACTCTTTATATGCCAATTAGAAGAAGTGCGCTTTTGCCCAATCAAAAATTGAATATTTGGGGCATTGGGTATCTAAAAAAGGTGTCGAGGCAGACAAGGAAAAGATCAAATGTATGCTTCAATGGCCCGTTCCAAAGACACTCAAGGCCTTGCGGGGATTCCTGGGTTTGATCGGTTATTACAGGAGATTTGTGTTAAATTATGGCACGTTGGCTGCTCCCCTACACCAGTTAGTGAAGAAAGATGCTTTCCACTAGACCATCGAAGCCACTGCGGCATTTGAACGATTGAAACAGGCAATGGTGACCCTCCCAATCCTAGCCTTGCCCAATTTTAGTCTTCCTTTTGTGGTTGAAACAGATGCGTCGGGGGTGGATTTAGGAGCAGTATTATCTCAGAAACAGAGGCCTATAGCCTTCTTTAGCCATTGCCTCTCCAGTTCGGCTCGAACCAAATCAGTTTATGAAAGAGAACTTATGGCAATTGTTTTGGCTGTCAAGAGATGGCGACACTACCTGCTTGGCCAGAAATTTACCGTTAGAACAGATCAACGCACACTAAGATTCTTGATGGAACAAAATGAGGGACAACCGTAGTTTCAGCGATGGTTGACAAAGTTGTTGGGATACGATTTCGATATTGAATATAAGCCGAGAACAAAGCAGCGGACGCCTTGTCCTGACTGCCTCTTGTTGGAGAATTGGCAGAAATCACGATTCCTCATGTGATAGATGTGGAATTGGTTCAACGGGAAGTACGAACAGACGAGTATTTACTGAGTATAATCGGTGAGCTGGAAAAAACCCTAACATGGTCCCTAAATACACCTTAGAGCACGGGCGGTTGTTGTATAAGGGCCAAATGGTTTTGTTTGCCACTTCCTAGATGATACCGACATTACTGCACACTTATCATGACTCAGTGGTCGGAGGACACTCTGGGTTCTTAAGGACGTACAAACGAATGACAGTTGAACTCTATTGGAAAGGAATGAAGACTGACGACAAGGCTTACGTCGAAGCATGCGTAATTTGCCAGTGGAACAAATCTGAAGCAATGTCACCGGCGGGATTGTTGCAACCCCTGCCGATTCCAGAACGAATATGGAAGGATATTTCGATGAATTTCATTGAAGGATTACTAAGAGCTGGGGGAAAAGATACGATCTTAGTGGTCGTTGATTGACTAAGCAAGTATAGCCATTTCATACTATAACATCACCCCTATACCGCAAAGGAAGTAGCTCAGGAGTTTGTGAAGGAGATCGTAAGGCTGCATGGGTTTCCACAGTCCATAGTATCTGATCGAGACAAGATATTTCTGAGTCATTTTTGGAGTGAATTGTTTCGTCTGCAGGGTACCCAGTTAAAAAAAAGCACATCATATCACCCACAAACAGACGGGCAAACCGAGATCGTTAACAAGTGTGTGGAAACCTATCTTAGATGTTTCTGTGGGGAACGCCCGAAACATTGGAACAAATGGATTCCATGGGCCGAATATTGGTATAACACCACATACCATGTTTCGATTAATACAACCCCATTTAGCATTGTGTACGGGAGACCACCACCACCTTTGATCAGTTATGGAGACAAGAAGTCGACGAACGATAATGTGGAACAACAGTTGATAGAAAGAGATTTGGCACTGGGAGCCCTCAAAATACATTTACACGAAGCTCAAAATAAAATGAAAAAGTACGCCGACAAAAAAAGACGAGAGGTAGTCTTCGAGATTGGGGAATTGGTTTTCCTTAAACTGCGATCGTACAGACAGCGGACTTTGGCAAGAAAGAGGAATGAAAAACTCTCACCCAAGTTTTTTGGCCCTTTTAAAATTCTGGAAAAGATTGGGTCAGTCACATACAGATTGGAACTTCCACAGGAAGCAACCATACACAATGTATTTCATGTGTCGCAACTGAAGAAAAGTATTCACAGAGAAGCAGTGGTACAAACACAACCACCCATATTAACAGAAGATTATGAATGGAAGGTGGAACCTGAGGATGTATTAGGCCTTAGGTGGAATGCTAAACACAAGACTGAGGAGTGGTTAGTAAAATGGAAGGCACATGACGAATGTGACGCCACCTGGGAAGAAGCAATGTTCATCAAGCAACAATTTCCCGATTTCCACCTTGAGGACAAGGTGCATTTGAACCTGGAAGGTATTGTGAGACCTTCGACTATAAAAACTTATGTGAGGAGGGGTAAAAAGGGGAATTAATGAGAATGAAGGGTAGTGGGGGAAATACACATGTTTATGTTAGTACGGGTGAGTGCGTGCTTGTTGTGGAGGGCGTTATATAGGTGAGTACAGGAGTGAGGTAGGGGTATCTTTTTTGTGAAATTGAGTAGCATAGTGAGGAGAGGAGATCTAGTGCTCTCGAATTTAGTCTGGAGAAGTTATCTTGTTTTCCTTTTTTGATTGTTATTGTTTCCTGAGAATTATTCAATCGAAATATTCCTGTTGTCTTGGAGAACTTCCAATACAGTAGTGATTTATCCCATTCTTGGTCTATTTCTGCTTTGTTATTCTGTTTATTTGCAGGGAAAGTTGGGTTGAATCCTAACAGAAGATAAACAAAGCCGGATTAAAAGCCAGTGGAATTCTGCTTCACTTTGATATGTGCAAGTTTGCAACAAGGAGTTCAGTTATATTGGTAGTCTTTTGGCTATATGTAGGTAGCCTCCACAGAACTCGCCTATGGCCTTAAAAGTGTCCAAATTCCATCTATCAAGTGGGATGCCCCTAACTTTCAGCCAACCTCCATTGCTCGGAACACAGGTGGGAGCACGCAAAAGTTATAGAAGAGGGGGTTGAAACAAACCTAGAGAGAGTTAACATTGTACCAATCCTTGCCTTATCGAGCTAAAAATGGGTCATAGAAAGATCAGAGGAGTAATCCTTCCTCAATGCAGATTCGATAGCTCTCCAAGATTGGTGGAAGAACTTTCGGTGGATGACAATAGAAGAGGAGGTGAGGAAGGAGATGGTGGATGATGATGAAATTTGTGTAGGAGATAAGGAAGTGGGGAGAGAATCATGCCGATTACAGAGCTTATCCTTGTAGGAGGAGGAGGAGGCAATTCTGAGGGAGTAGGGATGAATAGTGAGTTTATGTAAAATCAAAGAAGGGGAGGGCTTTTTAGAAGCAAAGAAGAAGGTTCGGAGAGAGCTTATGAAGCTAAGCCAACCAGCTTTGTTGATACCCATCACCATGGCCATCGTTTTTTGTGATCTCAGCGTTGTGTCCCTTCCTACTCAAGAGTTTTTTGATCCAAAATGTGAGTCTTGTATTCTAGTTTCGATGTAAAACTTCTGGGTGAGGGGGATCTTGCAAAGTCGACTAAAACACTCTTGATACCATGGGAGAAGCTCTTTGTCCCGAGCAAGGTTGAAAGTCTTCCCGAAAGATGATTCGATGAAATAGAAGTAAGTACTGATTTTTGGGTCGGTCTGAAAGGTAAAGGTACGATTATTAATTGAGAAGGAGAAGGTTAGATTCATGGCGAATACGTTATTCGGAGTAGGAAGATGGAGGCACGATGAGGGTAACGAGAAATGAGACATTTTAGAGTAACGATGATCACTGTGGAAATAAAAGGCATTTCATCACAAGTTTAGATTTGATCTGGTAAATTTCATTCCTAGAAATATTTTAGAACTCCCCGATCTTTGATTTGAAACTCCCTTGCTAACCTCTTCCTTAATGTGGTTATTTCTTCTTCATCATTACCAATCACGATTATGTCATCAACATATACTATCAAGACAACCATCTTGTCATTTATAGTGTGTTTGTAGAATATAGTGTGATCTGCTTGGCTTTGAAGGAATTCGTAGCTTGTAAGTACTTTACCAAATCGTTCTGTTGAATTAGGTTAAACCACCAATCAATCCAAAAGCCTAAGCTGGTGGATTGGGGTAAATTTAATTATATCAACCAACACTCCCCCTCACTTGTGGGCTTTGAAATTTGAGAAATGCCTTACAAATGGAATTTAATTTTAATTGGGGAGGAAACGACTTGGCAAGGATTCGAACTCATGACCTCCTGCTCTGATACCAATTGATAAGGATGATAACCCTACCCGAATCTCCACATTGATATGATATTGTCCACTTTGGGCCTAGACCCTCATGGTTTTGTTCTTGGGCTTCCCCAAAAGGCCTCATATCAATGGAGATGATTGTTATCACTTATATACCCATGATATTCCCCTCTTTTAAACAATGTGAGATATTTTGTTTGCATCCCAACAAATATGCCCTCGAGATGGTGCATCTTTGATGAGTTCAATGAGCTGTGATAACTTATTAGAAATTATGAGTTGGTTCCACCTTAAAACCAATTAGCAAGAAGATGGGTAACACACCTTTCTTATAAATATTGTGAAACCCTCCTCACTTTTACAATATGGTTCCCAAACATTATTAGAGAGTATGAGTACCTTAAGTCTCTTTACTTTTTTACATGAGATCCTCAACATGCTTCTTCGAGATGATGTATATTTTGGTTCATCATTCTTAGATTGTATCTCACTTTCATTTTATTAGATCGAATGCTCGTTTGGTAATAAAAAAAAGTAACTCACATTTATAAATGCTTAGACCTCGTTACTTTTTCAATTGAGTACTTCAACAATGTACCGACAATTATGTGCGTTAAACTATTACTCTTGTCGATGATTTTAACTTATTATTGTTGTTAATCACTCTTAGTTTTTTTTAACCGACGCTGTGTAGTTAAAAGGTTAAAGTTTAGGATTAAATGTTATTTATTTAATAACTTTATAATCATTTTAAAGTAGTTTTTTAGCACTACAATATTTAAAGTTAGATTTTCAAAATTGGGACAACAGTAGTTTTTAGCTCTACAGCAATATTTATTTACTTTTTTTTTTTTTTTTAAAAAGCAATATTTATTTACTTTATAATCATTTTCAAGTAGCTAAAAAGTCACCCAACAACACTACAATAAATTCAGACAGATAAGACTATGCAAAATAGTCTCGGGAAAAATATATAGAAAATTATCTTGTTAGCCCTTACATTTAGAGTGTAGTATTTATTTGGGAAAACTATTTTTATAGTTCTTTGATTTGATTATTAATTTTAATTTAGTTTTTATATTTTAAAATTGAGTATTTTTATCTAGACATCAATAATACTTAGTTTCAGTCACTTTAAAAACAAAAGCGTTGGTTACATACAGTAATGTCGACTAAAATGATGATTAGACTAATTTTAAATTTTAATATATTGATAAAGTAATTATTTTAATTTTTACGTAAATTTAATCTTTTTAAAAAAGTAAGTATAAAAGTAATCTAAAAAAACACATAAATATTAAAAGTGATCATTATTAAAATATCAAAGATAAAAATGTTCAATTTTAAAATATAAAAATAAAATTGAAATTAAATTTCAAAATTATAAAAGATAATTTTCTATTTTTATTTAATTCTTATAATTTTAATTAATCATTTTTATCCTTAACATTTTAATAAGGTTTCATTTCAATTGTGATATGTTTTTTAAATTTATTTTTATACTATTTTCTTTTTAAAAAAGTTAAATTTATTTAATGACGAAAATAACTATTTTAATTTTTAACTATATATTAGAATTTTAAAATAGTCTCTTTTTTTTTTTGAAAATAAATCTAATTATTGTCTTAATGAATATTATTAACAAAGTTTGTTATTATAAAAATTAAAGTTGATTTTAAAAAATATAAATAAAATAGAAACTGCCATATATTTTACACAAAAATATCAAATCGTTTTGCCTAGATTTAAGGGGAAAAAAACGAAGAACAGATTTGAGAAAGACACGAAGGCAAGCAGTCACTGCAAAGAAACCCACGTGTCAAACTCTCAGCAACTGTTCCGCCACGTCACCAGTCAAGATCCCCTAAATAGTAAATACCAATCCAAAAACCGAATAAAAAACACAGAGAGTAGAGATAACGAGAGAATTGAACTCTAACAATGGCGAAGAGCTAGGACGACATCACATACGGCGCTGCACAGGCTAAATTATCTGAAGACGAAGCTCTAAGAGTCGCTTACAAGCACGGCACGCCGCTCGAATCCGGCAAAATCGCCGACTCCGAAACCATCGACCTCTTTTCCAGCGCGCAGAACATTGCTCAAGATCGATCTGCCAGCCGCGCTTCTGCCGCTGCTACTCAATCTATTATCGATCAGAAGCGGCGAGGGGATACGCATGAGGAAGGCGGGATGGGTTGCGATACGGGTGATCCTTCCACCGGCCGCCGCTTGGGTTGAATTGGATTATGGTGTGGTCTAGTTTTGTTTTTGTGATCCGTGTCTCTGTTGTTCTGAACTCAACGGTTAGAATATTAATATTATAGTGTTATTGTCATTAGTGTTTATTAGTGATAATCCATGTTTATTTATATGTATCTCCATCAGCTTCTCTAAACTTTCTTAACAGAAACAGACTACGTCGCCTTCACAACCAATGATATTTATCCTACGGTGTTGTACCATCTCGATTAAGGCTGTACATGGTCCGGGTTGGGTTGGTTTAGGATGATTGTTGGGTGGATTTAGGACCAACTCGATTAGAACAACCCAACTTTATTTATGGGTGGGTTAATATCTTCTTTACAAAAAATTTATTTTATTATCAAATTTCCTTACACATACATGTTATTCTTCTTTTGGATTGAACTAGCTAAAAATTGGTTAATCTTATGAAAAATAGAAAATAATAATCCAAATCCTTACAGTTTGGGGTTGGGGTTGGATATTATGGATTGTACCCCTAATTTTAATAATAAAGCGGTAATAATGATTCAATAAAGTCGGTGAAAATGTAGGGAGTAGCACAAAAATGAACTAGTTTGTAATAGGCATTGGAATGGACAGGAAATTAAGCCTAGAATGCTGCCCTCCATAATAAAAAAAATGTCACATGTAAAAGAAATTGACGGTTTTATGTTTTTATTTTTCTTTCCATTTTCAACATCTTCTCCCCCCTCATTATATCTCTCAAAGAGGTACCCACATATTAAGTTATTTAAAAAAAAAAAAAAAAATCTCTTGGGGAAAAGTATGCCCAACATTGTCTATGGTGCCAATCGTGAATCAACAAATAACATCTTAACATGTCATCCACTCAATAATTAGAAGTAAGCTTTTTAGATAATTTTTCTAATCCAGCCAATTGAAGATGAATTACTTAGGGCTTGTTTGGCTAGGGTGGGAAGGGAAAGGAAAGGAAAGGAAGGGAAGGGAAAGGAAGGGAAGTGAGAGTAAAT
>JBBMKA010000026.1:4914911-4931328 GCA_037833695.1 Sechiopsis laciniata | reverse complement strand
GAATTAGGTTAAACCACCAATCAATCCAAAAGCCTAAGCTGGTGGATTGGGGTAAATTTAATTATATCAACCAACACGTTCATACCATGCTCTAGGAGAAAACCTTCGTTTACAAGTAAAGAAACAAGTACAAATATGGTTGAATTATTCTACGATCAATATGATACACAGTTACATGATACTACTATGGAAATAACCTATATTGAAATAACTTATATGGGAATAATTGATATGAGAATAACCAAAAAAAAGGTATTTAGAAAGCACAAAAGTGTAAGGTAATCACCTTTTTCCATTTAACCCCTATCTTATACATTTCTTTTACCCCATATTTGTTCACATCACACATCTTCCTTGGCATAAATAATTCCCTACTAGGAGGATTGTTGATAATTAATGGACATTAAACATATTTAGTTAGCATGGCATTGTAATTTTAATTCGGAAGGGTTGGATTTTCGGACCCAATCGATAAATTTGGGTCATGGTTTTTTACTTTTGTTTCTATTTCCAGATTTTCGCAAATAATAATTGAAAATAGAAAAACAATAAGCTTTCATGTTTTTATTATATTGATTACTTTACGACCTTACTTGAACATGATCTGTTCTATAGGTTGTACGAGTGTATCCCTGATTTTTTAAAATTATATTGGTTACTCTATCTCCCGCCTTCACATTTTAAAGTATTTTCTTGACCAACTGTTTGGAGAAACATTTCAGTTGCGTTCTTACCCATTGCAATGCCAATAACCTCCTTGACATCATTTGCAAAGAATGCTTTAGCTTTTTTTTTATAGCACACAAAACAATTTCATTGAATAGTGAAAGAGTTACAAAAAAAACCTATCGAAAACAATCCGTTGATGAAAATAGAAACAAAATGGAGAGGAAGAGGTTGGGTGATGGAGCCAACTCAATTGGCCAAATTACAAAGGACCAAATTACATAAGATAAACAGAGAATTACAAGCCTAGCACCATTTAGACAGTAAGAGATCCTAATATAGAGATAGAAACTCGTTAGATTCCAACATACAGCAAGTGGTTGCCAGCGGTGTGAGACTACTCCTCGGTGCCGGAGGAGCAGCGCCAGAGGAAGAGGAGAGAAGCAATGCCTTAGGGTTTTTTTTTTAATTTTTTTTTATTTTATTGAGAGCTTTTACGGAGAGAACTTTTAGAGAGGGAGCATCTATTTCAACATCTCATATAATGCTTTAGAATTTTTCTTTCAGCTGGTTACATTTTTCTTTTTAATAATATTCTTTTTGAAAAGCAATACAAAAATTATTAGCTTTGATTGGATGGCAGTATCTGTTTATGTTAGGTATGTTATTTTTTTTTTATAAAAGCAATACAAAAGTTATTACAATGAGCATCTTGTTAACAGTTGGGATGAATGGGTAAGCGTAGACCGTCTGATGAAATGTACTGATGAAAACCGTTTGAAGCAGCAAGCTCTTGGGAAAGGGTATGTAGAAAAGAGCTCAAAGTCTGGACGTTCTGCACAAGCGAAGCCAAAAAACTCGATTGGTACTTTTTGAATTCTTAATTATACCAAATTATGAGTCCGAAATCAACATATTCGACTTTGTATAATTTTCTAAGCATCTCTTACTTTGTTAGACTTGCAAATGATTCTAAATATGATTAAAACTGTCTACAAAGTAAAAACGGTCTACGTTTTTCATTTTGTTTCCTTCCAATTTGGATAATGAGTCATCATCTCATGAAACGGGGAGTTACACTCCTTGTCACTAGTTGCTTTGCATTAATATAAATTATTTTGTATTTTTTCCTTCGCTGGATAATTACGCATGTATGGGTAGGGTAAGTTGTGGGTTTCAACATGAAAACATCTATTTTTTTTCAATTTTATTTATTTTGGCGCATTGTATCTCTAAGATTTGGGTTTGAGTAATTATTGCATTAGGATGGAATTTCAATTTTCACGTGTGATGAAGTCTTTTAGACTAATGGGGGTTGCGAACATCCCACCCTTTTAATTAAATTTGTTTCCTTGTAGAGGCAAAAGTGGAGAAAGAGGACCAGAAGAACAATGGTATTTTTTTTTTTTTTTACACTTTTCTTGACATCTTTTAGTTCATTCTTAGTTTGACTTCAACTACCTTTCACCGTGGTGCTCAAACAATGAAGTACTTTTTTATTTGATCCCAAAGGGGCCACTTGTATACTAAGTATATTGAATTGTAGTTTCATGCTGGAAATTAGATTTTTCTTAAAGATCACACTGGCATGTCCTGAATACAGCTTCAGTACCTTGATTGGAGGACCCATTTGAAATGGAAGTTGTTCCTGATTAGGGCGAGGACAGCCTGACTTTCGACCTAGCATCTCTTAAAACTTTAAGAGTCACTTATCGAGGTTGAAGATTATTAGATAACATGGGGTTCCATTTCAAAACTAATTAGCTATGAGTGGAGTAGCTCGTCTATCTTATAAATGTTATGAGGTATCCTCATCTTTCCAATATGGGATCTTCAACATGCCCCTCAAGATGATGCCTTTTGAGTTTACCATTTTTCAATTGGATCAGTTTAATAGGTTTTGATACCATATTAGATAACATGAAGTTCTATCTCAAAATCAAATGCTTTGAGTGGAGTAGAATATCTATCTTATAAATGTTGTTAGATATCTCACATTGGACGGGGGATGTATTTTCTCATTTCAAGACTTTTGAACTACTAACATCTGTTCAGTCCACAACTTGAAAAGAGCATCATTTGGGGTCATTTTTCTTTATTGTCCACACACTCTGGGGGCCACCCCCTTATTTTATCAAAATTTTAAAAATTTTATGTAATACTGCGTAAATTATTTGTTAGAAGTAGAACTCACCTTTATAAGTATTTGGGCAAATTGCAAAAATCAGTCCTGAAATATAGTGGTTGTAACCACAGCTTTTTTTTTTGTTGTTTTTTTTTGAACACGGTTGTAACCATAGCTTGTGGTGCAATTGTTGCAATTTAGGGGTGGATTTTCGAAATTTGCTCAAAAATTTGTCCCCCTTGTCTAAGAAAGCTTTTCTTCTCTGCTTGAGCAAGTTTGAAAGTGAATAAGTCCTACAATAAATACAATGTCAATTTTTCCTGTGTATAAATATATTCTTGTAATTCCAACAAAGCTCAGTGCTCTCATGACTAAGAGTTCATGGATTGAATCTTCCATCTTCAATTGTTGCTGAATTCAAAAGAAAAAAAAAATTATAATACTTATGTTGAATTATGTTAAACCACCAAGCAATCTAAAAGTTTAAGTTGGTGGGTTGGGGTAAATTTAATTATATAAACTAATACTCCCCCTCACTTGTGGGCTTAGAAATTTGAGAAATGCTCTACAATTGGAATTTAATTTTAATTGGAGGAAACGACTTCACAGAGATTCGAACTCATGCCCTCCTGCTCTGATACCATGTTGAGTTATGTTAAACCACCAATCAACCCAAAAGCTTAAGCTGGTGGGTTGGGATAAACTTAATTATATCAACTAATAACTTATATTGTTCTATTCTGTTTATATTTGTAATATGATCTAGGATCTAAATTATATAAAAAGGTAAAAGAATACAAGATAAACTAAAATTTGATAGGTCTTGGAACCTCTTCTCTCAAGAGAATACTCTTTATGAGTCCTACAAGATAATCCCTCAATATTTGAATGCCTAAACCCTACCCTAACCCTCTCTATTTATAATTAAATACCCTAATTTCCTCCCCAAGTAATTGCTAACATACCCTTATATTATTCCTATTTCTACCAAAACCCAACCCTATCACTACCGGCCCCTAAAAAAATACACCTTGTCCTCAAGGTGTTGGTAAACAAATAACTAAGATAAAATTTTGAGTTTTTTTTGTGGCGGCGGCGGCAGAGGAGTGATGGGGGCGGTGGCAGTGGCGGAGGTGGTGACGGCGGCAACGGCAGCAGTGGTGGTGGTGCGTCGGTGGTAGCAGCGGTGGTGGGGGCGACGGCGGTGGCGGAGGTGGTGACGGCGGCAGCGGCAGCTGTGGTGGTGGTGCGTCGGTGGCAGCAGCGGTGGTGGCGGAGGTGGAAGCGGTGGTGGGGGCGGTGGCGACGGTGGTGGCGAAGGTGGCGGTAGCGATGGAGGTGGCGACGGTGTCAAAACCCTAGCCATCTCTGTTTCTTCCTCGAATCCTAGCTTCCATCTCTGAGTGCCATTGTTCCCTTGCCTTGGATTGCTCCTCCCTTTCTAATCTTCTTCGTTCTCTCCTTTGCACTCTCCTCCCTTATCTCTCTAAAACAACTTTTTATGTCATTGTAAAAACTTTGCCACATTTCTTGAAATAAACGAACATCTTCTTGATCCATCTCTACAACCAAGAATCGAAACGGTTCTGATACCAATTGATATGATCTAGGATCTAGATTATATAAAAAGGTAAAAGAACACAAGATAAACCAAGATTTGATAGGTCTTGGAACTTCCCCTCTCAAGAGAATACTCTCTATGAGTCCTATAAGATAATCACTCAATATTTGGATGCCTAAACCCTACCCTAACCCTCTCTATTTATAATAAAATACCTTAACTTACTCTTCAAGTAATTGCTAACATACCCTTATATTATTCCTATTTCTACTAAGACCCAACCCTATCAATTTGTTGCAGCACCAAAGGGGAAGAAACGAAAGAATGACGGTGGCACCAAGGTTGGTATATATCGTGAATAGTTTTCCAAAGTTTTAATAATTTTGTAAGCAAATGTTTCAATATAAATTTGTTCAAGATATTTTTGTATAGCGAGTGTACTTTTAACTTCATCCTTCTATCGATTAAAAACCAAGAAACTTAGTTGTGGTTTTGAATTTTTTTTCTTTACAGATTTCATAATAATAGCTTTAGGACATATATATCCTTATTTTCCTTTTTCTGTTGCTTTATTGGAAAAATAGAAAGCAAAGCAATAAGGTGAAGACTATATATTGTGCAATGGAGTACATTTATATCTTTCATAAACTTAAATAAAAAGGAGCTTTGGCCTTTAGATTTACGCTTTTCTTTCCTTCATAAATTATAGTATTGATACTGAACTGTTATATTTTTATGTTGATTTAGCGTTGTCATTTTGCTTGCTGTGATTGTGTATTTTATCTGCAATTTCAACAGCTTTTTAGTATATCATATCTTCAACTGTTCATTTTCTTGTGGCTCGTTTTCTTGCCATTATATTTGGTTAAATATGGTTCCATGATTTTTGGAAGGAAAATCAATCCGTGGAAAAGGTTATCAAGATCCAAATACCTTCTACACTAAGAAAGCAGCTTGTTGACGATTGGGAATTTGTTACACAGCAGGAAAAGGTAAGCTTATGATTCACCAATTCTATTGGTTCTTTTTGGTGATCAAGATTCTTGTCTATCAATCTATGGTTTTGGGAAGGCACACATAGCTTAGTGCTCTTATACAAACCCAATTGAATTGATACCCTTGATCCCCTTGGTTTCTTTTCTTATGGTCTTGTTTAACCTTTTTTGGCCCTGTATTTGGCATCCTCATTCCTCCCTCATCTTCTGTTTTTTGTTCCATTTTCTCTAGTTTTCCATATATCTTGTATTATACTTTTCATAAATTAATGAATGATTTCGGTTTCTATAAAAAAAAAAATCAGTTCAATTTCCTCATTTGACCTTTTTATTTCTTTTGCATTAAATCAGATTCTAAATTTTTGTTGCAAAATGGGTATAGTTGATACTTTTCCTTCATGCAAATTAAATGGTTTTTAACAACTTATTTATTTTTTATTATTTTGTAATGAAATGAAATTGTTTAGGAGAGCCTCAAAGGGTGATTACAAGAAACAGCTCCAATTTGGTAGTAGGGGCAGGCTAGCTATAGTTTAACCACTTATTTATCAGTTGTCTAATTTTAACTTAATGTTTTGTTTGATGAATTGACTGTTTCAAGCATTTGTCTTGGCACATGTATGTATTGGGAACTTACTCCTTAAGTTATCCATGCATCTGTCTAGTTAGCATATTGATTTTTCAGATGATTCTGCCAGCTAGTCAAACTTCCACGTACACCTACCGTTGATGATATTTTGACGAAGTACTTGGAATTCAGATCCAAGAGGGATGGCACGTAAGTTTGCTTATATCTTACTAAGAATTCAAATGGCATGCATCTGATCACCAATTTAGTGCTTTGGATTTAATTTTCTTCCACACGTGTGTCTAAGGATTTTATATTAGTCATGTATTGATAACTATCTGTTTTAAAGGAAATAATTTTGTTCAATGGGACGTGCATGGTTACTCCGATTATAATAGATCAAAGCTTCGATTTCTCGGTTTCTAAAAAAAAAAAATCTGTTTAACTTTAAACTGCTGAATGGCTAGGAAAGTTGACATGGGAAACTCCTTGGCCAATTGGTAATCTGAAAAGATTGCGTTATTCCCCTTTACGAAGAAGGCGAAGAAGTCTTTAGGAAGGGGACCTGGAAGTGTGATTTTTATAGACTCTTATAATTTTTTGGAGGGTGTTTTATAGAAGGATGATAGAAGTTATCGAGTGTGGTAGTCGAAGGTTTGGGGTTTAAAGGTGACACTCAAGATCCCAGGTTTGAGACTGACCTGTGACATGTCTCCATTCCTTCAATGTCTCCTGGTACCTGACCTAAGGATAAGCGTGGTTACCCTGGGTATGGTGAACGAAGCTTCGATTTTCCAGTTTCCTAAAAAAGAAGGATGATAGTAGAACCAAGGTTCTTATTGTTCTTATTATTTCTCCCTGTTATATCACTTAGAGATCTAATCTTCTCAATAATAAGAAAAATATTCTTCCTTACTTGAAAGATGAATACAAGGCTAGTTTAGCAATTTCCCAAGGGAATAAAAGGAAATAAAAATAACGCAAAAAGCTATAAATAATTTACCAATTAGGAGCTAATTACAAATAAGTAAATAACAAACACACAAATAATTATACAGCATAGTTTGACAAATCTAAAACCGTTTGTAATTTATAAAATTCATCATCCTTTTCTATTAGTTCGAGGATGGAACAGAAATTAATGTCTGAATAGGTCCAAGCATTCCCAATCTGTCTTTAACTTGAAATCTAAATATTTGCTCATGGTTATAAGGCTTGCCCGAATTTTTATTTTTCATTGGTATAGGCTTACTGACTCGTTGGGGGAAGTCTTGAAAGGCATACGATGTTATTTTGATAAAGCATTGTCTGTACTGCTCTTGTACAATAAAGAGCGTGAACAATATCATGAATTAGTCGTAGATAATGTCTCTCCTTCAACCATATATGGTGCAGAACATCTGCTACGACTCTTTGGTATGTCAAGGATTGCACTTCCTCATCCCCGTATTCACCACTTTCCAATTTTCCATCCACATTTTTTTTTATATAATTTCTGATTCGTTTAGTTTATTTGTTGTTTTTACAGTTAAGTTGCCAGAGCTTTTGGCATATGTGAATATTGAAGATGAAACACAGACCCGGCTACACCAGAAATTGCTCGACTTTCTGAAGTATCTTCACAAACCTTAAAAATGTTGACACCATTTAATTTCTTGAAATGCGTTAGAATAGTGAGAAACTACACTGGCACATGCATGCTCCCTAATCGTAGTTGTACCCTCCTAATTTCGGACATGCATTTACCTCTTATTTAGAAATAAGGGTCCTTATAAGTTAGATCTTCTTACATTACTATATTTTATGGCAAGAAATACTTATTTACTCATTAACAAGTAGAGTGTGGTACCATTTGGTGCCACAAATTTTGTTTACTTCTACTTTTTTGTTGATTTTTTCTTTAAAATGAAAAAATATTTATGGCTCTAAATGGTGCCACATAAGCAACAAGTAGGATCTCTCTACTTGTTAATGAGTGGAGAAGTATTTCTCATTTCATGGAAATATACCAGTTTTTCTACATATGTTCCATTAATAGAAATACTAGGAGCGTCCCCAAAGAGTGGAGCGATGGGCGAAGGCTTGGGCTTTGAAGGTGTGCTCTCCTCAAGGTCCCAGGTTCGAGACTCATATGTGACATTAATTTGTAGACATCTCTCATATCTCCATTCTTTTGATGTCTTTGAGCCCTGGCCTAGGGATGAACGTAGTTATCTCAGGTATAGTGGAGTAAAGCTCCAATTTCCTGATTTAAAAAAATGCTTGGAACTAATAAACTAAATTAATTTCAGTTTAATACCAGCCTGGTGATGCTTGATTAACTTTTATCTTGGATGTAGATTTATGCAGAAGAATCAGAGTACTTTCTTTCTCTCAGCATATGAGGGCTGCAAAGGTACTGAGGGTAAGGGTAAGGGCAAAAACGACTGACAGTGAGTCCTTACTTATTGCATGACATGTGCACCTTTATGCTTGTAATTCATAGTCTGGCATGGCATAGATGTAGCAGATTTTCATGATGCATGCTGCCTTGCATTGTCAAACCCACCCTCTTGTTGTAACTGTCCAAGCCTTTTTTTTGTCTTTTTTTTTTTATTTCCTCTCTATCACGTATGATCTGTTCATTTGTAATTGATATCTATTTGGTGCATGCACTGTCTTTGTAAGAGTAGTTCTACATACATGTTGAGAAGCTTATGCGAATTTGTCAAAATGATCGCTTAAAAATTCACTCAGAAACTGCTTGGTGGTTGACTTCTTGTACTTTTTCAATTTATCTATGCTCTATTATTCACCGTGAATTTGTACTTGTTCCCTCGCTATAATTATTATTTCAATTTGTAGTATTTCTTTTCTTTGATATTTGTAATTGTATGGGTCAACTTGCGTGCACCTTAACTATTATTACGGGATATACTCTGTCTGACTTACCACATTTGAATGTCAAAGAAATTTGTAAAAAAAAATAATTTCTAGATCGGTGACCACCATGAATTAAATTTACCTCTTAATTCTTCAAAGACCTTCTTGACCATTACACCACGATGGTTCAATTTGTTATATTTCTGAGTATTGGATTTGTGATTGGCTTTGTAATTAGAAACTTAGTCTCTCTTATGGATAATTTCGTGTTACTTTATATTAATTTATTGTATTAATTTTTTTTTTTTTTTTTAAAAATTTCGTGTTACTTTATATATACACACACAATTTGATTTTTATAACTTGGTGCTTGATGTGTTATGATGTATAGGGTTTTAGTTTGATTTTTAGAATCAAATACTCCTGATTTTGCTTGGTATGTATTCAGGTTGGGCTCCAATTATGATCTGCGTTACTTTTTGTAAGCTTTCTTCATTCATTAATTCTTCATTTATTTCCAGTTTAAGGCTGTTTATCCAAACACTACATAATTGTTTGCATTTATGAGCTGTAGACTGAGAATGTGGTGAGTTTCATAGTTTGTTACGTAATTACACAAATGGTAAGATGATCGAAAATTTGAACAGGATAAAGAAAGACCAAATACCCCACATGGAAGAGAGCCCACAATTCATAGTGGAATCAGTTTCATAAAGTTTCAAGTTGTTGTCGTTTCATGGGGGAGAATAGTTAATTATGCATGAATAATCAATGCTATACTGTGAATCATGGAGATTTGTCATTTTCTATGCATAATGATGCTAGCAGTAATTTTCTAGTATGTATCACCATCATAGACTGATCATAGATTAATTTAGTGGTGGAAGGTCAAACCAAAAAAATTATGAGTTTAATAGGGGATGCCCATCTATTTGAAAAATGATTTCTATAGATTATTTTTATAATTCTACAATATAATTCAAATATTGTAGAGTCAAATAATATATTTAGTGAAAATTGTCGAGGTATGTATAAGTTTGTCCAAATACTCAAGGATATAAAAATAAAATAATGATTTTTTTTTTTTTTGAAGAAACAATCCTTTTCTTTAGAATGAGAATAGTTATCAATCTAATTATTTAAAATTATTTTCCAAAAAAAATTTAAAAATGTAAAAAAAAAAAAAAAAAAAAAAAATCCTTGGGGGAACCGACCCTGCCGATGCTTTGCCGGGGAATCTCCTCCCCGATCTCCGAAAAAAAAATAGGAATTTTTTCGGGGACGGGGATTGAATTAGGAGGAAGGGACGGGGAAGCCATTCCCCGGTTCCGCCTCGTCCCGTGGACATCTCTAGTCTCGTATCCTCTTAAATTTTTTACTAAATAATTTTTTGTCTATTATTTGGTCATAGTTTGAACTCTAGTCAGACGGATCTCAAAAAGTTGGGGTAAGTTTTAGTTTTTTTTTATAAATAATTTTTAATGTATTGAACCTTACATCATTCTTATGATGTTGATGTGACCAATAACGAAAAGATGTGTCCATAACAAGCTGTAAAGGTGAACATAGAGTACACACTATGGTTATTTATGTTGATGATCATTCAAGGTCATCTTGTTTTCAGTTGCGATTTATCAAAATTTTATTCATTTCCAACTTTGGAAAACTGTGCTTTGAAGTAACGATGTCAGCTAATTTAGCAAATTTAGTATAGAACATTGTCATTCTTTATTTCTCAAGTTTGTTAGGTATAACCATTATGTTCGAACTAATGTGACTGGTGTTTTAAGATTGTAGAATATGTCTAGTTTTTAAAGAAGATATTTTGATGGTTCGATCTTTGTTCTTCCATTGAGATTTTCTTTGATGCAATTCTAGTTCATATAATTTAATGTTTGGAGTGGCTAGTAGTTAAAAGGATCTTAGGGGAATTAACAGGTGAATGATTCAATCTATGGTAATGTCTATTTACTAATTAATTTCCTATAAACTTTTTTGACATCTAAATATCTTAAGATTAGGTGATATGTCTTGTGATAGTAGTCGGGGTGCACAAACTAATCTGAACGGTAATAGATTAAAAAAGAGTTCTTGTACTTTATTAATTTTGGTAATTATTTGATTTTTTTTTTTAAAATTAAGCATGTATTTTTTTCTTAATTTTTTACAATAGTTTCAACTCCATTAATGAAGTATTTGAATTCTTAGTTAAACTAAAAAGAAAAAAAGTTAAGTTATTATTTTAGTTTTTAAACTATATAGCTTGGTTTTTAAAGATATGTCTTATACAAAGTAGATAACAGCTAAATAAGGAGATAGATTAAAAAAATTGAAACTAGTTAGAGCCTCAGAGGGTGTTTGTTTGTTGAATTTATGAAAAATTTAAAATGAGTATTTACTCATTGTTTTTAAAAAAGATTACATTCAAATGAGTTTTTAACTCCTCAAAACAATTCTTCATTTTTAGTATTAAAATGATTCCTCATTTCTAATAATTCATTTTTAATAATCCAGCTACTCAAAATAATTTATTTCTAATCATTCTTTTTTAACTACTCTAAAATAACTATTCATTTAAAATAATCTAGCTACTCAAAATAATTCATTTTTAATCATTTTTTTTAACTACTCTAAAATAACTATTCATTTCAAATCTACCTCCAACAAAACTATTGTATCTAAATCCTCTTCATAAAAACTATATCCAAACGAAATTTATGCTGCAACTCTCAATTTCTTACTACTCTAAATAACTCCTTAAAATAACTGTTCAAACTAATTTCTCATCCAAAATTCCATCGAACATTTTTTTAGTTTTCAAAGTTTTCATGGAGGTTGTTACATGGCGTGGCACATTAGTCCTATAATTGAAAATCTCAAGTGGTCAAATATCAGACATCATGACCTTTTTCATCCCTACCATTACTTTTTCTCGGGTGAAGTTTGAAAATTTATTCCAGTCCTCTTATTCAATCTCAAATGGTAAAATTTAATTTAATTTAATTAAACAAATAGTATCATCTATTGTATCTTTGCAAAATTGGCACACCCTTTTCCCAAACAATCTTTGAAGCATTTGACAAACTCGTAGTGCACATCTTTGCAAGAAACTGTAGTTAGTGGGATTATTTGAAAATGGTTCTTAACACATTTAAAATATTTCAAAACTTAAAAAATGAAAATTGTTCATTTTTAAATGGTCTTCTCCGCAATTTGTAGCTCTATCAAAGTGGGAATTTGGTGACTTTTTATTTTAATGAAAAAAAAAATATGTTATTGCTCTCAGGATTGCTCTCAACTAAACAGAAGATTCCACACCATCTTATATCCAATTAAACTTAAAAAAGAATATCCATTTGTCCCAAAAAATAAGGAATATCCCTTAAAAAATTCCCTCAATGCAATTGCTTCAAGTCTTAGACTCCAAAAAATCCCTTGTGACCCCACTCTCCATTTGAAGAACAATATACTTGCATAGAAAATTCACCTCCATTCAAACACAAAGCTCTGTACATTTAAAACGAAATGAATACATTTTTTCAAAAACAGAAAATCAAATCAATATATATTCTGCACTTTTGGTTATGGTTTTGTATTTCTTGGTTATGTGGTCTTCAAAATGAGAGACAAATAACCACAAGAATAAAAGCAAAGTTGCAAATTAAAAACTCCCACATTTTTGCAGTTTTAGGGGTCATCATATTTCATTTTAACTTTTGCAATTTTTTGTCAGTAATCAAATTGGGAACTAACCCTTTTCTTTTTCTTTCATTCCCCTCTGTACATTTACTAAATATTATTTTCCTACAAAAGCAACAACAATTAAAAAAAAAAAAAAAAGTTGAAAATGGAAAGATGCCAAACTCCTCGATTTTTTTTTTCTTCCCAACAGCATGACACATTTACTTACTGTGTTTTTATCATTCCCTCTCTAGAAAACTACCAGCAATTATCAATCTAATCACCTCCAAATCCCAATGCTAATCAACAAATTTTCACTTTAAGAGTTCAAATCTTGATTACTTAAAACCCCACGTTTCTAATCCCACCGGCATTAGCTTTCTGAAAATACCCTTTTCCTCTCTGCTCCGATAACCCTTCCATATAATTTTTCACCTCCGATTTAATCATTTCTTGCATCACCGCCATTAAATCTCCACTAAATACTCCAAACCCATTACTTATCTCACCTCTGTTATCTGGCTGCGCCGCCATTGAAGGCACTTGCGCCGTTGGCCGGTTCAAACCGTCAACTCCAGGGAGGGACAACGAGAGCGACGTCGGCGGGTCTGCGGCGGAGCACGGCGGCGAATCTCCCGGAGGTATAACGCCACCGGTTCTGGCAACGGGCCGGTAAACGATCGGAACACTGGAATCGCTTATGTCAGATCCTGATGGACTACCGGGATTGACGGCAGCGCCGGAGCTGACCGATTTCTTCAGAGGCTGACCGCCGTTGAGATCCTGTTCATCCGTCATCAACGAACTCTTTCTCTTCAGCATCGAATTCCAGTGATTCTTGACGGCGTTATCCGTCCGTCCGGAGAGAAGCCGAGCAATAGTAGCCCATTTATTGCCGAAATCAGCGCGAGCTCGGATAATGATCTCGTCCTCCTCCGGCGAGAACGGGCGGTGCTCCACCTCCGGCGAGAGCTGATTGCACCACCGGAGCCGGCAGGACTTGCCGGAGCGACCCGGAATCGATTTACTGATGAGGGACCAGTTGCGTGGACCGTGGTTCTGGACCAGTGTTTGTAGAGCGTCGTCTTCTTCGGGGCTCCATGGACCCTTGACCCGATCCATCTCTTTTCGGGTTATCGCCATTAACGGCGTCGAGCTCAGCCACCGTTTGTTTGGCTAGGGCTAAAAGAGCAGGGTTGAGGTTTTTATAAGAGGGAAGAGACGGGTGACCGAGTGAGCCGGTGGGTCGCTTTAAAGAAAGTGAGAAACTGTCAGGTATGTGTCACCGGTTCTTCCCATTAAGCGGTTGGGCGTTGCGGTTGCGATACAGCTGTCGACGAACACATCTTTCATTTTGCTTGTTTTTGTTTTTTGATTTTTATTCTCTGTTTCTAGGGAAAAAGAAAAAAACAAAAGGGAAATTTTTTTTTAGTTCTTCAAAATTGCGGCGGGATCTTATTTGAATTTCTTTTTTAATCTCTAATTATATAAAGTAATTCTGATTATAAATTTATTTTAAATTTTAATAGGTGGATAAGGTGATTGTTTTAATCTTTATTTGAATTTAATTTTAAAATAAAATAAATATAAGAATAATTTTGTTTTTTAAAAAAATTTAAAACTAAAGGTATGAATTATTATAAGTTAGAATGATTGAAATTTCTTGAAATAACACAATGTTTAAGTGCTGTTTGGATGAAAGTTTTAAAGATGAAGTTATTTTAAAATTAAAAATTTGACATTTTTTGTAATAATTTGTTTAAATGTAGATTTTTATGGAGAAGTAGAGTTGTGTTAGAGACAATAATTTATTTGGATGTATATTTGAAATAAATATTTATTTTCAATAATTAAAAATGATGGTTAAAAATAAGTTATTTTAAGATATTAGAAATGAATGATTAAAAATGAAAAATTATTTTTTTAATAGTTAAAAAAATAATTAAAAATAAATAGTTAAAAATAAAAAATTATTTTAAATAATTATGATAACTTATTTGAATGTAATTTTTTGAAAAATAATTAACAAAACCTCAATCTAAATTTCCATTATATTTGGCAAACAAGCACCCTCAAAAGGTAAGGAAATTCCATTTCAAAAAATAAAAAAAATAAAAAATAAGGAAATTCAAAACTTTGAAACTAAACTAAAATCAAATCTCAAATTTTACTAAAAGAAAATGAAAATTGAAAAAGATAACGCGCGTTGAAAGTGCGTGAGAAGTACGCTCCTCGGGACGGACCTTGGCTGCAAGTCTTTCTGTGGCGCTACCTACAATAATTAACACCTTTTCACATTCTATCCTCACCGTCCACTTTTCATTTTTCCTTTGTTCTTAATTCCACGTGTGCTTAATCCCGCTTGCCACGTCTATAACGGTTTAATCGGGAATAAATATAAATCCGATTGATCACCGGCCATCCTAGTTTTATCTATTTCTTTCATTTCGTAATGTATATACTAATTAAACTAATTGAAGTTGGTGTACAATTCATATACAGTATTACTTGTGGACAAACAACTACAAAAAGATTAAAAAAAGATTAATTTTCAAAAAAAAAAAAAAACTACAAAAAGATTAAGAATGATGATCTTGAAATTTTGAAATCATCAACCAGTAAATCACCCATAGAATTGCATTTATATGTATATATATATATTTTTTTGAAACAGCATTTCTCTATTTATTTATCATCACTAATTTACAAAAAAAAAAAGAAGTTATTATCACCAAGAAAAATAAGATAATTCTTTGATTTTTTTTACAAGTTTGATAAATTAAGTTTTTTGTTTTCTTTTCTAATTTACTCATATTTAGTTTGAAGATTTAAATTTATGAAATTTTGATCAATAATTTATTTTTGTAGATTTTAATTGAGTAATATTCTGATCTACAACAAAAAAATTAATTTTAATAACAATAAAAATGAAATCCTTTATTCTTAATTTTTTTTAATACAATGTTTGGTCATGAGCTTTTACGCAGTGGAACCCGCATATGTTTTTATAGGTTTAAATGACTTATTGTTATTTTATATAATTATAAGTTGACTGACCTATTTGAAAAATGAAACTAAATTATTTTAAAAACATTCTTTGAACTTTATCTTTTTATTTAAAATTTTTAAATATTGTACAAAATGCACTATTGCTTTTTAATCCTAAAAAACATTTCAAAATTACTCATGGAAAAAAAAAAGGATTCGAGTATTATATGAAAATGTAACATTTATCTATAACGACCTTAAAATGACTAAAATAATTACTTTGACTAAATTAATAATAATAATAATAAAAAAGAGATAAACAGGCTTTCGTTCAAAATTTAAACAATTTTCAACTTTTTTTTTGAAACAATAAATTCTTAAATTAACATTGTTTTTAAAAAAGTTTATGAAAAAGTGGAAGATAATATTGAAACTTCCACTCCAGTTGCAGATTTTGACTGATTTTGCCAGACTGTTCACCATTTTCCGCTACCCAACTTATTATTTAAAGTTCTATTTCTGCCAGGTCTTCTTTTTTTTTTTTTGTGCAGTTTTAGTTTAAAAGGAAAAAAAGAAAAAGAAAAAGAAAAAAGATATGATGATGTGGCAGAAAACGACAATTACGGACGCCAAATCGGGGAACGAATAGTTATTGGTGCATTTGTGTCAGTACAGGCTGTAAGGCCTGGCAATCCACCACTCTCCAGCCTCCACGTACTTAAAACTTTGGCAACTTTTTATCTCACCGACACCCGCCGGTGAGGATAATTTCTTTCCACCTTATTTGCCTCTTCTCTCTATACGCTACTGTTTCCTCCACTCTTCATCACTGTTTTTAAAATTTGACAAATTAATTGATGTGGAAAACTATTTTTATTGGACCTGTGTTAAGACTAGGGGTGAACATGGGTTGGGTTGGGTTGGGTTGGAGTGATTTTCAACCCAACCCAAAAATTTGGGTTGGTTAATTC
>JBBMKA010000026.1:4898006-4914811 GCA_037833695.1 Sechiopsis laciniata | reverse complement strand
ATGTTATATGGAATTCAACCTTTTTGTGTTTGTTAAATTAAGTTCAATCATTATCTATAATTAAGTAAGGTCAAAGTTAAAATCTTTGATGAAATTGTTCATTCTAGACATGACTTTATGATGAGAATTGCAAGTGTTGAAAATGTCGTTATCAATGAAACATCATATGATTTTACTATGAAATCAATTAGTTATACATATGAGTAAATTTTTTTTTTTAATTTGAAATAATGAACCATATTTAGATTGTTGTGATATTCCGAGTCAACCATTTTTGTCGCTCATAAAACGTTCACTGAATTTAGAGGAATTGTAGTAATTGTGTAGGATCTATGGTTATATTTAAAAAGAAAACAGCCATATGAGTGGTTAGAATCTCTAAATTTAATGGTTATAAATCTTCTATTTTAGATAGGGTCTTAGATTTAGTTTCTATAAAATAAAATTGTGGAGTTTTTATTCTTCCAAATCAATAAATGAACATTTTAGTATAAAAATATTTTATTTGGTAATCTCATGTTTTGATATTATATTAAACTTTAACATTTTAAATTATTATAAAAGCAAGTTTATAAATCTACTATAGTTTCTCTTCAAAAATAACATAAGATAGTTAGAAAAAAATTATAAAACTATTAAAAAAAAATTAAAGTAGTGTAAAATTTAGATTTCCAAAAATGTGGTATAAAATATTAAAGAACAACGATTAAATATATTTAATTGTTAAATACATTTTTTAAGAAGATATTGTTAGAGAAATTTTGAAATAGTGTGATTAAAAAATAAATTTTAATATATAATAATATTATAATTGTGATTAGACAAGATAAAAAAACATTATTTGACATTTGAAATTAAAAAGAAAAAAGAAAGTAATGATTACCGAGGCACGTGAGGCAAGATTGTTTTTTTTTTTTTTTTAAATGTGATTTAATCTTCACCGTATACGTGTCCATCAGCAGATACCATCCGCTTGTCCAGCAGCAGAGAAGTTTTTCTCGATTAGAATAAGTGGAGAAATGGCAGTGACAGTTTCAGTTTCATCGTTCTCTCCGTTTCTTCAATCCATCCCAATCTCTAAACCTTTCACCGTCGCGTTGATTCGATACTCCTCTACTCCGAAAACGTCGCCATCGTCCATGGAAGCTCACCGGGAAACCAAAAAAGTAGTCGTATGCGGCGGAGGAGTGATCGGAGTCTGTACCGCTTATTTCTTAGCCAAGAAAGGAGCGGCAGTCACTCTCATCGAGAAGTCTGCCGTCGCATGTGCCGCCTCCGGTAAGGCCGGCGGCTTCCTCGCCCTCGACTGGTCCGACGGCGGACCCCTATCAAACCTTGCTCGCACAAGCTTCAATCTCCACCGCTCGCTCTCACAAGAGCTCGATGGCCCTAGATCGTACGGTTACAGAGCCCTAACCACTCTCAGCCTCACGATTTCCGAATCGCAAAACCCTACCTCTACCTCGACTTCCAAATCAGCCGCCGATTCCGTCGTTCCGCCGTGGATCGACGGCCCTGCTCGGAATATAAAAACGATCGGAAACACAGAAACAACGGCGCAAGTGCATCCGCAGCTCTTCACTCGAACCCTAATTTCGAACGCAATCGAGAATTACGGCGTGGAGGTTGTGATTGGGAAATTGGAGAGGGTTAAGTCGGAGGGCGGCAGAATCGAATCGGCGGTGCTTGAGGACGGCCGTGTAATTAACGCCGATGCGGTGGTTCTGGCATTGGGACCGTGGTCTGGGAAGTTCGAGGCGCTGTCGTCGTTGTTCAGAGTGTACGGCCTGAAAGCGCACAGCATAGTTTTGGAACCGCAAGAGCCGGAAGCCATTACTCCACATGCTCTGTTTCTTGGTTACTATCCGGCTCAGGGAGGAAAACCTATTGATCCAGAAGTGTATCCTCGTCCCACTGGTGGTTTGTTTTCGGATTTCGATTTTGTAATTCTGATAATTAGATAGTGTGGACATACAAAATCGATTGTAAATCATGTTGTTGGGCTGAGCAGGGGAAGTGTATTTGTGCGGGATGTCGGCGGTGGAGGAAGTGCCGGAGGATCCAGAGGAAGTTGCAGCGAATCCGGAATCAATAAGCATTCTAAAGAGAGTTGCGAAGACTGTGTCGAGCCGATTGGGGGAGGCGGAAGTGAAGGCGGAGCAGGCTTGTTTCTTGCCATGCACGGATGATGATTTGCCGGTGATCGGCGAGCTTCCGGCGACGAGAGGGTGTTATGTGGCTACTGGTCATAGTTGTTGGGGAATTTTGAATGGGCCTGCAACTGGGGCGGCTGTGGCTGAGCTTGTTTTGGATGGAGAATCCGCCATTGTTGATCTTAGTCGGTTCAGTCCTGCCAGGTTTGTGGGAGGAAGAGGAAGGAGCCGTTGGGCTTGGTAAGCAACACTTTGAATTTTGAAAAATTTAATCCTTACCAAGGTGTAAGTGTAATGTTGCTCCTTACCAATAATGTTTGAAACTTAAGCTCTCACATAATAGAAATTGATACTTAGCTGTGATATAAATTTGTTCAGTAACTTGATATAGTATATCTACGCTACATTATCGTTGGAGTGCTTTTGTAACTGACTATTGATAATCTATTCTAGCTCTTTTGTAATTTTCATACATGGATGAAAGTTATCATTAAAAAAAAAAATTGTTCAGTAACTTGATAAACAGATAAAGTGGCTCAACTCTCTAATTAGTAACACTAATTAGTATCATGTGGTAGTCTAGTGGTCATAAAGGACTTAAGTGATGCGATGGTCATTTCATAGGGAACACTTAAGCTAAGAATTCATTTACTACCAATTTTTTTTTTACATCTAAATGTTATGCGCACAAGCGAGCTGAAGTTGAAGAGAAGCGAGCTAAATCATGCTAACAAAAGAGCAGTAGTTTAGCGGCATCAGTACGCCCAATGATTAAGAGATCTTGGGTTCGAGTTCCCCACTCCCAATTGTGATGTCTCCGGTGCCTAGTTTTGGATTACCCTTGTTTCAAAAAAGTAACATATATATGTGTCTGGCCTAGGAACGGATGTGGCTATCTTTGTTTCAAAAAAAAAGTAACATATATACGTCAAGATTAAAGATTGATATGAAATTATCATAAAATATATATATATTTTTTAGAAACCATAGCATTTGTATAATTATGTGGTTTGATATAATTGAAGCATAAATCATATTTGATGTAGCATGAGTTGAATCTATATTCTACATTTTTTAACAAAACAAATGTTATAAAGTTAGACTGAAGAAAGCTTTTGGCATGAGTAATCGATTTTATTGGTGATATATTTGTTGCTGCAAAAGGTTTTGATGTTAAAGGGAGGGAATTGATTAGAGGCTGTATCTGTAAGAGCATCTTGGCCACTAAAAGGGGTGTTTGTTTGTTAAATTTCTAAGAGGATATTAAGAATCAATATTTACTAACTGCTATTTAAAAAATTACATTCAAACGAGTTATTGTAACTACTCAAAATAATTTCTCATTTTTAAATCTTTAAAATAACTCATTATTTCTAATTATTCGTTTCTAATCATTTATTTTTACCTATTCCTTATTTCTAACAATGTTTTTTAATCATTCATTTCTAATTACTTAAAATAATTAATTTTTAATCATTCATTTTTAGTTTCTCAAAATAATTTATCATTTTAAATTCACATTCAAATAAGTTATTTTCTTTAACTCTTAATAAAAATTACATTCAAACAAGTTTTTTGCTATAACTCGTCCATAAAATTTAACAAGTCAAAATAACTTCTCATCTAAACACACCTTCCAAGTATTTTGTTGCATTGGTGTTAGTTTGAACAGATTATTATTGAGAAATGAAAATGAGGGGAAGATGACACCATACTCTTCTCTCCTTGATACCAATTACATAACGAAACTTTGCAATACTATAAAAAAAAAAATAAAAAATAAAAATTAAAAATAAAAATAAAAAACGAAGCCCTTGGATAACTTTATCGCCAACCTGTTGTCCCAGACTCCCATTTGCTACTAGGATTCAGAAACACAAAGCCATCTTTTTCTAAATTGCACCTTTGATGTAAAATTCTAGAACTTTTTACTCTACGCATGTGGATTTAGAGATGTCCACGGGCCAGGGCCGGGGAATGGCTTTCCTGTCTCTGGAAAAATCTCCATTTTTTTCTCGAGGATCGGGGTGGAAATTTCTCGGCGGGGTCGGATTCCCCGTGGGGATTTTTTTTAAAAAAATTTTTTTTTTTTTAATTTTTTTTTGGACAATACTTTTAAATAATTAGATTTTCAAATATCTATAAATTTCAATTATAATGTTAATTATTAAAGAAAAATATTCATATGAATAGATAATTTCATCAACAAATATATTTTTATTTAAAAATTAAATGAGTAAAGTATAGAAAAAAAAAATATATTTAAAAAAAAAAAAAAAAAAAAAAGAGTAAACGGGACGGGGATCGGGGAATCGGGGACAGGGAATACATTCCCCGTCCTCGGCCCCGATTAGCCCACGGGAAATTTTTCCCCCCGTTCCCTGCCTAACGGGAGATTCCCCGCCCCATTAGGGACGGGTCCCCACGGCAAAAATGGACATCTCTATGTGGATTGTCCATGACCAAGTCCAAATATATTATTCCTTCTTTTCTTCACTATGTTTTAATGAGTCATCCGTTCAAGATTGAAAATAATATTTTATGATTATGATTTTAGGTGGAAATGGTGATCAAAGACAAACAATCACATTTTCAATAACACTCATCACAATAATCTACTATATACACATTAGTCTTTCCCTTTTGTAACTATGATTCGTAACTATGATATATCTTCAATATTATAAATTAAAAAGAAATATATTTAAAAATAAAAATAATAAAAGAAAACCCCACAAACCATCCTAAAATTAATGGGGTTTGTATCCTTAATTTTAAATTTGATCCATTGCCTTTTTAATTTTAATTTGAGTGAGAATTAAACCTACCTATTAGTAGAATTATTAGAAAATACACCAAAAAAATTATGAATACAAATTTAAAAACTCTAGTTACACAAACATGCATTTCAAATAGAACTTAATTCTTGTCATACCTAAAAACACATTAATTTAACTACTAGCTTAACTTAAGGCAGTTTACATAAGTCTACATATTAAATATAGATTAATTTAATCTCTCAACAACTAATTAAAATTTTATTTGGTTAATTATTTTATTTTAACATATATAAACTTTAATAAAGGCAAGTAAGATTTCAAAAAAATAAATAAAGGCAATAGTATAAGAATAATAGTAGAGTACACGTCAATGGGCTTAGGCCCAAAAAGTTTCCGCATCTAGATGACTAGAGAAGCCCAAGAGCCCAATAAAAGTGTGGGGACCGTTGCGAAGGACGCGTCGTTTCATTTTGAATGATTGGAAATCCCGCTCTTCCTCCCATTTTAAATTCCTCTCCTCAGAGAGCCGTTACTCCATCGTCTTCACGCTCCAAACTCCGTACCCAGAATCAGTTTCAGAGCCCTAAGAAATGGCGACAAACATTGGGATGATGGATTCTGCTTATTTCGTCGGAAGATCGGAGATCCTCGCCTGGATCAACTCCACTCTTCACCTTAATCTTTCCAAAGTCGAAGAGGTTTCGATCCTTCTTCGGTTTTTTTTTTACTTGTTTTGATCTTTTTCGAAATTTGGTTTATTTTATTTTTCAATTTGCAGGCATGTTCTGGTGCGGTTCATTGCCAATTGATGGATGCAGCTCATCCGGGGATGGTGTCGATGCACAAGGTCAATTTCGATGCGAAGAGCGAGTATGAAATGATCCAGAACTATAAGGTCCTCCAAGATATCTTCAACAAACTGAAGATCACTAAGGTAATTTTTTTAACCTCCTCCTTTGGTTTTATCTATTATTTGTTCTGCTTCACAGATTGATTCTGTTTTCTCTAAGAAATGTTTCGACTGATTAGGGTTTTGTTTTGGATTCTTTGTATTTGGTGTATATTTGATCTGAGTTTAGTTAATGTTTTCCTATAAATGTTGTAGCATATCGAGGTGAGTAAGCTTGTGAAAGGAAGGCCCCTTGATAATCTTGAGTTCATGCAGTGGTTGAAACGTTATTGTGATTCTGTTAGTGGAGGGGTTCTGCAGGGGTAAGTTTGTTCATTGCCTGCTACAATTTTAGTTATGATTCATAATTCCCCAATCGCATTAGCTTTTGGATCAAATAGGAATTTTTTTTTTTTATTATTTGGACAATGTAAATTCACAATGGTCAATTTCAATATCCGAATAGTTTTGATCATAAAGAAGTTATCAGCAGGATCATTCTTTGATTATTGAATTACACTACAATTAGTCATATGTTGATAGTTTAATTTTTTTTGTTCTTGTTAGTTATAATGCTCTTGAGAGAAGAGAAGCTTCCAAGGGAGGAAAGGAAACAAGCAAAAAGAGCACAACTTCACATCCTTCTGCAAAAGCCTCAAAGGCTGCATCCAGGCCTCAGACTTCTCAGAATACTCGAAAAAATGAAGCACCAGTTAACTCTGGAAATCATTTAGCTAATGTTTCAAAACCAACATCTAATGGAATAAACGCATATGATGAACAGGTATTGTTAGAAGCTGCCTGACTTTGATACTCAACACAACATAAACTTGAGAGTATATACTTACTATTGTAAAATGCAGATCACAACCTTGAAACTGACAATCGACAGCCTTGAGAAAGAAAGGGATTTCTACTTTGCAAAGCTGAGGGATATTGAAATACTCTGCCAGAGTCCAGAGATAGATAATTTGCCTGTACTTTTCCCCCCACTAATTTCTCATCTGCCTTTTGCTTGGTCAAATTTCAAGCCCATGAATTGTGAGCATTTCCTTTACTATTTGTTTTACAGGTAGTTGGAGCTGTAAGGAAGATACTGTATGCTGTAGATGATGATGCATCAGTGGTGGCAGAAGCTCAAGCAATGGTGTCCACTCACTATAATAAGGAAACAATAAGCCTTTTGAGTCCAATTGCTGAAGTTTCTTCAGATGAGAAGCTAAGTTTGGAATCCCAGAAGAGAAAAAGTATTATCAATCTTGATGTAGATGCTGCTGGTATAATATTATTGTCTCCCAGGCAGAGGGTATCTGATGCTTCTGATGTCCATTGCAGTGGGTCACCCCTTATGACCTACTAGCGAGTTAACACTCCTTACGAACCGTCCAATTCAATCACCTTCAATTTACCTTAGTTGGTTGGTTGCCACAATGTTACATCTAAAGTGTTTTAATGTAGTTTTTGAAAGACCCTGAAATGAAACGACGCTACTAATCCTTTGGATATAATGTAATCAGAATGTTTTGTTTGCCAAATTTTTATGTTATTGTGGGTGTTCTTTCTGCTGTCATCATAGTTTTACGCTTTTACTTTTGGTTCTTACTTTTCAAATTACACTTTTTATGAGATATTTGTGGTCTATTTGTTTTAGTTTTGACTAAAGCCGATCCGGAACCGATCAAAACCAGTGAAAGTTACCTATAACTGGTTAAATATGAGTCAAATTAATTGGAATTGATGATGAACTATTATTGTGACTGAATCTAATTAGTTTTGTTTATTTTGTAGGATGGTTAGCACAGTACAATCAAATATTTATTAGATACCAAAATGGAACGAGTGTGGTAAAGTGACTTTAATAAGATCGAGCCTTTTTGTTGGTAGGTTTGCGGTCTTTAAAGTATACTTTCTTGAAGAGGGTCCCAACTTCGAATCCACGAATGAAAATTTTATTGAAAAATTACTTGTTGCATTTCCTAGGTTTGGGCGTTGAGATGGGTGAAGGTGCCTTGAGTATGTAGTAGGGCGAAGCTCAAATTCTCGGTCATAAACTTTAGTAAGAGGCAGGAACATTTGCATTTGAGATCCAAAAATCGCCTATTCCATTGCTTGCGCAACTTGGCAATTGAAGAATCTAAAAAATAAACCCACTAATATAATCTCATTTAAAGCTCAGGTCCTTTATTCCTGTAGTCTTATCAGAATCCAATTCCCTTCACCTTTTAATGCATTTCTCATTCTTCTATTATTATGTTCCTTCCACAACTCAACTTTCATTTGGGTTTGGAAATCTTTCTTCTCGCTTGGGGAGTACAAGAATTTGTGCAGGTAGTTCATGTTGATCAGCTAAATTTGTGGTTTGAAATCTTGATCGACAACCATGGGAGTGGCCATATCTCGGCTTGTAAGAATGCTGTTTGCAAAGAGAGAAATGAGGATTTTAATGGTGGGTCTTGATGCTTCTGGAAAAACAACCATTCTGTATAAGTTGAAGCTTGGAGAGATTGTCACCACCATACCCACCATTGGTATCTGCTTTTTCTAACCCCCTTTTTTTTGTTTTCATCATCTGTTTTTATGTCTAATGATTAGGCCTTCTTGATCTTTGATGACATAAGTTTTTAATTCAACAATATTTTGGAGTAGAAAATTTACACGTGTAACTCTTGATTATCAAATCATACATCATGCTAGTTGGGCTTAATTCTTGTCGTTGTTAATTTTTTGGTTTTTCTTGTTGGGGCAGGTGGAGAGGGGCTAGAGAGGGGGCCATGGCCTCCAACTCCTTGTGCTTTGTTGTTTTATGTATATAAAATAGATCTCACTGTTTTTCTAAATCTTGGATTTTGTAATCTTTCTATATATATATATAGAAGTTAGACCGGCCAAAATAATTTAAATCTGGCCCTCCAAAATGAGTTTTCTCTCATATATGAAATATGAAATTGTCCAGTCCTAATGTTGAAACAAATGTTCTTGAATGAGTTAGAGAACAGTAGCTTTAATCCAATTAATTTACTGTTGTATCAATATATTAAATGGTTGATCTCTTTCCAACATAAATAGTACCCTTCTTTCAATTACTCGTATCTTCTTTCAATTTCAAATATAAGATAATAGAGTATATAGTTGTATCGAAAATGCTTTTAACCATTACTCTAAAACACACTTTAATCTCTTTTTTTAATCTATCAGGTTTTAATGTGGAGACAGTTGAATACAAGAATGTTAGCTTTACAGTGTGGGATGTTGGAGGCCAAGACAAGGTATTCTTTCTCTTAGTTCTATAATTTGATGAACAAGTTCTTAATATATATTCCCTCAACCCAATAAAGAGCTTTGATTCATTGCTTTTCTTGTTGATGTTTTGCAGATCAGACCTCTATGGAGGCATTATTTTCAGAACACACAAGGTCTTATCTTTGTGGTGGATAGCAATGACAAAGATAGGATATCAGAAGCCAGGGATGAGCTTCACCGGATGCTAAGTGAGGTGCTTAATTCTATATATGCTCCCTTCTATCATGCTCCTTCACATTTCACTTGGCAGCTTTTATACTAAATTCTTTCTTTCTTTTTTCCTAATTTAAGCATGAACTGGTTGATGCAACTGTGCTTGTGTTTGCTAACAAGCAAGACCTTCCTAATGCTATGACTGTTGCTGAAATCACTGATAAACTTGGCCTTCACTCACTCCGACATCGTCGCTGGTATACATCTCTATCTCGAAAATCCTATATCGTTGGTCCCATATATCTATAGTCATTTCATGACCTTATTTACTATGATGGTACCTTGATATAATAGAACAAAATCTTAATTATAGCTGATGTAAAACTTTCTTTTTACTTTCTTAACTTGTTTGTTTTTGTGTTGCTTTGTTGTTATCTTATTGAATAGATACTTAGATATCACTAATATTTTCTCAAACAAATTGAAAGGTCATGGGTGGTTGTGACAGAGAAGTAGAAATGATACTGTACCTGGAGGTTTATATGGGTTGATGGGAATTCATGGAGGTTTTACCGATCGTTTTATGGAGGATTTGGGGGGTTTTATAGGATGTTGTTGGAGCTGCCTCTAGGGAAATGAAAGAAAAAAACTGAAACCGGCAAAACCAACCGATCAAATGGACCGGTTGATTTTTTTTAATAATAATATTGGATCATTAGATATTTTCGAAAATTGAAATATATTGGTTTGGTTTAGTTCGGTTCGATTTTTTAATTAAAGAACTAATATAAAAATCAAGCCAAACCGAGTGTATAAATATTAAAAAAAAACCAAAATATATTGATATTGAAATTTGATGGAAGCACCAATTTAGATGTAAAATATGAAGCAAAAGCATTATTAACATTATGTTATTTATGGGAAATGTTATTTTTTACTAGTAAAACATAAAAATCCCAAAAATCAAATTAAAAACCAAATTGAAAATGAGACAAAAAATTGAAAAATGAATCCAATTCTCATTGAAATCAAAACGAACTTAAACCAAACCAACGGTTTTGTCCTTTATTTGACATCGGTTCAGGCCCAATTGTTGAAAAATTAAAGATATTGAGTAGGTTGTCAGTTTGGCACAAAACCAAACCAAAATCACCCCTAGTTGCCTCCATCCAAGCATGGTGTTGGGCCAACTTTTTAATCTTTTTTCATTTTGAATCTTACTAAAACTTAAAGAGATGAATGATACAGGTACATCCAGGCTACTTGTGCCACTTCAGGACAAGGACTGTATGAAGGTCTCGATTGGCTGTCTAGCAATATCTCAAACAAGGCAAGTTCCCCATAGCTTTATCTGTTTTCCTCTTTTGTTTTCTTTAAAACTTGATTCTTTGTTATAGACTGGATGAAAAACAAAATACATATACTCAAAATCTAACTGATGGATTGTAAGCTTTCATTGCAGGCCTAATCCCAGTTGTTTAGAAGAACATCTTGTGGCAAAGCTCTTTAAATGAAGGCAGAAAGAACCTAAATATGTAACTGAAATGCCTGTGCACTCTGATCTGCAGCGATTGAATTCTCATGTTTTTATGTAAAGTTTTGGTTTTTGAGGTCCAAGAAAGATATGCACCAAAAGTAGTGATGGGAACCCTATAGCGTGTGAACGATAATAAAGAAAAATCACAAGTAAATGTGATTCATAAATGTGGGTCTTGTTGTAACGTTAAAACCCATTATGATTTATCAGATAGTGTTTTGTTATCTTTCATTGGCTCAAGAGGATTCCTTATCCACCCTTTTGTGTTCTTTCACTGTTAAAAGGTTTTGTTCTTGTTTCTCATCAATTATGTTGCTTCCCCATGTTGTCTTGGGAGAATTTCGTTATAATCTTATGAATCATCATGGGAAATTCAATCAATATAAGAACGCCAAAAAGAATGGGGTCAGAAAAAGAAACTCCTACAAAATGAATAATTTAAACCCTAAAAAAACTTTGAAAACAATGCACTTTTTGTTTGTAAAGTTTACCCAACTCTATGATGAAAAAAACAATGTCAACTTAAGCACCACTCAACTGATTAAGACATATGTTACCGATCATGAGGACAATAATTCGAATTTGTTAGATTTACATGTTTTTAAAAGCATGTCCTGTTTGAAGACATACGAATATGATACCATGAAAAGTTCCAATGTTTTTTAAATTTGTTTGCAGCTTTGAAGAACTCCCCATGACCCTAAGAACTGAGCAGTCAAGTTTCAGCTGTCAGTTTTTACAGCATCTATTTGGCTCCCTGAAACTTCACTATCATCAAACTGTTTATTGGAGAACCAAACAACCTTTCTAGCCCTGACTTCAACAGTAGCATCCTTTTACATTTGGGCAGCAATTAAAACAAATAAGTGGTGACTTAAGAAGTTCATAACTTCAGTCCTCGAAATTTGTCAATTATAAAGTTCTGTACTTCCTGTCAATTCATTCTTGTTTGTTTGGTTTAATGCATCTACTTAGTAACGTTAGATATTTACATATGAAACAATATGGCATATCATGTAAGTTTTAAGTTTCTTTCCCATTTAATAATTCACTATTTGGCATAAACTATACACAAATGAGTGGCAATAATCCAAATATAGTTAGGAGAGTAAGAGAGACAACAAGATTTGAATATACAATAATAACATATCAGAATGAAGTACTATATCTCAGATGGAGTACATGAAGACACTATTCATAACCCAACACAGAAAGCCAGCCAAGATCTTCCCCTTCTCAACCCCTCTTCTTTTTCCCCCATCACTCACCAGTAAAAGAATTAATAAGCTTCTTCAGAGCATTAATTTCTAGGCATATTAGTTTTTTTTTTCTTTTTTGCCTAAAGGCTGTGACAACAAACAACATTGGACAGAATGCATGTGAAGATACAGTTACTGTACGTGAGTCCTAGAACAATTTCGAGAGTATTGCTTCAGCAAAAGGCTGGCGGTAGGAAGAGCATGAACACCAAGAGAGATTAGGCTAAACGATCACAATTTCATACGCCAATGGCTCAATCTCTCAAGGAGAATTTTCAGGCTAGGGTGAGATAGGTGGTACCATTTGCCACGAATCATTCGAGGAATCGGAGATGAAGTATCCGTCCATAACATCACAAGGACTGCATGGTCCACACGTTTGCTTGCTTTTGTGAATTGGATTTTGAGAATTGTCGTGACTGCCCAGTGAATCAATAATGAGCTTGTAGCATTCATCTAGGTGATTCTGTAAAAATATCAACATGTTTCAGCTGGGAAGAACTTGGCAATGCAGTTAAAAACAATTCAAGTTACTCAAGAACAGTAACATTCAGACATTCATCCATGATCGTATAGTACCTTATTAATTTTAAGTACACAGAGAAGCTCATTCTGGTATTCCAAGAAATTATGTGGCTCCATCTCATTAATGATATGCAATATGGTTGCAGTGGCCAAGACAGAAGGCAGGTAGCACAAGAATTTATGATCTGGCATTGGAATAACTAATGGTATCAAGAAAACTAATCATTTCACTATCAAACATTTCTGCATTTGCTTGACAAGAAAAGAACCAAACATTAATCACTAAAATTAATAGATGTTTCAATCATTTACCAGCTATGATAGAAAGGAGATGACTCTGAAACCTCCCAAGAAGCTCCCAAAGCATATGGTTCTTCAAAGGCAACCTCCTAATAATGTGATGACAGAAGGAAAATGGGGTTACTGGATGCATCTTCCATTGAAGGGCTGACAACACCAACAGCTCCATTCTTTGAATGGTCTTAGCTTCAAACAAAAACTTGGATTCCACCACCTAAAACATAATACAACAATCCCAAGTTCAAAAATGAGTATACAGAGCAAAAAACAAAAAAAGTAGTTGACTGAGGCATTTCATCAAACAGCTAACATACTTGAAGATCCAGGAGAAGGGGAACATGGGTTTCCTCCACCTTGGCAGCCAAGGAGAGGCAAGCAACAGCAGCAAGCTGACTCATCCATGGCTTATCCCTCTGAAACCTCACATTTGAAACAAATCTATCAAAGTAATTAACAGCAAGAAGATAGGTCAAACCAGAGAAACAGCACTGATCTTTGACTCTAAAAATCCAAGACAATGCTTCATTCCGAGCTTGAATTAGAAACCCATCATAACAAAAATGGGGTTGCTCTTGTTTAGAAATCAGAGACTGCAACAACGCAAGATCAGCATCCTCCATAAGTGGGTCGTTTTCGATTCTCAGAGTTTCCCAGTAATGGGTATCTTCTTCTTCATCGGCCCCATTTCCGCCCAAATCTTCATCGCAGGAGAGTTCTTCAGAGAAAAGGGAATCAAGAAGCAAAGAGTGGCTCGTTTGAATCTGCTGGAGTTGGGGTTCATCGTGGAGAGCCATGGGGGATAGGGGTTTGTGTAAAAAGGGAAAAAGGGTTATTATTTGATTTGAAGAATGGGAATGGGAATGGGAAAGTAGAAAAGGGAAATGGTCAAAGGGATATCCATTAGCGTATCCATAAGTAAGAGAGACAGTTTCAGAAAACAGAATTGAAGCTAACAAATAAACAAACAGGTTTTATGCACACAACGTTGCACGCCTCTCTCGTCTTTTCACTTTTTATTTTTTGGGATTTTGGCTTTGCCTTTTCTCCACAACTTTTTTTAGTTTTATAATATTTGTTAAGATGAATTTTCTGTTTGTTTTTTTTTTTTATTGAAGAATAATATTTGGTGTTGGGTATGACACAAGTAGTTGAAGACTTAAATTTTGAAAGTGTGCTCCTTCGAGATTCTAAGTTCAAGATTCATATGTGACATTAATTTGTAGACATCTTCCGTGTTTTCATTCTTTCGATGTCTTTTGGTGCCTGGCCTAGGGACGAACGTAGAGCGAATCCCTAATTTTTCGGTTTCAAAAAAAAAAAAACTATTTAATCTAAAATATATGTCAATTATTAATTAAACTAGATTGTTCTCATAAAATGTATATGACTTTTTCAATTTGAATGTTAAGAAAATACGGAAAAAAAAATATTTTTAATTATTATTTTTTTTAAATATTTTTTTTGGATTTCAATAATTGGGGATGAGAAATTCAAACTCATGATTTCTTGATTATTGGAAGTATACTGATACGATGAACTATTCCTTTTATTAGCTTTTTTTTTTTTAATAGGTAATAACTCTTGATTGAACTCATAATCCTTAAATTCCAAGATTCTCTTTCAATATCAACCTATGATATCATTTATTTAAAAGCTAATATTGTACATAGTTCTTTACAACTAAATTTAGAAGAGTTTTTTTTTCAAATAAAAATGTAGAACAGTTGGATTATTATCTTATAAAATTAGAGAGATTCCATGTAGCTGATTTAAAGGATCACAAATAATCATATACTGATAATTTTAAAAATTGGTCCATGTAATACACTATTTTGTTAGCTTATTTTTATATTTATTTAGATTTTCCTTTGTAAATTTTAGAAAAAAGTTGCGTTATTTCTTATACTAAAATTTATCATATATCAATTGCGAGCATTATTTATTTATTTATATTTTTTTGAAGATAATTGCGAGCATTAATAGATGTAACAAAATTTTACCTTTGAAAGGATCCAATTGAAATGTACCCAAATTAAAATTACGAGACAAAACTAATAGGTAAAAGTACATGTTTAGTCTATAACATTTCATTATTAAGTTTACTTTTATATTTATCTTCTAAATTAAATTTAATAATATTTTTTCACAATATATTATAATTCAAAATTCATTTAGTAGTCATCTTAATCACTGTAATTAACAATTTGATTATTTTAAAAATTAAAATTTAATATTATTGAAATGTTATAGATGAAAATGTTGATTTTGAAATGTAAAGATCAAATAAAAATTATCCTCAAAACTAATGAGGTGTTTGGATGAAGAGTTATTTTAAGTAGTTAAAAATTGAGAGTTGTGCCAAAAACTCGTTTGAATGTAATTTTTGTGTAGAAGAGTTAGAGTCAAAATCTTATTTGGATGTAAATTTAAAATGAGTAGTTATTTTTAGTAGTTAAAAAAGAAATTATTAAAATGAATTGTTAAAAATGAGATATTTTGATTAATTTGAAATAAATGATTAAAAATGAATAGTTATAAATGATTTGATAGTTATAAATAATTTGATAGTTATAAATGAATGATTAAAAATAAATTATTAAAAATAAGTTATTTTTAAAAATAAAAATGAAAAAAAATTAATAAAAACTCGATTTGATATATATTTTCGAAAAAAAATTAAAAAATCATAAAACTAAATCCTACCCTACTATATCAAAGAAACACTTCCCTACAAATTCAATATTTTAAAAATAATATTGACCAAAAGTAGCAAGAGAAGGAAAAGACATTTTTGGAGTTTGGCGCGGATAATGAAAAGTAACGGTACATTGCACAGTAGTCGAGTGACCTAAGCCAACAATGTTTCACTTGCCTCGCAATTTCTTTTTTTTTTTTTTTTTCTGTTATATTAAATATTTTTTATATTTTTACTTATTTGTCTATAGATTCCCGCTAATAATTGAGGAGACTTCATTACTAACCAAAAAAAAACACATGTTTGAATTCTCTAATTCCGTCAAATATTAGAATAAAAAAATGATTATTTTCTGCTGCAATCACTCATACTTATTTTATTTAAATATTATTGAGAAAATTATCTTTTTAATCTTCATATTTGAAATTAAGTTTCAATTAGATCATTCATTTTAATATTTAAACACTCTATTCGTGACATTCCAATAATGTTATTTTTTAGTTTTATTTATTTAGTTGACTTTTATATTTATTTTAATTTAAAAATTAAGTTCCAAAACTAAAACAATTACTTTATCGATATATTCAAATTTAAAATTAGTTTTTTTTTTTTAAATTAAAGTTTAAAATTGATCTAATCAACATTCAAGTCAATATAAGATTACGATTTTGTTACAAGTGAATATTATTAAAATTTTAGAAGTAAAAGTGTTTAATTTTAAAATTTAAGAATTAAATTGAATTAGACTCGCAAACTAAGTAGTAAAAAGACATTTTTTTCGAATAATATTTTATGTTTACTTGACTTCATAACCATTTAAAACCTCTAGGGTATGTTTGAGGCACTGCTTATGTAAATGGCCGGGTTGGTTATAATAACTCAACCCGTGTTTGTCATACCATTTATTATAAACAGTGGTTACCTAAACTTGCGTGCCAGTTTATCTAAACCTTATATTTTTATTAAATATTGACTATAAATTAATTGGTGATTGTTTAAAATAATAACTCATGAATTGGTCTTAATCAATAGTATATAATTTTTTATTTTTCTTTTTTATAGTAGTATATCCTTTTTTTTAATTAAAATATTTTGTTTATTTCAAATTGATTCACTACTTAAATATTAAAATTTTGGAAAAAGAATCTAAAAAAAGAAAAGATTTTGTGAAGAATAAAGAAAACAAAATTTGAGGTCAATATTAACTTAAAAAA
>JBBMKA010000026.1:4850527-4897906 GCA_037833695.1 Sechiopsis laciniata | reverse complement strand
CAGTTGTGTTTCCTGTTAGTATTCACTTGGACCAGTTGAGCTTCCCCGATTAAGCCTAGAGGTTCTCAGCTTAGAGCACTGAGTCTGAGCGTGTTGTAGATAATGAGGGCAGTTGTTGGTTAGGTGTTGAGCTGATGTATGTTTTTTTGTACTCTAGGTCGGCGTTCTTACTGAGTAATTCTCATTACTCACCCTTATCATTTTTCTCCCTTTCAGGTAAAGGAGTAAACCGTGGTGGCTGAGCTGGAGGCAACGAATAATCATGGGAGGGGACATGTGTCCCTTTTAGTTTCTTTGAAATTTTCTATTCCGCACGAACTATTTTAAATTTTTGTTGTTTTATTTTCAATTACTGTTTAAACTTATCCTGGCCAGATATTGAAACTTTACAGTTGTTTGAGAATTGTTTTTAAGCAAAAGCATGTTTGACTATTTAAATCTTATTTTTAATGAGTTATTTTATCATGCATGCTAGTAAAGTCCTACTGAAATTAGTTATTTTAGTCGGGTTTTTACATATATATATATATATATATATATATATATATATATATCATTGATAAAAAAAGATCTCAAATTAAAATATTATGAATTCAAAGTTTACCTCATGTAACTGAGTGGATAACATATTGTTTAACATTGTTTGTTGGCTAACTCTAGATGACATGGATGTCATTGGTATATCTTTTTCTATTGTATTTTGCGAGGTTTTGTTTGACCATGTTTTCGTTTGTATTAGCTTTTTGGATTAAATTAATATTGGAGTGTCGTGTTTTGTGTTTTAATGTCTGATGTCTTCAAATTTTGTGTTTTGATTAAAGATTAAGCTTCATTTTGTTTTCTTAGAAAAAAAGCTTCATTTTCTGTGCTTGGTGAGGGCTTATGAAATGTGCTCGTAATGGAACATAAGTGTCTTATGAAAAACTATTTTTCAAAATGTGCTCAAGTATAAGTAGGATGGATCCACAGTTAAACTTTCATGATACTCGAGTGTAATTCAAAAAAATTCATAGTTGATAAGATGTAATTTGAAAATTAATGATCATTAGAATTATATTAATATATATATACTTTGAAATTAACAAATATAGATATAGTTGAGTGGTGGTACCTGTGTGAGGTTTATATTATGGTTTGACGAGAAAGAAGGTTTTTTTTATTTCACATTTTGTTTGTATCTCCTTTTTTCAAGTGGATCCTTCAATCGATTACGAGGGCGACAAATTGTAGCATTTTTTTAACTCCACGTGCTACTATAAGCAACTTGTCTTCAATCAAACTTGAATATTCCATATTGGTTGCATTATTATTTTCCACTAAAATATTTTTCTTCATCTTCTCCAAATCTTTGAACAATCGAATAAAAGTTTGTGATGTGTGCTCAGACAACTTTCATGTTCCGATGCTAGTGAAGAAATTTGGCAAGCATTACGACATAAGTAGGTATAACGCTTCCCAATGGATTCTTTACCGTGTATACTTTCTTCAAGTATTTCATTTCTCAAATACACTTGAAGTTTAAGCCTCTTGTGTTCATCTTTCAAAATATATGAAGCAGGAACTTTATTCACGTTCTTTTTCTCAAGCACTTAAACGCGTGGGTACATAGAATGCCCATAAAAGTGAATTTCATGCAACTACAAATAACTCTTTGTGATGAAGCCTCATATTTAACCAACCGGTAATGTGATCTCCCAGAAAATGTTACTTTATATTTTGATGTATCATCACACTTATCAATCTTATAGATGCTACACATAAGAATATCTAAATACTCTTTTTGAAACAATCTAAATATTTCTGGTGTATATATTTCAGCTGCATGTTGTAACATGTCTGTATTCCTTAACAAAACTAGCGTTGTTTGATTCATTTTGAAGTATGCAATCAATTCATTGTATTTTCGATCAGCTAAAACTCTTTCATAGTGTTCAAGGAAGCGTAAAATGTCATGATTTGGCTTCAAATATTTCTTCAATAAGCTATTAATAGTTTCACTTTGTTCTGTGCTCTTCATATCAGCTGTAAAAGTATGTCGCCCATATACCATCGCCCATTTTTCTCACAATTCAAACAAATCTATCAACCATTTATTATCTTTAAGATTATATGTGTCCAACATTTGCTGCCATTCTAACAACCAATCCTCTTCATAATCATAATCATACACACAACGACTAAATTCATGAATAAACTGATTTGATCTATGAAAGACATGACTTAAATTTTTAGCTGCATTTTGAAAAATATACCAAACACACAGTTGATGTTCTATCTCAGGAAACATTTTACTTATTGCTTTAGCCATTACAGCAGATTGGTCAGTAAGAATTGTATGTGGTTGTTTGTTTGAGATTGCCCCAAGAAATGTTTCAAATAACCATTTAAATGATTCTATAGTTTCCTCATAAAGTAAAGTTGCACCAAATATCACTGATTGTTTATGATGATCACTCCAACGAATGGGGCAAATGGTCGACCAAGCTCATTTGTTCGATAAGTAGTGTCAAAACAAACAACATCTCCAAAAAGCCTATAATCACAGATGGAACGTGCATCTGTCCAAAAAATATTAGTAATCATGTTGTCATCATAAAGTTGCAAGGCATAAAAAAATGAAGAACTTTCCACTTGTTTTTTTAAAGTATATTGCAATAGAGCTCTAGCTTTTCCTTTTTCAATTCTTGATTTTCGCTAATTTCTGTAATCCTTATCCAAGAATCCTAAATTTTCTCTTCCACCAATTTCCCTACTCATTAGTTTCATGGTTGCTTTAATTGAAATTCCTGATCTGTCCTCATCATAGGCTAATGCCTTTTGGGCACAAGAAATTCTCCTATTGACTTTTAAAATATGCTTCATCAGTGTTTGAACTAGGTCGTGATTGTGATTTCCATTAAAAGGTACTACTCTGTATTTTCCATTCTTTCCAAGCAAGCAAACTATATCAGCTTTACATCCTATCCTTGAAATTGGTCGAGTGTATGAATCAGTTTCTTTTCGCTTGTCTACTTTACGAAACCCTTCTTTTGAGCAATAAAAAACAACTCTTGAAACATCTCCATTCTTGTTCTTTTGTTGATGTTTTTTTCCTAACGTTAAAACCAATTTGTCATCTATATTTCACATAGAATTGATATGCATCATCAATAGAACTAAATTTCATCCCAACAATTGGTTCAACAATTTCTTTATGAGTATTGATAATAGGTTCTATAACATGAGCTTCAACATCATCAAATTGAGTGTTAATAATAGACTTTGTATTGTCTTCCAAAAGAACTTCATCAAAATGAGTATTAATGATGGTTTGAGGACCATGTTCCGAATTTATTATACTCAAGTTTGTATCTCTTATACTAGCCATGGCTTCAAGAAATGATGTTTAAATTGCAATAACCACCAAAAAAAAAAAAAAAAAATACTATGATTGAATGGGCTTGATTTTTATTTTTTTTTAAATCCGAAGAAATGCCCACAAACATTGTGTAATTGTTTTGGAAATTGGGCAATGAATTTTAAACCGAAAAAAAGACTATGATTCAAGATATTTTGGGAATTTAGAGTTTCAGTTTCAACTGTTAAAGAGGAAAAATGTTTGCATGTTACTCAAAGATTTTCAATTTATGACACATAACAGGTGAATCTAAATCATAAAATGTCTTATTTTAAATTTGGATTCTTATTTCATTTGCTATTTTGTAATTTTAGGTTAAGTTGTAATATATTTATATAATTTTGAACTGTGAGATATGGTGTACCAATTTTATAGGTTTTAGAATTTAAGTTGATTTATCCATATATTCTTTTAATTTGATTCAAAATTCATATATATTAGGTGTAGCTTCTTGATTTGGGTGAAGGGTAATTTAGTCCTTTTGTCCAATATTCAGCTTAAAATTAGGAAATTGCTACTAATTTCAATTTCGAACAAAAGACAAACATGTTGCCTACTTTCAAATCCGTTAACTAACATTTGGAAATTTTTATTGTAAATTATAAATATATTTAAATTCTAAAATATTTGTATTCATAATTATTAATACGTTTTCATAATATATTAGAAGTACTCATTAATATTAAAATTAATTATTATTAATATATTTTAATATTGTATTATAAATATTAATATTATTTGTTAACTTTTTTTAAGTAAAAATATTTATAAGTACTTTTTAGATTTAATTAGTATAATACCGGAATGTAGTTGCTTTTTTTTAGAGACCCGAAGTATTTTATTTTATCAAAAACAGATTATAATGATATTGGTAGTTGAGAAATTTCACTTACAGGAGATAGATTTCATTGAATGTCGTAGTTCGTCACTTTTAAAAAAAAAAAAAACAATTCATCCAAAACTGTTTCACTTGAGAAATAATTATTAGGTCATTTTTAATCTATAAGTTTAAAATTTAATTTCAATTTAGTTTCTATATTTTAAAATTAAATATTTTTATCTATGACAATTTAATAAGGCTCACTTTTTGTTGGGCCCCCAAAAGTTTTAACTTGCTATTTTATTATAAATAATTGAAAGCATTTAAACAAATATATCTTGTGCCTCAGTGGAAATGGCCCCCTCAGAGTTCGATCCCTTTATAAATTTTCGTCTTTTCTCTTTTTTTTTTTCTTCTTTATTATAAATATATATCGTTTTTCCTTTTCTTTTTTTTTTCTTTCTATATCTATCGTTTGTACTTTTTTCCCTTTTTAATTTATTTTCATTCGTCTTACTGTTTCTTTCCTTTTATTTTCATTTCTATATTTTTTACTTTGTTTCCTTTTTCCCATTTTTTTCTTTTATTTAGTCAAAATTTATTTAAAATTAAATAGAAAACTATCTTTAAAAATATTGTTGACTTATATGTTTTTATTTAATTTTTTTTTTTTAAAAATTATTTTCTACATATTTTTATATTTTTTTATTTATGTTTAAATTATTATAAATGATAAACTATATTTTTTTTATAGACTTATATCATTAAATTTAACAATTTAAAAATGTTTTAAATATTATAACAATAGATTTACATAATTATCAAATAAATTTTAATTTTTCTTTTAGTACATAAATTTTGATATTTTATTTCATAAGAAATTATAATATTATATAATTGAAAGTTCAATTCTTTTTTTTTTTTTTATTAAATTAGGGTTGTTTAATCAAACTTTTCATATTTGAAGATAGTTTTTTTAATATATTTATAAAATATGATTTTTTTTATAAGAAAATCATGGTTTGTTGAACTAAAAAAATTAAGAGTTTAATTAATATTGTCTAATAAAATTTTTTGAAGTATGCGCATTCGCGCATAAAATTTTTTGGCCCCCCAAATCTCAAGATCTCGATCTGCCCCTAGTCTTAAAGATTATAAAATTTTTAGTTAATGTTGACTAAAATGATGTTTAGACTAATTTTAATTTTCAATATATTGATAAAGTGATAATTTTAGTTTCCACATGAAAATGAACATTATTGAAATGTCAAAAATAAAAGTATTCAATTTTAAAATTTAGAGACCAAATTAAAACTACATCCTAAATTTAGGTATGATTAAATTTGATAGAAAAGATCGAAGGAAGAGTGGAGCACAAGAATCGATAGTAATTCAAATAATCAACAATTCATTTGGAGATTTATGTTAATAATGGTTAGTATGTAATTAATTGCTCGGATGAAAATTTATGTTAATAATGGTCGAAAATAATTAACTACTAGCTTGAGAAATAATATTAATAGCAATTAAGTTTAATATGGATACTCAAAAGTAAATTGAAATAGGATCCATGAGGTGATAATCCATTGTAATTACCTACTTATGAATTAATTTTTTACAAATTTTTTTGACATTCAAATAGTATGTCGACATAGCTACTCGAACACTCAAGGATATAAAAAAAAAAAAAAAAAAAAAAGTTTTATTGAAGTGTTAATAGAAGGGAACAGTTATAGAAGAGTGATTGTATTGAACTTCTACCTGGAAAAATAAACACACCAAACAATTCTCATGTATTCTCCGTCCAAGTAATCCTAGTCAAACAAGAGAAGGCCGTGATTGGAGAAAAATACCCACAAGTCAAACATGACGTGGACTCATCGGCTGGCACTGCCAAACTTGCTGACGACCGCCCAAATCAAAATCAAAACACACCAACTTTTTTCCAAATGTCACACTTTCAATTTGGACTCGTAACTATTATATTTTCTCATTCAACGCCGAAGAAAATAGAAACATAGAATTTAGAAAAACAAAACCTTTTTCATATTTTTCCTTTTCCCAAACATAATATATAAGCATTTTGGCAAGAACCCTCCCTCCATCTTTCCCATTTTAATCCCACGTTTCTTTGAAATGGCCACCTCCCATTTTGCTATAAATACCACTCTAACTTGCCCCATTATTTCACAACACACAATTACACATATATTTCTTCTATATATATCTCTCTCTCATTCTCTCTCTAATTTCTAGCTTTTGGTAATTATTTGTGGGGTTTGACCATTATGAAGATCATTTTGATCATGGGCTTGATGGTTCTGGTTGCTGTGGTGGACGCTAGGCCGTTGAATGTGATGGGCTCGACCGCCATTGGTGGAGATTTCTTTGAGGGCCTTTCTCTTGGAGCCATTAAGGAGTCGGGTCCAACCCCAGGTGGCGAGGGTCACAAATTCGTTGACTTTAACACGGTTGGAGGTATTAAACACTCTGGCCCTTCTCCTGGCGAAGGACACCGCCACGTCACTCCCTTAAACCACTGAGCTGTCAGAATAGACGCTGGACATTGACGCTAAGATCATTTTTTCACACGCTCCAAAGTTATTACTATATCTTTTTTTCTTTTTTTTTTCATTTATATAGATCTATTAGAGGGTGAAGTGTTGGAAGATGTAGTTGGGTAATTCAACAATAATAATTTATAGTTGGAGATTTAAATTATGACGTTTGATTACAAATAATACGTGTTATTATTTTTGTTGACTGTTTTATTTTGATTTTTAGATGTACTGTAATTGAATTTTGCGTAAGAGTTTTGTTTTGATTTCATTTTTTGAGTTCAATAAAGTGATTGGATTTCAGCTAACAACCCAAAAAACTGGCAATTTTTCGAGTCAAATTAAATGAATTTGGTTTTTTTTTCCTTTCAAATTGATTTAGGGTTATTGTTTTTTTTTTTTTTTTTTTTTTAGTACAAGTTAGGGAGGGGGATTACAAATATCGATTTCAGATATCAAACTTGTGACAGTTGAGTGAAAATGGATTAACACTAAACCAAATAACCAATCGCGCTACCGACTCATTCAGTGATTTAGGGTTATTGTTACACTCATGTTTATGATAAACTTTATTTTTCTGTGCGATTATCTTTAGTTCTTGGACTTTTGTTCTTTTTTTTGTTCATTTTCTGCAAAATTTTCAGAAATTGGTTTGATGTTTCTATTGTTATTTTGACTTGAAGTTGAAATGTAGCTCTATTTAAAAAAACTAATAATAAAATAAAATAAAATAAAAACTAGGCTCTAAGGTGGCAGATTCAAGTTATATAACTCTTAGTAAAATATAATATAGTAGCATATAACCTTTAAGGTAAGATAATTGAGTGGTCTCACGTTTTATTGGCTACTTGAATGGTAGTTTTATTATTATTTTATTGTAGTTGTTGGTTATTTAGGTTTTATGGTTTGTGTATAAACTTAAGTTATTAGGTTTTTGTTATGCATAAAAAATTATTTGTTTGTGAGGCAAGTGTGAATAAAATGAAATATTTATAAAAGAGGCTAGATTGGCCGACTGATCTTGATGTCTATAAATATGTCCTTGTAATACTTTACTGTTCTTTTCATATTAGTTACAACACGAAAGAATGACTCAAGCTTTTTATATGGTGAATTGTTCTAATTCTGCAAGCAAATGCTTCATATAAATTTGTAAGCTATATGTATAAAAGACTTTACTTGAAAGTCTGGAGTCTTTTTTATAAATTTAATAAAAAGGAGTTCTAACTTTTAAGTTTTATTATTTCCCTTTCCTTCATAAATGATCATCGATTGTTATTAGACTATTATATTTTTATGTTGATTCAGTATATCTTCATTTGTTTTAAATTTTGGAGATTTGCATGTATAATAAAAAAGGCACAAACTATTTCTATCTATAACACAAAATCAAACTAATTTATTTGGCAAGAAAATTCAAATCGAGTTCTATCAGCCATAGAATTCAATCAATAATAGAGTTATATCATTCGTTGAACAGTGATAGCTCATTCTATAAGTCTATCAAAAGTTCAATAGGATAAAGAAAGACCATTTACCATGGAGAGAACCCACAAATCATAGTGGAATTAGTTTCATAAAGTTTCAAGTTCATAAATATACAATGCCCGTGGTGTGATACTGTGAATCAAATAGGTTCTTCATTTTTTTATACATAATGATTTGAGAAGTAATTTTCTAGTATGCAGTGTCTTTAGTATTGAGTTTTGTGTGATTATTATAAAGTGTTGAAATTCATCTCAAAATCAAATTGACCATGAAAGGAGTGGTTCACTTATTTTATAAATATATTTTGGACTCTCCACCTTTCCAATTTGCGACTATAGTGAGATCCTAACAGTGATAGGCGTTCGAGTGAATAAGGATAGAACAGGCTGCATACCATGCATCTGTCGAGGGGTTTATGCATTCTTCAATTGATTTATAGATGAATCTTGTCATATATGATGTTCTGATTTCAGGTAATTTTTGTGATCAATGAGTATATTGATGTTCAATCATTGTAGGATGATTAGCTTGTATCTATGCGAAGTTATGAACATCTAAGATGCCTCAAAACATGTGGCTATAAACTGGTAGTTAAATAACTCAGCTTTGAAGAGAGATGTTCAAGTGCCTGGTGCATAAACTTTGCAACTTTTGATAGACTTAGTAGACAATATAGTTTCTACGCATGTCCATAGGTTCTATTTTGGGATAAGATGATTGAAAATAATTATGGGGAGAACAAAAATTTGTATTTGAATTGAAAAGAGTGATTAGTTGTATTTGAAGTACAGAAAATGGTTAATTATCTATGTTTGAATACTAGCAATGATTATGAAGGAACAAGAACAAATATACGAATGATTCTTAATGACCCAAAATATAAGTAAGAATTATTTTTCCTAGAATTATTTTCCCTATAATTATTTTCATTGTCTTTGCTTCAAATATCTCTCAGTATTTTTGTAGGGTCGTGGAATTTATTCCCGGTTCACCCTATGAATTTTTCTTCATAATTAAATTTTTAATGTTGTGAGACCTTGAATCATTTATAAATGATGCTGATGTGGAACAATGATGAATGACATTAATTTTCATACTACTTTAACATTAGCTTTTATATGTGGTGCACAATAAAGTTGAACATAAGAGTATACGATGTAATATTTATTGATCATCATATGGATGGTCTCTCAAGGGCATCTTGTTTTTAGTTGGGTTTTGCCAAAAGTTCTTTAAATTCTCAACTGCAGAAAACTCTGGGCTGTTGAAAAAATGATGTAAGCTATATTAGCAAATTTATCATAGAAATTGCCAAATTTTATTTCTGAAATTTGTTAGGTGCAGTCATTATATTCTAAGGATGCTACTAATGTGACCAGGTGGTATTTTGAGAATGTAGAATTTGAGTGGAATAAGCCTTTTCTTTTTCCTTAATTAGAGAGGATTCATTTTTGCTAATGTGATAAGTAGAAGTTAGAGAGGACATTTTGATGGTTAATTCTTTGATTTTCGACTGCATCATATCTCGGTTGATGGTTGATTCTTTGATCTTCGACTGCACCATATCTCGAACTGACTATTGTTACCGCACATATCAACTTGTACCACTTATGTGAATAATATGTATGCCTGAATCCCACTTGAATATTGTTGTAGTACTCGTTCTCAAGGAAAAAAAAAAAAAAAACAAATCAATCTCAAGTGTTAAAATTTAATTTATTTTTAATAATCTTTGCAATATTGGTCGGATCGTATCATTTTATTTTTCTAAACAATCCTTGAGATTTGTGGATATGAACCTATTGACAAACAATGAAGATTCCATGTAGTCGATCTTTATGCAATAAAGTATACTTGAAATCCTGAGTGAGATTATTCGAAATGAGTTTTAAACAAATATAATACTTCAAATCTTATCCAAAAAATATGTTAATTTTTGGAATGGTCTTCTCTCAAGCAATTTGATAATGCGACATTTCTCGGTGGGAATTTAATAATTTTTTTCCCCCTCAAAGGATTGCTTCAACTAAAAAGAAGATTCTACCCCATCTTATATCCAATTGAACTTCAAAAACGAATATCCATAAATTCCTCGATGCAATTGTTTCTAATCCATAACTCTACAAAAATTTCTAATGTCCATTCTCAATTTCCAGACAAAGAACACGAGGGGATAGCAAAATGTATGTACATAGAAATTGGACCATAATTTCACTACCATCCAAAACTTAAAAGCCACTGTTTTCAAACACAAGATTCAGAACATTCAAAATGAATTCAATTGGGTTTAATTTGGGTTTTGATTTTTTTTTTTTCAGTTTTCAAAATGAGAGACAAATAACACCAAGAATGAAAGCAAAGTTCCAAATTAAAACTCCCAAACTTCTTCAATTTAAGGGGTTCATCTTCATCCTAAGTTTACCTCTGTTCAATTTCATGTCTGTAACGGAATTGGGAACTTCCCCTTTTCTTTTTTTTCTTTTCTTTTTCTCTGTACATTGACTAAATATTATTTCCTTCAAAAACAACCGAAAGAAAAGTTGAAAAATGGAAAGAAAAAAAAAAAAATCAAATTCCCGGATTTTCTTCTCCTTCCAAGAACACATTTTCTTACTGTGTTCCTCATTCTCCCTCAACATTCCATCTCTAAGCTCGAGATTGAAACTAAACTGATACAATCAATCTAATCTCTTCCAAATACAATCATTTTGCTTAAAAACCAACGTTCCTAATCCCACCGGCTTTCGCCGGCTGAAAACAACCTCTTCCTCTCTGCTCCGACAACCCTTCCATATAGCTTTTCACCTCTGATTTAATCATTTCCTGCATCACCGCCATTAAATCCGAACTGAAAACTCCAAACCCATGAACTTTTTCCGGCGCCCCACGGGCTCTGTTCTCTGGCTGCGCCGATGCAACCATGCTCTGTATTTGAGTGAATGCCGCCATCGACCCACTCCCGCCGTGGTTTGAACAGTCTCCGTCGACGCTCACTCCAGGGAGAGACAACGACAGAGAAGTCGGCGGATCGACGGCGGAGTACGGCGGCGATTCTCCCGGAGGTATAACGCCACCAGTTCTAGCAATAGGGCAATATACGACGGTCGGAGACACAACAGGCACACTTGAATCGCTGACGTCAGATCCCGATGGACTACCGGGGTTCAAATAGAGCCCGTTGACGACGGCGGCGCCGGCGCTGACTGATTTCTTCAGAGGCTGAGAGTTGAGATCGCCGTCAAACCCATCATTCATCATCGACGAACACTTTCGCTTGAGCGTGGAATTCCAGTGATTCTTGACAGCGTTATCGGTCCGGCCGGAGAGAAGTCGAGCAATTGCAGCCCATCGATTACCAAAATTGGCATGAGCTCTGATAATGGTCTCGTCTTCTTGTTGGGAGAACGGGCGGTGCTCGACCTGCGGCGAGAGCTGATTGCACCACCGTAGCCGACACGACTTGCCCGAACGGCCGGGAATGGATTTGCTGATTAAGGACCAGTTGCGCGGGCCGTGCTTCTGAACCAATCGGAGCAGAGCGTTGTCTTCCTCGGGGCTCCATGGACCCTTGATCCGATCCATCTCTTTCTGGGTCACCGCCATGAACGATTAGCTACAGAAGATTTGAAGGTGGATGAAAAATTGCAAAATCGAAAATGGAGTTCTAATGGCGGTTGGAGCTCAGGCCGGGCTGTTTGGCTGGCTCGGTGTAGGGTTAATGTTGATGGTTGGGTTCTTATAAAAGGGAAGAGACCGGCAACCGATTGAGCCGGTGGGGCTGTATTAAAGAAACTGAGAAACGGTCCGGTAAAGTGGCACCGCTTCTCCCCACTAAGCGGTTGGGCGTTGCAGTTGCGATACAGCTGGCTGTGAACACGCGTCGTGATTTTACATTCATTTAATTTTCATTTTCATTTTTGCTTTTTCTTTTTCAGTTTTTTTTTTTTTAAGTACATTTTGTTTTTTCAGTTTCTTTCACTGTTCCTGAAAAAGGAAAATTAATATTTTTAATCTTAAAAGATAACGCTCGTTAAAGGAGCGTGAGAACTACGCTCCGGCTGCACCTTGTGTTGCAAGACTTTCTGTGCCTACGCCACCAATAATTAAGCAACCTTTCCACATTTTATCCTCGCCGTCCACTTTTCATTTTTAGACTCTTCTTAATTCCACGTGTGCGAACTTCAATTTGCCACGTTTACAATCGTTTCACCCTCATTCTTTTAGTTGGCATACGCAAAAATCCCCCAAGGCAGGCTGCTTGTTTACTATATTTAAGGATATATTTAAGGAGGGATTAGTTTAAATAGTTATTTTTACTAGTTAAGAGTGGAGAGTTATAACAAAAATTTTGTTTGAATATGATTTTTGTGTAGAGGAATTAAAGTCAAAACTTTGTTTGGATGTAGATTTGAAATGAATAGTTAAAAAATAATAATTAAAAATGAGTTATTTTGATTTGAAATGACTAATTAGAAATTAGTGGTTAAAATTGATTGAGTAGTTATAAATAAATGATTAGAAATGAAGTTTTTTTTTTTAAGTAAAAAAGTGGAGAAATTAGTAAAAACTCGTTTGAATATAGATTTTTTAGGTTGAGTTAGTAAATCTTCCATCTAAATCCTCCTTAAATATGACATACAAACACCCCCTCTGAGACGTATCGGAATAGAGTAATTTAGCAGTATCAATATAGAAAATGCATATATGTATTTAAAGTAAAAATGATCTTGGACATGATAATATTTTTTAGTACAATTTGAGGAAAGTGAGACCAACAAACCTTACATAGAGAATACAATAGCTTAATCGTGGAGTTAAAATAAATTAACAACAAACAAGATAACCAACTACATCACCCACTAATTTAGTAATTTTACAATTATTAATAGTGGAGATTTAAATTTATGACTATTTTACTATGCCGCTGATGTTTATGTTGGCTTATGAGTATGATAGTTACATGTGAATGAGATGCAAAAGAAAATTGATTATAATTTAACCAATACATATTTATAGGTGAAAAAAATGATTAAAAAATTAAATTATTGATTAGATGGGGAATGTATATTGTTTATGTTTATAAAAGAATGAGTTATAGTTACTTAAAAAAAAATTAGATTATTTGGAATAAACGGTCATTATCAGATAATGAAATAGTGATGAGCAAGGTGAAAGATTTATTCTTCATTTTTCTATTTGACACTTTTCTTGAAACACATGCCCAAAAATTAGTTTCAAACAAATTTAAATTTATCTTTTTGTGAGATTATGTGATTTGTCTGATGAGTATAGTCACTAGGATAAGTGTCAAAACTTATGAATATTTTAAAAAACATTTAAAACAATAGTATGATATCTTCCAATCTCAATTTTTTTAAAAAAATAATAGTTTAAAAAAAAAAAAAAAAACAAAACTAGAATGTAATATAGTGTGTATACTATTCTTTGGCATGATATTATTCAGTCTCATAGATATGTCGAAATATCTTTCCATTTGATAAAGTTATTTCAATTAAATAAAGAACATAAAATGGAAACCACATATTATTTACATGGACCGAAATACATTGAATAAAATATCCTAAAATAAAGAGTATGACCCAAATCAGTTGTAGTGATGGAAAGGGAGAACACACCACAATTTTCTCTCCCACTTTGACTTCCAAACCCATAGCCCTATTTCTCACATCTAAATGAACAAACAGTCAAAATTAAAACTAATAATTGTCTGTCAAATAAATTTATATTTTTTCAAGAAAGTGAAGGATGTTGATCCTAACCTTGATTTTTAATTTTATCAGGTACCATATAATTTGAGGAAAATGAATAATAAAATTTTTTGGGGAGTAAAATAAAATATTTAATTCAACGATGTGATAGGTAAGATAATAATGAGAAGATTATGAATTCAAATTTTTGTTAAAGATTATAATTAAAATAGATAAATAAAAAATTATCACCTATAAAAAATTTACTTAAAAAGATATATGAAATTATGGTATAGAAAAAGAAAGGAGAAAGAACTTGGGAGCGAAGGAAAATAGAAGGGGGTGGGTGAAACACTCGCCAGGCTGTCTACCATTTTCCTCCACCCAATTTATTATTTGTCGTATAAATTTAATTTATGTGCAGTTTTTTTTTTTTGAAAAAAGATATGATGAAGTGGCAGAAAACGACAAATACGGCTCGAGTAATTATTGCTGCATTTGTGTCAGTACAGGCTGTAAGGCCTGGCAATATCATCGCATCCACCACTGTCCGGCCTCCACGTACTTAACTAACTTTATCCCACCGACACCCGCCGGTGATCATATCTTCTTTTCTACTTGATTCTCGGTCCTCGTATCTTTCCGATACTTACCTAATTTGACCTTTACTATTTGTAAGAGATATTAAGAGTAAAAAAAAATATTTATAATGGTAAACAATAAATTTTGTCCCTCGTGTTAAAACAACAAAGTTAAAATTTAATTCTTAAAATATAAAAAATTTAAAATTTAATCTTTATAATTTAATTTTTTCTTTATATGTTTAAAATTTAAAATTTAATCGCTATAATTTTATGAAACTTGAAATATAATTTTTATTGTACGTAATCGTGGACGTATTAAATATATAAAAGTTTATTACTTATACATAAATAATATGATTTTTTTGTCATATTGGTCACTTAATTCATAATTTTATCATTAACATAATAATAGTTTATTATCAATAACGATTAAAAACAACAATAACTATCTTTTAGATTTTATCAAATCATATGAATTAAAATATAATTTCTAAAACTATAGGGAGTAAATTCTATATTTATTCAAACCATAGATATTAAACTCTAGGCTTTAGATACGTTAACCATTGTGTTCGTGGATAAAAATTTGTTCGTTGATTACCTATGATGGAGTACCCAAGCGTCAAGAAGGGCTTAGATAATTAAGAGTTGATATGTTCAATTCATGATAATTACCTACTTATAAATTAATTTCTTACAAATTTATTTGATATTCAAATATTATAAGCTCAATTTTGTGATAATAGTAAGATACGTGCAAATTAGCATGAACCGTCATAGTATTTAACAAAATCTTTGTGGATTATTTTTACCAGTGGATTGTCAATTTTATGATGAAAATTGTGATTATACAGGTTTGTCATATATTTGAGTTGCATCGATTTATTTTTTAGTTTTTTTTTTTTTTTTGATTTAATGATCCGATAGTGGTTATCGAACTTCACGATTTCAATATTTTTTAGAGATAAATAGTGATTTATTTTTCAAAATTCCGCTATATGTATCAATGATTTCTTTTGTTGATGCTCCAAAAGCTTGACACTTCTAAAGTATCAAGTATTGATAAACATGAAACATCGACAATACTACTAACTTTAAAAAATAAAAATAAAAACATATTCATACATGGTTTTGAGAAATGGAGAAATAATTAAAAGGAAATTATTTTCGTGTGGCCAATCTCAGAAGGTGACAATATAAGTATAAATATTAGCATGTTGATATTTTAAATATAAAATATTTGATTTTGTAGATATCTTTGACTGGAGAGTCGATTTGTCGTTGAGATATTGTGCCGATTGCTTCGAACCAGAAACGACAGCAGCTTGATTAAATAAAACTCCCACTTAATAAAGAAACACAATCAGAATTTAAAGTATTATTGTAATATCCATTTTGTAACAGATTAATTTGATACGGACCGCCGAGTAAGACTACAACCTTTTATTGGATGAAAACCTTAATATATATATAAGAAATAACTATTTTCAGTGTTAATTTAATTATAAAGTATTGAAAGAATTTGTGGCGTAATGGATTCAAATCGTTATTGAATTAAGAAAATGAACTACAATTACCGTCTATTTAATCTTACATTACAAATAAAATGGTACAAATTCAAATTTATGATCCATAAAAATACAAATGTCTCACCGCTCAAGTTAGGTTTAGTTTTGTAAATCCTTTCTTTAATATTAACGAATTATATGAGCATACATCTACTTCGTAAAGCATTAGTTGTTTTTCCAACGTTTAAAACTCCACGCTTATTAAAATGACCTGTCATTAAAATAAAAATTAGTAAGTATATTTAAGGTGGAAAAGAATAACTCCAATATATAATCTTATGGTTATTAATTCATCCATGAAACTACTGAAATTATACTTCTTTTAGTGGACTTTCTAATTAACTATTCAATTAAATTATAAAGAAAAAGCCCCAATTTATAAGCTAACTTGTGCTTTGTATTAATGCCACGTTAATATTTATTGGTACGCAAAATATATCATTTAAACTTTCGATATTCAAATGTCAAAAAAAATAAATTAATTTTAAATAGATGACTATAGTGAATTGATTCTATCACATTTTAATTATTTAAAACTCACTTAATCATTATATTGATTCTATCACATTTTGATTACTCGAGACTCACTTAACGGGTATACTACGACATGATGGTTATAAAAATCATGTATAGTAATCAAATATACCCTGAATAAATGAAAACAAAGGATCAACAAAAATCTAAATTTTCATTTAAATAGTGAGATATGTAGTTTACTTTTGTAACAAAATAGAGTATCTACAAATGCTTAAAGTACGCGATATGTTTTATAAGTTATCCATTTAACATTACGAAATTAAAATATAAAATAAAAGACGGGATACAAAAAAAAAAAGAAAAAAAAAAAGGGACAGGTAAGGTACAAAAGCAAAAAAAAGGAGATGTGGAGAATCCATGTAATTAGTTTTTTGTAATAAGGAGGCAAGACAGCTGGAAAAACGTCCTAACTACTGAACCCCCACTTTCTCTTTACGGTTTTTTTTTAATTATTATTATTTTATTTATTTATTGTTATCTATTGGCTTGACACGTGCCTCTTAACAACTCTCTCACGTGTTCGTTCAGCCGTACAGGGTGCCCACGTGCGACTTTGCGCCCTCTTAGGCGGGCACACCAACAGGCTTGCCATTTTTCTTTGCCCCGAGGATATTAAAGTAATTCCAACCACCGATCTGTTTGTCATTTAGCTCCGGATTATTATTTATTATTATTTTTATTATTATTAACATAAATTACAAATTTTGTTTGAAAAAATTTAATCTTTACAATTTTAAAATATAGAATTATGTTTTTTTTACATATATATCTATGACAATCTGGACATGTTTATGCATAGAGATGTCCACGGGCCAAGGCTAAGGAATGTCCTCGCCGTCTCCATCCCCATCGTCAAAATCATTTCTCGTGTCTGCAAAATTTACCATTTTTTTTTCGAGGAGATAGGGACGGGTATTCACAGCGGGAAATTAGCACGGATCGGATTCCCCGCGGTGATAAATTCACCTTTTTATTTTTATTTTTTTCTTTTTATAATCTTATTTTTTATAAGTATTTTTAATAATATTTCAAAATTTAAATTAGATAACTAATTATTGAAAAAAAAAATTAAATTTGAATAAATATTTCTACAAATAAAAATCTATAACTAAAGATTAAATTAGTAAAAAGAGGGAAACAATTATTTTTAAAAATAAAAAATAAAAATAAAATGCAAATGGGGCGGGGATGAATAATACATTCTCTGTCCCCGTTTACGTTGCTGGAAATTTTTCATCCTCGGATTCACGTTCGGGGTGTGGGTCCCCACAGGGCTCTGGCCCTACAAGAAAAAATGGACATCTCTATTTATGCGCGCCTCGATAATTATCAATGGACATATTGTCTTATTTTATAACATTTTTATGTTACGGAAACTTGTAAGAAAGCAAATTAAACATGTGAACGTTAATTATTCATATGTCAATAATAAAGTGCAAATTAAGTGTTTTTTTAGTACGAGGGAGGGAGACAAATACCGATTCACGGGATTGAACCTATGACGCTCGTGTTGAACTGGTTTACAACCAAACAATAAAATCATTGCGTCACTGATCCATTCGATACAAATTAAATGATTAATTGAACAAAAAACTATTTTTCATATAAACATAATCTCCGACACATATACTTAAATAGTCAACAATTACCAATGACATGGATAAATTTTTAGTTTTTTATCGAACTATATAAAAGACTTATAAAATCTAAATTTCAAGTTTTTCCAAACGATAGAGATTATATTCTTACTTTTTCCAAATTACAGGTTTAAATGTATAATTTATCCTTATTATTATTGTAATAAAATGTAAATAGTGTAATTATTAATTATCTCTCGGATCTTAAGCAACCTTCCACCACTCTAACACATGTGCTTCCTTTTTTATTTATTGGCCTTTTCTTCATTTTGAACCTTTCAAAACATTCCATTTTAGTTTGATTTTTCCTTTTAGAAATCTATTTTGAATATTTTATTTAATGCAATTTTTTCTTCTTTTTTTTTTTAAGTAGGATATTAATTTTTGAGAATTAGGTAATTCATGAATATATGATTTGAATCAATGATACGTGTAAATTATCATTGGATTAATCTAACTTTGATATTTATTGAAGCTTATAAACTAGTTTATATGGATTGATATACTTCTTCAAATACATGTTTAAGAATTGCATTAAACCAAACTAATTCCAAACTTTTCAACTCTAATGTATTGTTGTTGGAAATTTCTACAACATAGAGTTAATTATTTAATATGATTTCTCTATTTTAACTAAGTCAGGAAAGTAATCTATTTATATAAGGTTTTGGTATGGAGTGTATGTATGAATGGACCATGGAAAAATATGTGCACCATTATTTTATTTCTATTGAGGTGAGTGATAAAATTAGAAATAGAAGGTAAATTGTCACTTTTTTTTTTAAGTAAGGTAAATTGTAACTAACTGGTATTTCTATTATATTTTTTTTCCAATTGCAATAGAGTTATGGTATATTGAAAGTCAAATATATTTCTTCTAAAAAAAGGGGCCAAATATATTTATTTAAACTAACCATTCCTTTTTTTTTTTTTTTTTTTTTTTGAGGTCTCTAACCATACTTTTTTAACCATAAATAAAAGACAAAGTAATTATCAATTAATTTAAAAATATATATAAATAAGTTGACAATTAATTAGAAGCCGCTATGTCAAAATTTTAAATAATTGAATTTGACTTGCAATAAGATGCTTCTTTAATTTATGAACTGATTGGCATCGTAAATAGATATATATGTTTTAGTATATTAATTTGAATTAAAATTTTTGAATATTTGGTCGGAAAGTAATATATTTAAAAAATAAAATAGAGAGGAAAAAAAAAAAGAAAAAAAAGTGGCACGTGGGAAGGGAACGGTCGAGGAGGTTTCGTTGCACATGTACGGAAGTCGGTATTAGGAAGTAACACCAATTGACTTTTTTAAATAAAAAAATAAAAATAAAAATAAGTATTTTTAAGACGGTGGTGGGTCCATTTTATTTCCTCGTTGTCCAATAAGATGACGTCGATATTCTGTGGGGACCAGAAATATAGCACGTTTATTATATTTGGGTTTTCTGGAAATGATTAAAATAATATAAAACATTAACTTTCCGGCCAAATTTGACTACCTTACCCTTCTGTCTGGTTGGAAGTTTCAAACATAATCTTCACATTTTTCTTTTACCCACACACACTTCCCCCTCACTAAGTTCATGATTCTTTTTTTAATAATAAGTTTATGAAATGAAACATATTACAAATATCTTTCCAACTTTAAAAGAAAACAAAACCTTCTATTTACTTTTATATATATAACAATGACATTAATATAATACTTAATGATCAAGATGTTATTGATTCGAGTCTTCCATCATCAATTGTTGTAAATTCAATGTATAAATAAAATGGATTAATTTTTAGTCATTAAATTTGGAATCTAATTTTGATTTGGCATAAATATTTCAAATTCGAATACTTTTATCTAAGATATTTAAATACTACTCACTTTTAGTTATTATATGTTGATTAATTTACAAAATTCAATTGAAATAAAAATTTAAAACATCGCTAATGAATATATTAAAACTTAAAGTTAGCCTAAGATTCTAATCAATCATTTTAGACAAATTTATATTATATAATTAACGATTTTGCTATCACATGGACAAAAATGAGAATTATTAAAATTTCAAGGTAAAAGTATTTAGTTTTGAAATTTAGAGACCAAATATAAACTAGACACCAAAGCTAAGGACTAAAAGTCTATTTTTATCATATATTAGAGTGGATAGAAAGTAATTTTCTTTTAATCTATATTAACCTATTAGTTGAAATACAAAATTATATTGTATAAGTGTGTCTATGGCCAATAACTCATGAATTTGAATTATTTGCCATTAGTTATTGTTAAACTAAAAAAAAGTAAACTGTTTTTTGTTTAAAATATTATATTAATTATTGTATTTGAATTTAATCATACTTAAATTCGAGAAATTTAATGATGCTAGTGAAATCTATAAAATAATTACAAATATGGTCGCTTTAAAAAGAATTAACAAATGTAGTTATGGGTATTAATGAGTATTTTCACATACTTTCTTATAATATAACCATGAGGTTAGGTTACCTAACCATTTGTGTGTGTATTATTGAACTACATATAAAGCTTCATGGGTCTTCTTCATCATTTGAGAGTGAAAAGCTTTAGCCACCAAAATTGAGAGCTCTTGATACATCAATGACAATTATGAGTGAGAATTATCAAGATTAATCATCTCACATTCTGAACGGTGGAGTAAGCTAGTCCGAACCACTTTACATCGGTGTATTATCTCTTTTCCATTCCTTTCTTTACTTATGGTTTGATTTTCATTATTTATAGCTTTGTTTAGATCTTCGATTTTGGTTTGCAATTTGGATTTAGATCATCGATATTAATGAGATTTTTTTTTTTTACAAACATATTAATGAATATTTATAATATAGTATTAAAATGTATTAATAATCAATATTGATATTATTGAGTATTTATAATATAGTTTCAAAATGTATTAATGAATATGGATGCAAATACTTTAAAATTTGTCTACATTTATAATTAATTTATGAAAATAATTCATTCAATACAATTTTCTTTTAAATTTTTTTACATTTAAATATCCAACTTTAATGTCAAAGTAAGATTAATAAGTCATAGCTTAGATATAATATTGTTGTAAAATTGCAAAAAAAAAAAAAAAACGAAAAACTTACCAATTTTATTCTTGTACTTTAAATAGCATAAAATTGTAAAATAACCTTGAAGTTAGCTTTTATCCAAATGATTAAATAGTACTAAATTTAATACAAAAGTTTAGATAATATAAACTCTAAAAGGTTAAATTTGAGTAATTTATCATACTTATCGTAAACCAAAAAAAAAACACACACACACAAAGTTTTAAGTCGGAATAATCATACTCTTTTTATGTAACATGTGTTTCTATATATTCTTTTAAATTTAACATTTATCATCATAAAAAGAATAAAGTAGAAAGAAAATTTTTATAAATATTTAATTATTATAATATAAAATTCAATTTAAATATTAGGAGCTACATATCTATCATTTTCATTCTTATTCTTCCTAACTTTTCTAAAATATTAAACTGAGAAATTGAAATAAATGTACTCTTCTTCCAAACTAATTACAAATGTTGTTATATTTCATCTATACTCATTAATTCGTTTTAATATTGTATTATAAATACATATTAATATAATATTATAAAAAAGTATGTGACAATACTCATTAATACCAATGACTATAATTGCTAAATTTTATATAAAAATTGATCATGTTTGTAATTATTTTCTAAATTGGACTAAACTGGTAAGTTTCCCTATTAAATTTAAAGATTGACGATTTGAATATTGAAAATTGTATTGCATAGCCTATTCTCACACAATAAATACAAATGTATACAATTTTAAATTATTTGCATTTATAGTCATTAATATGTTTGAATATTGTATTATAAATACTTATTAGTACAATTATTATTTATTATTAATAAAATATTATAAAAAAACGTGTGACAATATTCATTAATATTAATTATATATTTGTTAATTGTTTTAAAAGCATATCATATTTATAATTATTTTATAAATTCTGACTTACGTTACAAGTTTCCGTTATTATTCCTACTCACAATAACGTGTATTGTTACAAAGATTTTCCTTGCATGGTTTCATTTTTCATGAAAAATACTTTAGTGTATGCAAAATAGTACTTTTGTGTCTAGGCTGGAACAACAAGTCTTCATCTAACGTCATAAACATTATATTTATTTGGTTTAATAAAAACATTATATTTAAGTCTTGTTTGATTTGTTGGATTGATATTCTAAAATGGAAAGCTAATAAAATATTTGAAATAATGTTTTATTTTAATTATAGTCTATTTTAATTTGAATTATCAAAACTTTTTTATATATATATAAAGAAAAGATGATCTCATATTTTAAGTAATTTTAGATTGTTTAATTAAATGAAAAAATAATTGATGTCCTAAGAATGTTAAAGACAAAAGAAATAAAATTATGAAATAAAATTTTTTATATAAATATCGGATCATATTAGGGAAATAACATAATGAGATAGTTTACCATTATTTGTTTTCTAACAAATTTGTTTTTTCAAACGGTATTAAAAAATGAGTGTTTAAAAGAAACTATTTTAATCTTTTAAAACTACTTACATATTTTTATTTAAATTATAAATATAAATAAAATATATACCTAATAAATTAGAAGATAAACAAAATTAATTAATTTTAACTAGAATTTTTAAAAAATAAATAGATAAACATAATATATATTTTTTTAAACTAGGTTTATTTGATTGGTTCATTTATGAGAGTTTTTTTGGAATTTCGACGAAATATACATTCTATTTTTATTTTATACAAGACAAAACGAAATACGAGAAATAGAATTTTCAAACCTCTAGATTTTAATCTCCGAATTTGCATTATTTAAAATTCTCATAATCAAATCCTACAATATTTACATTTAGCAAACAACGATTTTCAAACTCTCGAATTTCAATTCAAACCTTCAAATTTCAAACAACAAACCAAACAAGGCCTTATTTTTCTAATTGGTCGAAAATAAACATTTTTTTGGTATAAACAACCAAAATCTACAAAGCAACAAATATGAGAGTAATTTTTAATTATTTAGAAAAGTTAAAACTAGCCCATCCCATGGTATTTTATGACATTATAATAGTAGTACACACGTGTGAAACGAGGATTCCTTCCTATCAACGCCAGACTACAAACGGACAAATTTGACAGTTGTATTGTTAAAAGCTGTTATGACACGTGTCAAACATATAGAGAAACACGTCTTCAATGACTGGATTTCTCAACCCCAGACAGAGGAGTCCAAATGCGTAGTCGTGTCGGATGTTTCCTTTTATCCTCCACGTCATCATATTTTCAAAAGTAGACCCCACAATTTGTCGGTTCTATCAGAGCCAGAATAGAATTATACAAATAAATATATATTGTTTTTTTTATATATAAAATAAATAAATAAATATATATTGTAATTTTGCTTATAACATCTAAAATACTTGCCCTAACGGGCCGAGTCTAACTACATGTGTTTGTTTTTGGAGGAAGTGAGAGGAGATGAAGTTTTAGAGCACAACACTTTGTTTAGTTTAAGATGTTGTCATCTTCTCTTATCTACTTTTTTTTTTTTATTAATATTTTTTCATCTTTTATTTTTATTGTTTATTTGTATTGTCTTGTGTTTGATATATTTGTGGGTATAATATTATTTTAATCTAAAGAAATTATTATTATTTAAATATACTAATAATATATAATTATAGTAATTATACTATTATTATATCAAATATTTATTTAAGTAAATTTGAATTTAAAAAATTAAAATAAATAAATATATATTATCTCTTAGTATATGACAATTAATTTTAATATTTTTATTTATGAAAAGTAAAATACTTTTCATTTTATTGTTTAATTATTTTAAATAACAAAAAAATTTATGAAACTTTAATTATTTAAAGATGGATTACAATATCGTATTTACAAATTTTTTATTAAAAAATAATTATTATTAAATTATTAATATAAAATCTTGTGTTTATTTTTAATATTAATGTACATCAATTTATTATTGAAATAATAATTAAATTTAAATAATTTATAACATAGAATTTTTATTGTAATTTACAATAAATTTAAAAGTATTTGACTTATTTTGTTTGTGATAAAAATGAAGTTCAAATTTTTACTATGTACAAAAATAATTTACTCCACTAAGCTATACCTTAAATTGTAGTAGAAGTTGATCTATAACTTTTTTTTAGGAAATAGGTAAAATAATTTAAATAATTTTGAAAGTTATTGCTTGTATATACTAAAAACAACTATAAGTTTCAATATTTGTATCATAGTGGATTGAGATTTATTTTACATTAAAAAAACAAAAAACAATAGCAATAAATTTCAAATTTTGTGGGGCACTATCTTACTTCCGTGTAATAAATAGTATCACATTATGCGTGAGTTCACTTTTACCTACAAAAATTAACAAATTATAAAATTTAGGAGTATTTATGGTTCCCTAGAAGCGTCAATGACTTATAAGATAAATAATTATAGTATCTGATTTAATGTTACATATTAATTTGCATATTTTATTGACAATTCTTTGACTTTCAATAAATATGAATGTGAATGTATAAATTGTATAAAAAAAGAGTTTATTTTTTAATAAAATAAAAATAAAAATTGTTATCAAGATTTAATTATGATGACTAGTTTAACCAAATTATTTATTTTTTTTATATTTTAAATAGAATCTTGGTATTTTTTAAATTTTTATTATTATTATTTAAGTCTAAAAACTATTGAAAAAATAATAAAAGTTATGTATGACCTATAAATATTTTAGATTAGTCCAAATTCGTTTTTGTTGTATGAAACTTTTGCTAATTATTTTTTTAATTTAACAATATTTAGGCGTGCGATATTCCAAATTTCAATCTCATGATTATTAGGTGGTACACGATGTCAATGAAACTACATTTCTTTTGAATATGAACATTAATATTATCAAGGGTGATATGATATTAATTTTATATTAGTTACAATTTTTTTTTTTATGATAGTGGTGATATTTACATACTTATATTAATAGCTAAAAATTTGAGGATAATTTTATTAATAATAAAAAAAAAAAACATAAGACTAGTTAACAAAAATTGACTCTGATACCCTAACATCTCATCTTCTCTCCCTGTATCCCAAACAAGATTTGTGTGTCGTCTCATCTCCGTGCATTCAAATAAGGTTTTCCTACCATCTCATCTCATTTTCCTGCACCTAAAACAAGATTTTCTTGCTGCCAACATCTCATCTCACAGCTAAACACTCCCTAAAATAACATATATAGTAGATCAAAATATTTGATTTTAATCTTTTAAATGATGGTTGATATACTATCGAATGGGTTGGTGGCACAATGAATTATCTTGTTTCGTATTAATTTATTTCAATTTCACGGTTACGAGTTCGAAAATCGATATTTAAGTCTCATATTATTTGAAATGTCATCTATATAGGGTTTGTTGGTTCCTTTCCTCAAATTTATATTAAAAAAAGAGTAAAATTTCGAAACATTCAATTTTTTAGATTGAATATCAATTTGGTTTCTTTTATTTTATAAATGCTAAAAAAAATTTCTATTTTTAAAGTGAGATCATCAACATAATTACAATGAAAAGTAATGCCTTATTTTAAATGAACTGCTTTTTGTTCATAATTTAATTTATATTTTTATAATCATAATTGCATAAATTTATGTCAGTGAAATTTTTAAAATAAATTTAATAATAACATTTTTTTTTTTGTAGACATTTGAATTCATAATTTTTCGATTTATAAGTGAGTTTTGAACTTTTAACCTTACGAGAAAAGTGGAATCAAGGTTCAAATACTCAACAAACCAGGTCACAGCTTAGTACCTCAAAATTGACTACTAAACTTTTTAAGATTTAGAATAATAAGATTTTTTTCTCTTTTAAAATTTAAATTGTTACCTAAATGTCCAAAGTCTTTTATATATATATATATATATAATTCAGTTCAGATAAAAATTAAAATGTAAAATATTCAAATTCAATTTATTTGAAACACTAGTTTTTACTTTTCTTTTTTTTTTTATTATTATTTTTTATAATCTAGTTTTTTACTTTTCAGGAGACTGAAGATTATACATTTTAACTCGGGAGATATAAATGAGACCATTATTATACACGAATTAATATATATATATATAAGGAAAATAGTTATTTGAACAAAATGGAAACTGAAAGAGATAAGCATGGAAGGCCACGTCATGTGATTCGCTAGCTGTAACGCATTTACTTTTGGTGGTTAAGACTTATGTGATTGGGTAAGAGGCTATGAGTAGGAGGAGCCATAATTGACCTATTTATTATTGTTCATTTCACACAATTTTATATGTTTATGCACAAATCTCTATAGATTTAATTTTCTATCTTTTTTGTTTAATTCTTTTTCATTTAAATATATAATCAATAATATAAGCAACTATTTTTTTTTAACTTTTCACGAACAATATTTATTTCATTCTAAATGGATGGAACTAACAAAAAACGATCAAATAATAGTGATCGGCATAATTGCAACAAACTAGATAATTAGAAAGTTTCGACTATTGTTTGTAATATAATCTTATAATTTAAATCCTAATCTTATAATTACTCTTTAATAAAAGTCATAATACAACTCTTTTTTTTATTAGTATTGCACAATACATTTTATTTTGTGATCGGTATACATAATATCACTTAAACTATATTACTTTTAACTAGTAACAATTAAAAACACCTCAATTCTATTGCAATTAAAAATATGTAAGCACTATTATAATAATATTAATTATTTGAAATTTACATAACCCCTATTAATAGGGTTTTAAATATTTATTTTAATTGTGAGTAGTTAAATAAGTTTAAATTTCATCTCCTTTTTGGAAAAATACCTGAAATTTCATTTATTTTCTAGAACTTTGATTATAGGAAGACATTGAAATCTCCATTATTGACTACACAAAACTATCATTGTATCGCTATATAAAGGAATTTCCAAATTCAAAGCATCACAACAATATTCAATTTAGAAAATCTCCACTAATCAATTTCTTTTTCACTAAGAGGGTTCATTAATTACTTAAATTGCTATAAAAACCTAATCAAGAAGTCTCCCACTAGCATACCAACTTGTGTTAAATTCAACAAAAATATATCCATAAATGCATACATTTTGGAAGTATTCCCTTTTATTATTACAAACTTTAGAGTTGTAAGCCATTATTTTGTCACATATGTATATAATACTTTCTTTAAGCTACCTTAACATTTTTTTAAGAAAAAAATTCCATGCAAACCTTTAAATCTTATTTTTTTTATATATATATATATATATATATATTTTACTTTTTACTTTTTTAAATAAAAAACGAATATTAGTAGTAATTAATAAGTAGGGGAAGTAGGGTAGATAATTGGAGATCACGCTTAATAATTTAATTTTAGTTAAGAGTTTAAATAAAACCAACTTTCATAAAGCAAAGTCTAAGCTTATGATTAATTAGACTATATATATATATAGGAAGATGGAGTTTTATTTTGCAAATATTAATGAAAAAAAGATATTAAAACACAAATTTTATTATAAAAATTAACTTCTTTTATATAATATATGTGTATATATGTGTGTGTAGAAAGTTAATATATAATTTCTCCTCTAAAATTTACATTCAAACAAATTATTTTAAATAATTTATTTACAAAAAAACAACAATAATAAAAGAGTTTTTTTTGCATGTAACTCTTGTATAAAAAAAATAATATTTAAATGAATTATTGTCCGTAACTCTTCTACAAAAATAACATTTTCTTTGTAGTATCATATTTTAAATAACTTAACTAGCTAGATTGACCAGTTTGTTATATGATTTATTCAATAAATTAGGCAACCAATTATTATATTCATGTAGTTATGTTCGTACATAGCACATTTGATGTGAAATAAATTATTGATACCAAAAGAGGAGAGTAAACTTAATTGAGACTTGAGAAACTTACAAGTTAAAAGAATAAATTTATTTGGTTAGAAAATATATTAGGCATGGGTACAAAATAAATGAGAGTTGAGAAATTGGATTTGGATTTGGATTTGGATTAGGCAAGGCTTTATTGAGAATCTTCTAAAAGGTCCTATGTTGGCCTATTTCTGTCGCATTTCAGTCTAATTCAAAGAAGACCTAAGTAATTAAAGATACTGAATATAATTATAGACCCAAAACATTAAAAAAAATGTTTCATCAAATTGGGAAAAGTTTATTATTGTCCTTGAATTCAATTAGTTGGGTTATATAAATTAAATCAAACCTTACATTATTCTGTTCTTTTTAAGAATAATCAAACCTTACATTAGAGTTATTTATTTATTCTTATTCGCGACTGACCTTATTCTTATGGTGGATTTTTTTAACAAAATGTCAAAAGAGTGCAACTCCATAAAAAAAAAAAAAAAATGCAAGAAAATAATAAACTTAAAGCACTATAAAAGAAATTTAGTTTTATGTATTAATTCTAGTTAAATCCTTTCTTTATGTTCTCTTGATTGAGAGTTGACAAAATGCGAGGAGGAGACAAATTTTTTTTTTTTGCGAGGAGTATACAAAATTTTTTGTATTTTTTTTGTTGCTTTGTTTTATGAGAATTGGTTGTAGTATATCTCTTTTAATTTTGACAAGCTTTTAAAAATATTTCATTCCAATTTTTATTATATTTGAATCGGTTAGAGTTAAATACTTTTTAAAATTTTGACATTGATTTTTTTTTTCTTTTTTATATTCCCTTGTTTTATTTTATTGTTTATTTTTGTTATAATAGTTAAATGTCTTTAAATTGAAAGGACTAGAGAGCATATTCATTTTACAATTGGTTCAAAATAGGAGTCAATATAAATGGTTTTACTTTTGTTTTTCTTTTTAAATTTATGATTTGTTGCATGCAAAAGCAAAAGCCCCCAAGAAAAAGGTTTAAAAAGATAAGTAGCCAAGTAGGTCTTTTGGTTATAAAAACAAAGCTTTTATTCCTCAATCTCCCCCTTCTCTTTTTTTCTTCCACCCACTCGTTAGGTTACAAATCACAATCCAATTTCAAACTCCCAAAAATCGGAAAATTGGAGGAAATTAATTCAATTCATATATGTATTTTTTTTGTTCTTAAAGATTAAGAATTTCTTAACTATTATGTCAATTTTGGATGCTCTACAATAATATGACATTAACCTTAGACATAAACACTTTTAACTTTATTTTTGATTTCATTCAAAAGTTAGTATCTTTTCATATTTGAAGTGATTTTGGTCCACTAAAATTTCAGAATACAAAGTTTTTTAACCCCCTTTTTGTTCTTTTTATTAAGGGTGAAAGAAAAAAAAAATCGAAGAAATTGAATGGAATCAAAGTGATCTAATAGATCGATTCAATTTTTTTAAAACAATATAAGATAATTCAATTTGATATTTTAGAAAATTGAAATATATTGGTTTCATTAGATTTTGATGCAAAAACCAATATAAAAACCAAACCGAATATATAAATATTAAAGGAAAATAAAAGTATACTAATATTGAGATTCGACAGAAAAATTCATTTAGATGTAAAATATAAAGCAAAAACATTATAAATGTTGAAGAACAATTATATTATTTATGAGAAAGATTGTTCTTGGTTAGTAAAATAAAATCTCAAAAATAAATGAGATAAAAATTGAAAAAATAAACCAACTTTTATTGAAATCAAAATCAAAAATTAAATTAAAATCGAACCGAATCAAATGAAAATCGAATAAATAATATTTTTTTATTATTGGACATCGAATTCAAACCCAATTGTCAAAAATAAAAAATATCAATTCTGACACAAAATCGACAAAAAAATAAATTTAAAAAAAAAAAAAAAAAAAAAACCAAAAGCACTCCAACTTATTTAAAACTTATCTCTTTGGGTTCAACCCCACATGTCTCATCCGCAATGACAAAATTTTAGGATTATTAAATTTTTGTGGGGAACCAAAACAACCAAAAAAGAGAATAATATTAAGGCATTGGTTAATGATTGTTGTTTTGTTTTGGTTGAAATCGAAATGCTAAATAGTAAAATGGGTATGGCGGTGTGTGTGAACGTAACCAAACAAAAATCGGCTCTGCCTTCCAACAGCTGTTTCTTTGTCTTCTTCTTCCCTATCTATCTCTTCACTTTTCAAATCATATTTTTAAAATAATGTACTCATACAAGTTAGTTATTTATATTTAAGTGAATATTTGAATCCTTAGCTTGATATTATTTTTTAAATAATCTACAGGTAAAAGTTAGTTATTTATATTTAAGTGAAGATTTGAATTCTATTATTTTTTTAATTTGAATCTCTAACTTCTTGATTTGTTAGAGTTCGTTTTTTTAACTCTAATTTTGAAACTAGAAAGATTATGAGCTTAACTTTTTTGAAATTAAACCAAATTTAGAGTTCACCTTTTTTGATAAATGTGAAAGTAATTGAATCTTCACTCATATAGCATATAATTAATCGTTTAGTGGTTTAAAATGATTCTTTTCTATTTTTAGTATAAATTGAGGAAGAAGAATTATTAATCCTATATAAAAGGTATTACTATTTTCAAGTAAATAAAAGTCAAATACCGATTTTTAGAATTAAATTTATGATTGTGGTATTGAACTAGATTATCACCAAAAAAACCAACCCCTCATCCACTCTTTTAAAATGATTCCTCAATACAACCAAAGAGTGTAGTTGGAATTTCTACAACTTTAGGCAATTGGTTGTGAGTAATGTTAAATCAATTATCATGATAATAAAAAATAAATAAAATAAAATTTATATTAAATCAAAATCATATGTGGAGTATAATATTATTTGACATAATTTCTTACCGACTAATAAAATAAATAAAACTAAATAAATAATTAGTAGAAAACAAAACTATAAATCAACCTAAGAAATTTCAATTAGTTTAGAATAGGTCAACGTTTTTTTTATAATTCTATTTATAAAATAATTCAAAGGAGCGTGGCAAAGAATGTAATAATTAAATAAATCAAAATAGCACCAAAATATTCTAGGTTTTTTGGGTGTAATTAAAAATAGAGGGCAATTTACCACATATCTCAATCCATTTTTTTTTTAAGAAAAAAATTGAAAAAAATATATATGTAACATCATGCTTTGGGTACAATCATGGTTGCACCCAAATTGTTCTATCAAGATTCTTTTATAGTGAGATGGCCTTCAGAATAATGGAATTAATTTTTTAAACTACATATTCCTCTTTTTAACTTCTAAAAATCATTTCCAAACAACAATGGAAACAAAATTTTCACCACTACTAAAAGAAACCTTTTGAAAATAAGAGTAATAAGTGATATGATTGTGTGGTGGAAAGCCTCTACCACTCACCACTAATTCCACATTTTGGATTGGGAGAATTCTTATGCTAAAAATTCAAAGCGGATTTTAAGACCAAAAAACTGTTTATAAATAGAAAGTAAAAAATCCTGTGAATTTTTTTTTTTTTTTTTTTTTTTTTTTTTTTTTTTTTTTTTTTTTTTTTTTGTGTAGAGCATATTTGAAGGTTCAAATGCATAATTGACTATATCTCTGAAATTACTCATATGTTCAAATTTGAGCTTTGAATTTGAATTTGAAAGTTTATATCCATTCTCTATTTACTTTTGTAACCTTTAAAGTATAGCTTTTAGTTATAGATCATGGGATAGAAAGTTTGGTTTTCATTTTCAAAATTTAAAATGCAAGGTATAATGTATTTTGGGGTTTTGTCTAAATTTAATGTAATTTTAATATACGATTGTTTTTCCAAACTAATGAGAAATGTTATTTTATTAGGATAGTTTTCAAAAATAATTTTGAAAGATCTAATTACTACAACAAACAAAATGTACAAAAAAAAAAAAAAAACTATAGTAAACAAAAAATCATCAATATATAAAACCCATCCTTGAAAACTAGGTGGTTTCAATGATGTTCTCAAAACTACAATGGTAACTTTATTTATACTCCTTTCAAAACACACATAATCTTAGTGTCATCATGTATAATTTAGTAATCAAGAGATCGTTCAAATTCTTCCAACTAAATAGTTGTTGAAATAAAACAAAAAACTTTAATTATAATCCTATCTTATAGCTTATATTTTTAATTTCAAATTGACAAAACTAAAATTAGAAGTCAAATACAGCAATTCAAAAGTGTTATTTTTTATAAAAATAAATAAATAAAAAGTGACGTTATGAAAAGAAAGCAAAAAGAAGCACAACTATATGAAGAGATTGATTTTGAAATTGGGCCATTTAAGTTTCTTTGTGCATTCCAAGAAGTCTATAATTGGGCTTTCTATTTGATCCAATATTCGGCTCAATTGCTAACCATTCTCTAATTGGGCCGAGCATGTGCCGGCCCAACAAGTTGGCGTTTTAAAGCAAGTTGCGAGACAGAATCTGAGTCGTTGTTTTTTTGTTTGGGTGAGTTTTTGAAACGCAAATTCCATTGTACAACAGTTCATAGGTTGTTATTCTTTCATATTTGTTGATTCTGATTAATAAAAACGCTTTTTGTAAGCAATCATTTTGTTATTTGTACTATTTTTTCTGCAAAATTATAATTTTATTGGGTCCAGAGACAAATTTCAGATTTTTGTTGTTGTACAAATTGGAGGGAAGGGAACCAACAAATTCTAAATAGTTGGTACAACTGCACCAAAAAATAATGAGAGTCAATTACCGAACTACTATGGAATTAAAATGAATTAATACCAAATAAGATAACCAACTGCGTCACCAATCCATTCAGTGACAATTTTGTGATTATTAATATATCAATTAAGTTATGTGTAAGGTTTGGTTACAAAATTTTTAACTATACAAACTAAGTTTGTTGTTAAAGTTTACGCGATGCTAAATTTCCATCAATGAAAGTGCTATTATCAGTTTTTTGACCTTCTATTTATGTAAAAATAATTTTATTTGTAGTATATAATTAAGTGAAGTAAAGATTGTCAATATGGTGAGTTCAACAATATTAATGTATTTCCATAATAATTTTTTTTTTTATTTTTATTTTTATTGTAGATAGCAAAATTTAGTATCACTATTTTAAATAATAATATTTTTTTAAAAAAATATTGTATATATACTTAAAATATTTCAAGTTTAATTTAATTGAAGCCATAACTTGATTGAATCAACATTTGTTATATTTATTTATTTTTTTTCCTTAAAATGTTGACAGTTTTTTTTAGATTAAAACAATTAAGGAAAGAAGGATTTGAACTTAAGATTTTTTTAATTTTTTAATTTCTTTTTTTTGTTACTCATGAAAATCCCCCAAAAAATACTATGCAAAGATTGAAAATGTAATTAATATACGAATTTTGGGATAGAGTAATACAATTGTAGTTAGATTTCAAAAGGAAAAAAAAAAAAGTTAAGCAAAGATAAATTTAAAATCATTGTATAACTACAATTTTTTTTCAGATGTCAATCACTCATTATTTTTCGTAAGATCAAAGGTGGAATCTCTATTCTACATAAAATGAAGAACCAGAAAAGTTAATATCGAATTTATAATTAAAATTTAAAAATTAATTCAAGTTCTTTAGATTATAACACTTTATTATTATTATTATTATCATTATCATTATCATTATCATCATTTTTTTATGAGCAACCTTATTTTACAACAACCCTGACGATATATCTTGAATTTTTGTTTTTATGAGCTGCTTTTGGAAAAGTCTCTTTAAGGGCATTGATGTAGGTCTCAAAAATGCTGTTGCAGATATCATAGCAAAATGTTGGCAGCAAAAGGATTGATTTTTATCTGGTTTCCTTTTTGTTTCCTTTGAACTTAAACTTGATTCCATTTATTCAAAAACTACCAAATGGATTTTAAGCTTTTGTTACAGGCCTAATTCCTGTTGCTTTGATGAACATCTTTAGGGAAAGTTCTTTAAATGATATGTAACTGAAATACCTATGCACTCTGATCTGCACTTATTGAGCTCTCATGTTTTTATGTCAAGTTTTGGTTTGAGATTCAAGAAAGATATGCACAAAAGCAGGGATGGAACCCTATTCCAATGTGAAGGATACTAATAAATGTGATTCATAAATGTGGGTCTTGACCCCTTTGTGTTCTTTCTTTCAATGAGGTTGTTGCCTCATGTAGTATAGGAAGACCAATATTGTTGTTGGGAATTCAATTAATACAAGAATGACAAAAGGAATGGAAGGTGTTTGGATGTGGAATTGTACGATGATTATTATGAGCGATTAAAATGAGGAGTCATTTTGAATTATTAAAAATTTAAGTTTTAATAATATCTTGTTAAGATGTGGCTATTTGTATAGAGGGTGCAATTAATAGCTCGTTTACATGATGATTTTTGTAGAAAGGTTGCAGACAATAACTCGTTTGGATGTCATTATAAATAAGTGATTATTTTGAGGAATTAGAAATGAATGATTACAATAGCTCGTTTAGATGTAATTGTTTGAAGAGGAACTGTAAAAGTTCATTTGTAATAGCTCGTTAATTACATGAAACAAACACTCTCATGAAGTAAGCATTTCATTGTCAACCATTGTTGACCTAGTGGACAAATAGAGTCTAAATAGTTATTAGTTCAATCACGGATCATGTTGATCACATAGAGTTTTTTTTTTAATATCCGAATCCATCCTTTTGGAATTTGTCTAGTATCCTGTTGAAAGAAAAATATTAACTTACGAATGTAACTCTAATGATTAAGGCAAGCAACATGTTCAAGAAATTAGGGGTTTGAGTTCACTAATCCTGCATGTTAAATTTGCGTGAATTTACCATAGACTAAAAAGGTCACATCAAAATTATCTAAGTATAAGACTTTTGTAACAAGCCAGTTTTCTATTTTGACTCTCCAGGTATGTTCGGTTGTATTTTTGGTTGTTCGGTTGGGCCGTTAGGGCAGTTTGAGCCTTTAGGGGCATTTTGGTAATTTTTCCTTCAGGGTCCGGGGCTATTTCTGTCTTTTTCTGAGTTCGGGTTATTGCTACGATTTCAGGTTTCCAGGGTCAGAGTTGCTTTTTTGGAAGCTTGGAGGTCCTTTTGGTTAAAAAGAGAAAAAGGGAAAAATATTTATATATTCCTCCCTCGCCAGAACTCGAAGCCGGGATTGCTTGAAAACTCTATTTAAACCCCATATTTCTCCAAATTCGAAACCCTAGCCGCATTTCTCCATCTCCTTGGCGATTTCTCCCTCTCAATTATCTCTTCTTCTTCCTCTTCTTTATCGTCGAACACACCAACTCCAATCCATCACCAAGCTTCTTTGCCGATCTCCTCACTTTCGCCAAGAGCAACAGCCTTTGACCGCCGCACATCACCCTTCGCAAGCAGCCGCTCGTCCGCGAACACCAGCAACGATCGAAGACTTGCGATCGCGCTTGCTTCGCCTTAGGTACGTTTCGCCCTAACCCTGCTCATTCTCCGTTGGTTTTTCGTGGTCTAATGTTAAGATCCGTCGATCCTTGTTCGTTTCGCAGCCTCATGATCGCCATCCCTCCTCGCCGATCGTCTTTGCACAGCCTTCGTCGCACGCTCGAGATCACAGCCTCTCGTTCTCAACAACGCATCCCTTGCTGAGAGGAAACAGTCTTTCGCTTAGCCGCTCGCACCCATCCGCTTATCCGAGCCGATCCACCGTGCCGCGTTCGCCTTCGGATTTCGCTCTAGCGAGCCATTCGCCTCAGCGAGACGCTCGTCCACGCTAACTCGCGGTTTGCTGAGCCTTGCACTTCGCCCAATCGTCCGAGGCCTCGCTGCAGAGCCAGTTCTTCTCGGTTTTGGATAATTCCTTCCCGAGCCTTGTTGTGTTTAGTCGATTCAGTTTCTGAGCTGTTTAGATAGCAGTATTTAATTCGTGCATGTTAATTGTTAATTGATAGGTCTGTTGGTTTTGCATCTCAATGAGCACTTTCTATTTGTTTGATTGTTCTGATTGTTTCCAGGTAAGGATTTCTTACCGGGGTTTTGTGGACCCTGCGAAATATTCATTGATTGTGTTCTTGTTGCATGTTTACTGTTTACGAGCATGTTAGTGGATAGGATTGTATGTTGTTCTGTTCTGCTAGCATGTATTGATCCTGTTTCTACATGTTAATGCGCTGCTAGGTTTGTTCTTCTAGCATGTTTTGATTCCTGTTTAAGCTCGTAGTACCATGCTAGGGTTATATGTAGTTGAGCATGTTTGATTGTTAGGAAACATGGTTGAATAATCTTAGATAGAGCTTGTTAGGTTGTCATCATCTAGAGGCTGAGAGTGGACCAACGTATGTGTCCCCATCGGTCGAGCTGTGAGGACAGATTCCTTACCCCTGACAGCCGGGTGTGGAGTAGCTACCACACCGACATAAGCCTAGTCTGTAGCCTGCTAGAGCGGAACCCTGCCAATGGTGCAAGCCTGCCTTGGCCGGTTCTTAGCTTTAGGCGTCGGTGGTATTCAGGCTGCTACAGATGAGTGCCGAGGGCCTCGCACTACTGTAGATCAGTGACACCGCTTCCGAGTCTTTAGGCATGCGTCCCTAGACCGGCGTAGTTTGTCCCTAGGCCCCCACATTTATGCAGTTTGCAACAGCATGTGGTTTGCGCGCGCACACGCGTTAGGCGCTGGGAGGAGAGCTCCATTGGGCTAATGTTCGTGAGTACACCATTTTCTTTATGAGTTTGGAGATACCAGGTACTCTCCCGGATGTCCCAAGAAAAGTTTGGAGAGCTGGTCAGGACCAGCTTTGAAGTTGGTCACTTGGCCGAGGGTATGAGACCTTCGAGGATATCTATTTGGGATTAACTTTTGAGTTGATCATTTGGCCGAGGGTAAGAGACCTTCGAAGATATCTGTTGGGATCAGTTATTGAGCTGATCACTAGGCCGGAAGTAAGAGACTTCCGATGATTCATGGGTTGTATTGACAACTCATTCCAAGGGTTTGTGTGTTGGTAACTGTTTGCATGTATACTTGAATGCTAGATGAGATGTTGTTTCGTACTGTACCCCGGTTGAAAATTCTTACTGAGTGCCTTTGTACACACCCTTATTTTATGTGGTTTTTTCCACCAGGTAACTTAGGACAGCACCAGAACGGCTAGAAGAGGAGCTGTATGATCATGGGAGCTGCCGTCGATACTCTATCTATGTTTTATGTTTTATTTGATTCAACATGTAGTTGGACATGGAGTCCTTAGGGTAATTTGCATTATGATGTTTACATTATTTTTGGATGTTTGAATAAAAATTACTAGTCAAAAACTTGTTTGTTTTAACAAGCTTGTGTTTGGAAGGTTTTAATTTCAATGAGTATTTATTTGCATAAGTTGTCTTAAATGCTTTTTCATCCATGCATGCTGAATAAGAACCAGGTTTAGGACTATTTTTAGAGTCGGGTTCTTACAACTTTTATGATGCATTTTTTCTCATATTCATAACTGTATAGATCAGCTTATGTTCGTCACAACTATTATACATATAAACTAATCCTACAACATTTAAATGTAAAAAAAACACGTAATAGATTCTTAAGAGGTAATTATCATCTCTCAATTACTTAAACTGCTCATAACTAAATCACTTCACGATGATTTGATCATGCTATGAAGACACATGTAGATGATATACAATAAATTCTTTCAATGATTTCAAGATTTGTTTGACAACATTCAATTCCTAATTCAAATTTTCAATTCCTATTTGCTATTGTAGTTTTGATTCCCATTTACTATGCCATGAATTCAAAACGTGCAGAACAACCTCTGGTTCTGGAATTACAGCTTTGAAGAATTCACCATGACCCAAAGAAGTGAGCAGTCAAGTTTCAGCTGTCAGTTTTTTACAGCATGATTTTGACTCCTTGAAGCTTCACTGTCATCAAACTGTTTCTTGGAGAACCTAACAACCTTTCTAGCACAGCCTACAACAGTTACATCCTCTTGCAATTAGGTTACAATTTTTAAATATAAATGCGACATCAAATAGGTGGGAAAACTTACAAGTTCATAATTACTGAAGTTCTGAACTTTTGTCCATTCATTTTAGTCTGTCTTTTTAATGTATCAGGTGTTTATATATGCAACTATTTGGTTTACACTTTCATCTATTATTTAACTATATAATCAACATTAGAATTTAGAGTCCAAATTGATAATTACAGCAAGCAGACTAAAATAACTATGGAAGTGGCAAAAATACAAGAAGGCAAAAGAGACAAGTAGATTTGAATTTACAATAATATCATATCAGATTGAAATACTATATCTCAGATGGAGTACATGAAAAGACTATTCATAATTCAACATAGAAAGCCAATCAAAGATCTTTCCCTTCTCAAACCCCACATTTCTTTCTCTCCACCACTCCCCTGTTAAACAATGAATGAGCTTCTTCAGAAAATTGATTCTAGTCTCATCAGCTTTGTTTTTTTCCCCAAAGGCTGTGACAACAAACAACATTGGATATCTTACTACAGAAATCATGTGAAGATACAGTTGTTGTATGTGAAGAGAATCCTAGAATATTGCGACAGCGGAAGGCTGGTAGGAACAAGAAAGATTAGGCTAAACAAGCACAATTTCATAGGCCAATGGAGAGATCTCACAGTGGATTTTAGGGCTAGGGTGAGATAGATGGAACCATTTCCCACGAATCGTTCGAGGAATCGGAGATGAAGTATCCATCCATAACATCGCATGGGCTGACCGTTCCACACATTAGGTTGTTATTGCTACTTGGATTCTGAAAATTCCCATGACTGCCCAGTGAATCAAGGATGAACTTACAGCATTCATTTAGGTGATTCTGTAAAAAATTCAGCATGTTTTCAGCTGGGAAGAACTTGGCAAAGCAATATTAAAACAACTCAAATTACTAAAGAAACGAAACATTCAGACAATCATCCATGTTTAAGTACCTTATTAATTTTAAGTACACTGAGGAGTTCATTCTGGCATTCCAAGAAATTATATGGCTCAATCTCATTAATGATATGTAATATTGTTGCAGTGGCCAAGACAGAAGGCAGGTAGCACAAGTATCCATGATCTAGCATTGAATATACAAATACTACTAAGAAAAACCAATAGAATCACAATGGAACTTTACATGATAAGCAGATGTTTATGCATTTTACCAGCAATGATAGAGAGAAGATGACTCTGAAACCTCCCAAGAAGTTCCCAATGCATATCATCATTCAGAGGCAACCTCTTAACAATGTGATGAAAGAAGGAAAAGGGAGTCACTGGATGCATCTTCCATTGAAGGGATGACAAAACCAGCAGCTCCATTCTTTGGATGGTCTTGGGTTCAAACAAAAACTTAGAATCTACAACCTAAGACATAACACAACAATGCCAAGTTAGAAAAAGAGAAAACAGAGCAAAACACTTCACTGAGTCATTTCATCAAACACTTAGAAGACAATACACATACTTGAAAATCCAAGAGAAATGGGACATGGGTCTCCTCCACTTTGGCAGCCAGAGAGAGGCAAGCAACAGCAACAAGCTGACTCATCCATGGCTTGTCTCTCTGTAACCTCACATTGGAAACAAATCTATCAAAGTAGTTAACAGCAAGAACAGAGGTCAAAACAGAGAAAGCGTAATGATGTTTAACATAAAAAATCCAGGACAATGCCTCATTCCTAGCCTGAATTAGATACCCATCACAGCTAGGAAGAGCACAACAAACATGGGTTCGGTTTTGTTTCGAAATTAGAGACTGCAATTTCTTATCCTCACAAAATGGGTCATTTTCCACCAAATTGAACGAGAGAAAAGACTGGTTCTTTCTCAAAGTTTCCCAGTATTCGCCATCTTCATCGGTTTCTTTTCCGTCGAAAAGTTCCTCGCAGAAAAGGGATTGGGTTTCAATGTCGTGAAGTTGGGGTTCATCATGAAGAGCCATGGTTTTTTGTTAGAAAATGGTGGGATTTGGTTGATGATTTCATTTGAAGAAAAGGGAGTGGTCAAATGGAGGATATGGAAGAGGCATATCTGTTTGTTTGGGCCAATTGGATTGAGATTGAGATTGAGAGATTTGTGCAGAATGAAGGGGAGAGGAAATACAGAGCCAGAAGTTAACAAACAAACGGGTTTTATGCTGAGATGGTTGCACGCGCTGTCGTTTTTTCACCTTTTTTTTTTTTTTCCTTAATTTAATTTTTGGGGTTTCGCTTTGGCTTTCCTCGAAAACTCTTTTTTGAGATTTATAATAAATATGAGAAAGAAAAGAAGAATAAAAATAGGAAAAATTACACATGTTTATAATAATTAACTCTTTAAACTTTTAATTGAAATTTGAAAAATTTACCTAAAATTTCAAGAATTTTCACATGTGTGGGAAGGGTCATATAGATATATATTATTAATAAAGAATCTGCTTACATATTAAAAAAGGAAAAAGAAAAAAGATTGCTCAAATCTGTTGAGATGTTCACGGTCGCTTTTCCTGGTGCAGGTTAATCGAAGTTTAGAGGAAGAAACGCAGTTCCAGTTTTGGTTCTGGCATTAAAGAAAATTCAATCGGACGCTCATTTTGTTCTAATTTTTGGAAGCAAGAAACTCACTTCCATTTGTGGTTCTGCCATTAAACACAAAAAGATTGCTTTGATTGCCATTTTTAGAACTTGAAATTGGTGAGTGAGAGGGCCAGTTTTCTTTTGGGTTCCAACCGCAATGGAGCTACGAATTTTATAGTCGGTGGGGACGCGATGAAGGGGAACGAGTTGACGACCAAAATTGTGGTCGTAGATGAAGAGGAAAAATTGAAATATTTGAATAGAGGATGAGCAAAATCAAAGAAGCTAGGTTTTAATTGCAAATGTGAAAATTCTTGAAATTTTAGATAAATGGGTTAATTGCAAAATTTATCAAATTTAGCGAGAGATAGTCGCTCAAATTAGGAATCTAAGAGATTAATCGTTACAAACACCGTATTTTAAATGGTGGTTTCTGTAATTTTCCCAAAAAAAAAAAAAAAAAACTTTTTTTTTTCGAGAATGAGAAAAAGAAAAAAAAAAGACTTAGATTGGTGTTTGGCGCAGATAATGTAACGTAACGGTAGACTTGCAGTACTTGAGTGACCTAAGCTAAGGATGCCTCCCATTTTGGCTCCATTTCTTTTCACTCTTTTTTTTGTTTGGCTAAATTACAAATGATAAAAATAATATTTGATGTGTTTGAGAACCGTTTATGGAAACAGAAATTCAGGTATTATAAATGTATATTTGACCTACCGATTATAATTATCAATGAGTTGGTTCAAACTTAATTATTTCATTTTCTACTCATATCTTAATCATTTTCTCTCTTCCTTACTATTGTAACTTGATAATAATTTATCGGAAGGATTCTGATCATTTCATTATTTAGTGGTAATCCAGTTCAATATCATAGTTATGGATTCGATCACGAGAATCGGTATTTGACTTTCATTTATTTGAAGTTTCCTATTTGTAGGGTTTGTTGTCTCTCTCCCCCAATTTGTACAAATAATAATAAAAAATAAATAACTCTACATTTATTCTAATCACAATTCTTTGTCTACTTAAAGGTCAATATGATGTAAAATGTCATTAATTTAAATTTAGTTCAAACAGTCATATATAGATATTTGAAATTTCAAAGCTTAACTATTAACTTACTATTATGGTTTGCCAAGAAGAGCTCAGTTGTGCATTAGTGTATTCTTATAATCAAGTAGTCGTGGGTATGAACTCCCTTCCCACATCCATAGTTGAATTAAAAAAAATGACACTATAGTATGTATATATTTTTTCTCTATATTACCTTTACTAGAGTGGTGGAAATTCAAACAGCTAGAAAATAGGTACTAGCAATTTCTTTATTTAAAAAAAAAAAAAAATTCAAATGCGTGAGGCTATTAATGAGTTTGTCTGTCTGCTATGTATATATATATTTTTTATTTACTTTGGAGAGGAAAATGTTATAGATATTTGTTTCCTTTTAATAATAATAAAAAAAAAAAAAGTAAATTTGAAAGTATTGGGTAAAATCGTGATATTCGTGGTCCACATATGAAGTAGTAAAAAATATCGTTTTTTAAAAAAACGCGCAACCTTTTCCATTATTTTTCCTCTTCTCCTTCCCTCACCCAGCCTTCACGAAATATTCTACTAGGCTAAAGTATTAACGATATCTTTAAATTATGGAGTTTTTGTCAACATTATCCCTAAACTTTGAAAAGTTTAAAAAATATTTGTAAATTTTATAAAATATTTAAAAAATATCCTTACCGTTAAAGTTTGATGAAAACCGTTAAAGTTTTGTTTAAAAAATACCTTTAAACTTTACAAAATATTTCAAAAATATCCTTGACTATAAAAACTTTCCTAAAACATCTTTGCCAATAAGTTTTGAAAGATCGTAGTGTCAACTAAAAACTCCAACAATTCAAAATTTATGATCGTAACCATCTTTTGATTAATTAAATATGAAAAAAAAAAAAAAACACTAAATTGTTGTTGGGATGAGTTAAAAAAAAAAAGAATAAATAAACTATTGTTGGGATGAGTTTGAAAACCTAAATGGGGTAGGTTCACGTAGGAATTTATTCATTTCTTAAAAGTTTAATGATAACATATCATTGTTTTATTTGGTGAGATTCATTTCTAACTTAAATTATTTAAATAATTTAGCTTCTTAAATATTTGAATTTAATGTCAAACTCTAGAGACGGACAATAAAATTTCGATGACTTCATAATTGCTTTCAAATTAAGATTTTTTTGTTTAACATTACACCGAGATTGTCCTCAAGGGCAACCCAACGGTTGAGGCTCGGGACATTTAGGACATGTTTCCTCAAGCGTCTCGAGTTTGATATCATTGGAAAGTGCTTAAAATAGAAAACTATTAAAGTATGTTAGGTATAAGTATTGAGATATGGTATAAGACCCCCGGATGTAGTGGGGCTCATATGCCAACACAGGTAGCCTAGTTGAAGTAGTACCTCTACTTGGCCCAGAGGGATAGCTTCAATTGGTCGATTAACAAAAAAAAAACAAACATTGGATCAAGATTAAAACTAGAACGTAGAGTTCATTTATACCCTTGTAATTTATTTAAACTTTTGAATAAATCTCTACATGAACCTACGCAATTTAGGTTTTCAAACTCATCCCAACAATAGTTTAATTTTTTTTATTTAAAAAAAAAAACTCATCCCAACGACAATATAGTCTTTCTTTCCGTATTTTATTAATAAGAGATGGTTATGGTCATGAATTTTGAATTTCTTGAGCTTAGTTGATCACTACGATCTTTCAAAACTTAATGATGAAGATGTTTTATAAAAGTTTTTAAAGTCTAGAGTATTTTTGAAACATTTTGTAAAGTTCAAATGTATTTTTGAAACTTTTCAAAGTTCAAGAATAATGTTGGCAAAACTCCCATAGTTTAAAGGTATGTTTGATATTTTAGACTATTCTATTATATATCCTTCTAGATATTTTTTTCTTCTTAACTAAAAAAATACATTATTTTATAAATATTACTAAAACATAATACTAATGGTAAAAAAAGATATTTGGAACTCGGTTGCATTTTCTTTTCTAATTTTAAAAACCATGAACTTTTAATTGCTACTTATAAAATGCGTAATAATGTAAATTCCCAAATGGGTAAAAAAACAAAAGAAATGCGTACAACAAATTAAAATAAAACAGGTAGTACAATTCATTTATGAGAAAATCAATATCCAATCACTATTTTGACAAATCTGTAACTAAAATATCTGATATATATATATATATATATATTAAAATCGAGGTACTTTGAAAAATCTCCTCATATGCCTTAAGTGAGCTAAAGTTGGCTGATCAAGAGGTCTCCAAATTCCAAATCTTCTAAAAGAATTATGATGTACTAAAAATGCCAAGGGAGAAAACATAATAAAAGAGGCATAATTTTAAGTACACTACAACTTTTAATATGACATTAATCAGTAACGAGTGAATTCGATTGAAGCTTTTGTTTGGTTACAATTTGAAAATTATATAACATAAAACAGTAATTTTTTTTTCTTTTTTAATGTTGAGTGAATGAGATGGGAAAATGGATATTTATAAATCAAGGCCATACATAAAAACGAAGAAAATAAATAAGATTAATAAACAAACCCTTTTGAGATTTATTTTCTTGATTCGTTATTAAAGAAATGTTTGGATAAGTAAGGATTGTATGAATTGAATGTATTATTTTAATGAGTGGTTGTATGAAAATTATATTTAGATAAGTTCGTTTGATAAAAAGATAGTAGAAAAAATGCGATTGAGACCTTGAGTAAAATGTTTGAACACTAGTGGTTGCATGGAAACTTAAAAAGATGTAGGAAAAAATGTTATTCTAATGAAAGATGGTATTAAAACTTTATTAGAATAAAAGCGTTTGAAAGGGGGTTGAAATATAAATATTGGAATAAGTTTTTTTTTCCTAAACACATATGAGATAAATTTTAATGGGTAACGACCCAATTATTACTTAATTTTAATCTACACCTTTTCCCCATGCTTGCTCCAAGAAAATGCAGAAGTAAATAATTTAAAATAAAAAAATAGCTACACAATTAAATAATATTGTGAAAATATATTTTTGAAGGAAATAGTATTTTACACTTTTAGCCGCGTCCGTACTAATAGAGCGTCAACGTGGCAGTTTTTGGTTTAAGGGCGAGTGATTTACACGCGAGAAAAATTGGAAGCTAGCGTTGACAATGAACAACAGTAAGTTAGGATACGCGCCACGCGCGAATGTTGTGTAGTTGAGAATACGTACCCTGCTTTGTATTGTACACAAGGATACGCTCCTGCTTCCAACTGTCAAAACGGGTCAACGATTTTCACTTTCTCGCTCATCATTTTTTTTTTTTTTTGAGAAGCAATTTCTCCCTCATCATTTACTTCATAACTGTTCTAACTAAAATAAATAAATAAAATCATTATTAGCAACTCATTTTTCTTCTTTTCTCGATATATTGAAAGTTTATAATTGAAACGAGGATATGTAAATGTATATTTAATAATTAACAGAACCTTCTTGAATTATTATTTTTAAAAAAAGAATCTTCTTGGATTACTTAAAAAAAAAAAAATTATGGGTAAATTCTGAATTCGATATCGAGTTATTTAGAAAATGATTTATTATAAATTTTATTGACATATAATATTGTAGAGAACTGTTTCGTGAACATTATCAAAGATGCAAATCTCTACATTTATGGATATAATTTTTTTTCAACAATTTAACATATTTTAAATGGAAAATTACATTTTTGATCTCTTAGGTTGTGATGTAGTTTAATTTGATCTCAAAACTCAACACTTTCATATCTCACATTTCAACAATATTTATTTTTAGTCCCTATGTATTTTTTTGTTCACTTTTATACTTATTTTATTTTAAAAATTAAATTCACGTGAAAACTAAAATAATCATTTCACCAATATATTAAAATTTAAAATTGGTCCAATTTTCATTTTAGTCAACATTACGTTATGTAACAAACGATTTTGTTAGTTCTAGACTAAAAATGAGTATTATTAACATGTAAGTGATAAAATGTTCAATTTTAAAATATGAGGACAAAATTGACATTATATCTCAAATTTAGAGACTAAAAATTTATTTTTCTTTTTTGTATTTTAAATTCCAATACCACCCAAAAACAACATGTTTAATATTTGAAATCATTAAGATAATGTGTGGAAAAATAATTTGTATGGAGTAAGCTATACCCCAAGAGGATGAATAGCTTCAACTTAAAAAACCCAAAAATCTCTCATAAAAACCTCCACAAAAAACTTTCATGCACAATATCACTTATACTTCCCCACTTATAACCATTCAATTCCTTTTCAAAAAAAAAAAAAAACCATTCAATTCAAATAATTTTATCTACTGCAACTACTCATAATATAATTCATAAATTTAAACGAAGATGTTTAGATGATATTTTGAACGAGGAGTTAGTTTAAGGAGTTTCAAGAGTTATAGTAATAAACTTTTTTTAATTTAGTTTTTATGTAGATGAATTAAAGTTAAAGACTTGTTTGGATATGAATTTAAAATGAGTATTTATTTTGAGTAGTTAAAAAATGATTATAAATAAATGATTAAAAATGAATTATTTTGAAGAATGAAAAATAAATGATTAAAAATGAAAAATTATAAAAGAGTAATTAAAAATGAAAAACTATTTTAAATAGTAAAAATGATGATTATTTTGATGAATAAATTTTCAAACTAAATGTTCACAAACAAACACCTTCATAAATCCAAATAAATTTGTACTTTTTTTTTTGTTTGAAAAGAATAAATTTGTAACTTCAATAAATCTTTCGTAACTACTTAAAATCCGTCTTAACATCTCTCAAAGCCAAAATTCTGTCCTTGAAAGTGATATGAGGACATTAAAAAGTACTTTCGAACTGGGGAGCTAGGAATAGTTAGACTAATGATAAAGTAAAAAAAAATAAAAAATAAAAATAAATAAATATATATATATATTAAGGAAATTGGTAATTAAAGAAAGATGAAGAGAAGATAATACTGAAAAAATCCGCATAGTAAATGTGGCGTCTTGTCGGCTCAACACCAGACGCCGTACGGCTTTATCTGATCTCTTGAGCTTTAATCCTCTGCGCTATCATGCACCCTACCACTCTGCACCTTCCAAAAATACAACTCCTCTCTTATTTACTCTTTTTCATTTTTCCAATTGTTTGCCTTACATGAACACACAATTTCTATGGATGCTGTTTTCTTTTACAAAATCAATAAATTTATTATTTATGGTTTTTTTTTTAAAGTTAAAATTTTAATTTGGAGAAAGGAGGATTTAAATTCATAATCAAACACTAAGGGCCCGTTTGATAACGTTCTCGTTTCCTGTTTCTTGTTTCTTGTTCCTAATTCTTGTTTCTTGTTCCTGTTTCTA
>JBBMKA010000026.1:4815768-4850427 GCA_037833695.1 Sechiopsis laciniata | reverse complement strand
TGCCAAAAATGGAAATGCCTTTATATATATATATATATATATATATATATAAATAAAGCCTCTTTTTCCTTTCTTTTTCCTAAATCCCAAGCCCAGCCGACAACACAATTCTCCTTCCCTCTCCTTTCTCACACGCGTCAGTTGTAAAGGAGGAGCCTCAGCCACCGCGTGGCCTCATCTGAGCCGTCCATCTCCGCGCATCACAGTCGTCGGATCTTCTCCATCTCAGCCATCTGTTGCTCAGCATCACCCAGACCGCGCCACATGGCTTGCAGTGCACTGTCCAATCCTCTCCACTCTGTGTGTGCGACCGGTAGCTGCTACGATAGGCAGTTTCTCCGGTCAACCTCACCGTCGCGTTGTTCGACGAGTCACCGCATCAAGCCTCATTCTAAAGAAGAAGTTGTATGTTCTCCTCACTCGTGGTCCTACCCTAACAGTGGTTAGATGATTGTTCGGCATTTAGCTACTTTTTGCTTACTGCTGGCACACCGCGTTTGACTTGTTCGCTTGTGACTGGCCCGGGGGCCGGGCACGCTTGTGCGAGACACTCAGCTTCAGTTGTCGTATTTTCTAACTTGTTTCTGTTTGCATGTTTAATCTCATGGTGGGGCTCCTTACTGGGTATATTTTGATATACTCACCCTTTACATTTTCAGGTACTGATTCATTCCGAGGTGGCTAGGCTAGGAGCTGGATCGATCATAGACACGGTGTCGACATTTCTTTTCTGCATTGTTTACTTGTGTCGAACCTTATGTTTTATGTTTTAAACTCTGTTGAACTATATTTGTTTGAACTATCGGGATCTCGAACCATGTTTTGTATTTTTCGAACTATCAGTACCATTTTTATGTTTTTATGAGATTTTTTTTGAGTTATGCATGCGGTTATTAAATTGATTTACTGGATTTTAATATGCATACACCCGTAACACCCCATTAGAGTTGTTTAGAAAGTCGGGATGTTACAGTTTCCATCGCAAATAGCCTACCACGATGGAAAAGCTTCCATCGGGAAATCTCGTCCTGGTAGCCTACTGCAACAAAAAATACGCCTCCGTCGACCACAGTCCCTAAGCCCGTAGGAAAATGTGTCGTTGCCAAATTCGACCTTTCCCAACTGAACATTTTGTCGCATAAGGTGATAACTGCGTCGGAAGCTTGTTCTGTTGCTTAAGGTAATAACCGTGACGAAAGCTTATTTCGTCTCATAAAGTATCAACTACAACGAAAATTGATTGAAAGGCGGATATCCTTTTATTCCAATCCTCTCGCACTAATGAGAGGCAGATACCCTTTTATTCAAGATCCAAAACCAGCTAGTAAGGGATACTCATATACCTTTGTAAAATGGAAAGGAGTAAATTAATTCCATCTTATGATAATACTACTTTCCCAGTTATCCTGATATGACACCCCCAACGAGGTAGGCTTATTAAGTCAGCGTTGTTTGACTACTTTCACTCATACTCATCTAAAGATGTTTTCACATACAGGAGTTTATATCTCACTCAAGATTAAAATCAAGTCATCTTATGATCATCCTAGTGAAGTCAAGTTCTTATACTACAACGGAGTTATGTAATGAGATCTTCAAACTTTGTAGTCCAATTTTTATGCAAAACTCTTTTGCATAGGATATCCCCACAACATGTCTTCGCATATGTGACTAAGGTCAAGTCGCTTGCTTCATAAGCACAACGCGTCGCATCAACAATGTCATAAGATAAGGCACTCAACATTTCTCTATCTACTATAATCTCTTTTGGTTGTAACTTGAATAAAATCCTCCATGCAAGTCTTCACGGGAGATAAACCATCAAGTGAATTCATAATAATTATTATTTTTTTAGTTTTTCAAGGACATTTTAATCTTTAAGCTACTCATGATGGTTTAAATTATATATTTAATTCCTAAACTTTAAAGGTTTGTGTCTAATGGATATCTAAAATATTTCATAATTCTCTAAGTGTATAATTTGATCTTGAAGCTCACAATACGAAAATTAGGAGGAAGAAATTTGAACTTATGACCTATTGGTGATAGATATATTTATGTCAATTGAACTATGTTTTTTATCGTGGTGTTGAGATTCGATCATTGAAATCGGTATTTGGTTCTCATATTATTTGAGAGTAGTAGTGTCCTTTATGTAGAGTTTGTTGGTTGCCCTCTCGAATTTGTACCAAAAAAAGAAGAAAAGCTATGTTTTTAATGATATACAAATATTTGCAATCTTTTTAATCCATCAATATTTTAAATCGTGAGATTCTGACTCCTAATTTTAATTACAAAGTGATACATCATAAGCTTCTCAAAAAAAAAAAAAAAAAAAAAAAAAAAAAAAAAAAAAAAAAACATTATAACACCATAATTCTACTTTTGTTGACAAAGTTTTTATAAACCTTAATCTTTCAATTGTATAATTATCCAGTAAATGACGATTATGTTTGTTTGAGACATCAAAGTTTTTTTTTTTGAGACAATTTGAGACATCTAAGTTCAAATCCTATATTCGACGAGTAATTTTTTAAACTATATTTTTTTAAAAAAGTAAATTTTTAAATAAATAAATAGATATATCCACGTTTATGAGTTTCATTAAAAAAAAAAAAAAATCGTTAACAATAGTAATTACTCAACTGTATTTAGGAATAGTTTAAGAAAAAAAAAAAAAGAACTGCATTTAGGAATAATTTTTATGATAAAAAAGTTATGTATATGAATTTTTCTGATAATTTTTTTTTTAATAGAATAATTGGAAATCTAGATAAATTTAAAAATATTTTTATTCGTAATAAAAAATATAGTATTATTAATATTCATTATACAATATTATTTTATCATTTGTAGAGTATTTTATATTATTAATACAATATTATATATTATTAATATAATATTGTGTATTAATATATTAATAATACCTTATTTTTAACTATATTGCTATTTTTTTTTTTTTTTTTGTCTATAAATACTTTTGTCTATTTCTAAAAAAAACCCCTATAAACAATTGAAGAAGGAAATTTCTGGAAAAAAAAACAAAAAAACAAAAGAAAAACTTAAAAAGGAAAAAAGCCGACCTAAATCGGCCGCTCCTTCATTCATAATCAAACAGCTTTGTCTCAAACTCACAACACTCAGCGGCGGGAACGCTTCTCCCACTCTTCCAAATCCTCACAATCTCTTCGCAGTTGCAGTTTTACTTCTAATTCCAAACTCGTTTCCAATGGAGGACAAGATCGTTACTGCAGAGAAGAAGGTAATCTCCCTCTTCTTCAACCTATCTTCATCGTTTATGTCCTGTTTCTCAATTTGTCCGCAAGCTATACACTTCGTATTATCCGTCGAAACTTCACACAGTCCTGGTGATTCCGTTTTCTGAACGGATCGACCTAGGAAAAATTAGTGGAAATTGGTTGAATTTGTGTAAGAAGAAGCTAAATCACCCACGTTTGCTTTGTAGGTGCTTATCGAGATGGTGCGGTTGACGCAGAAGCGAGGAATGAAGGGCAGTGAAGGAGACTGGAAGGAGTTTCTTAATAAGCGTGACCCTAAGTTCGGGGCTAGCATGAGCGACCCGTCTAAGAGGCCCAATGATTTGTTGATTGCCTTTCTCAAGACGTTTAGTAAAGAGGATGATTTGATGGTAACGAAATGTTGTGTCTTTTTATCATGGTCACGAATTAGGGGAAGTTTTTGTTATCTGATCATTGATTTGTTATGTTTCTGTTGCCAGTTTTTGGATAAAATAATGCAGTGTAATGAGAAGCGCAATTTTGTGAAGCAAGTATCGCAGAAAACTTTAGACAATGAATCATCTGAGCAGGTCGGGTTCTTTTTGGTTTAGGATCAATGCCTACAGTTATGAATTTTTAACTTAGTTACTTTTTTATAAGCGCATTTCCAATCATTTCTGAATGTAGTTGACATAGTTTCTTGTTTGCAAGTTGCACCGCTTACTTTGAATGTTTTTCATAATGCTTATTTCTTTTCTTTCACAGTCATACAATTGGAATGTGCAGAACTTGTGACATATGATTTTTGTGCTTGTGTTCTTTCAAATGCATTAGTGAAACAATAATCTGTTTGTATCGAATTATTGGCATGCTCATTGATTGCATTTGGTCTAGTTATTCATGTTCTAGTAATTATTATGCAAGTGCATTGTTTCCTTACTTAACAATAAAGTTTTCCTAGTTTGTTGACTTTGACTTTTCGTGTATTTTGTTTATTCTCTTGTAAATTTAACCCATGATTGTGGCAATGCAGAGGTTGGTTCGGCTTACACTTGAACACCCGCAGTACCCGTTGGAATATTCATTCCCATCAAATGATAAGGTAGGATGTCAACTTCTGTTGTTGTTTGCTTTGCTTTGTGCATTTCTGTTTTAATGGGAGCCTATCTACTGGTCAATTTGTGCTGACTCGTGGGTCTGATTTTGAAGGGATGGATTGTTACAAAATTCAGTCAAAAGTCTAAAGCACTGAACTCAAATTCAATTTATGCAATTGATTGTGAGATGGTTCTTTGTGAAGATGGAACCGAGAACTTGGTGAGGGTTTGCATGGTGGATCGTGACTTACAAGTATGCTCTTGACCTTTCTATGGCTCCATTTGTTTCTAGTATATTTCTTTCATTTCTCTTAATGTAAGCTTGGTTTCTCAAAAAAGAAAAGAAAAGAAAAATTGACTTCCAGTACATATATGACATCATAGATTTTATCAGACCTTTTATGAGCCTCCGTTTGCTCAATTGTTATGCTGAACTTAGAGTTTTTCTCTGCAGGTGAAAGTTGATGAACTTGTAAAACCCAGGAAAGTAATTAAGGACTACAGAACTGATATAACTGGAATTTCTCCTGGGGATTTGGATGATGTTACGTGTTCTTTGGTTGATGTACAGGTATTTGTATTGTAGTTAGTTTCTTATGACGGTGTTTTATATTTCCTTGAAACGTGTACGATCTGATATTCTTTGTGCAAATTTCAGAAATCCATTAGGAAATTTCTTTCAGATGGAACTATTTTGGTAGGCCACAGTCTGAACAATGACCTGCATGGTAATCTTAAATGATCATCGGTGATTGTTTTCTTTCAATTCCTCAAGGGCTAGACTTTTATTTTTCAGTTTCATGTTTAATTTTTCAAAAGTTTCAATTTCATTAAAATCTATCTGTTTTTAGTCAACCTATTACCCTAAATATATTTTATTGTATGGAAGATGTATGACTACAAAATTGAAAACTTATCCACCATATATAACCAATTTGTGACAACTACCCAACTCAAACTAGGTTTCAACTGCGAAAATTGGAGCTATCGAAATTCCACTTTGCTAATTACTGGCCACCTTATTAAAAAGATAACTATTTTAAAGTACCATACCATCCTTCTTTTATGTTTGCGGATGGTAACAAATAAAGTGATAGATAAATTTGTGACTATTATAGTTTTAGCCCCAATATGTATTTTTTTCTGGTAGAAAGTTGTTTCGATACCTACATAAAATATAATTATGCCAAATCGAATTGCCTTTTTATTTTATATACTAATATGTTAATATCTGAACATTAAATTGCATATAAAATTATTTCATTGACTATCACAATAATGAATAATCTAAAACGGATCAAATATGAAGTAATCAAAACAACATAATTACGTTGAACTTAGAGTACATGGGTATTGCAAAAAACAAGAAACAAAAAAACAGCCATGAACCGCTGGCCCATTTGAATGCACAAGCATATGGATTCCCATGTTAAGTATCCAAATTCCGTGCAAACAAATGGCCTCTTTAAATTATGCATATTGTTTCTTCCTGACATTTGTTTATTTTTTGTCCTATGTTCTTTTGTTGCTACAGCACTTCAATTAGACCATGCGAGGGTGATCGACACCTCATTTATATTTAAGTATTCCAATGGATCTATCTATAGAAGGCCTTCTTTGAATAAGCTGTGTAAGGCATGTGTCAGATGCGCGTTTTTCATTGTTCATGCTATTTCTCTCATGTACAACGTGTTTTTGTTTCTGCAAGGGCTATGGTGTTCCTAATTAAAGCATGTTTCTCTTTTGATGTAATTATGTTATTTCCCCCCTTTTTTCTTCAGTCTGTCTTGGGCTATGACCTTCGAAAGGAGGGTGCTCCACATAATTGTCTAGATGATGCTCGGGCTGCCATGAAACTTGTACTCGCTAAGCTAGAGAGCAAAGCTGACGATGTGATTACCGAAGCTGATGAAGATGTAAGAATAAGGATTTTCAAACTCATAACATTAAAGCTTATGTTGTATGTGCTTATCGATTAATATATTTCCTTTTAATGCTGCAGACACCACAAATTGGGATGGAAAAGTTATATCTTCATAGAATACCAGTTCATGTAACAAGTTGTGACTTAAACAGAGTTATTCCTGGAATCTTAAATTTTGAACTCAAGGTTGGCTTATATTCCATTCAATTTGTAGGCAATCTATAGTATGCTTTCCAATTATTATTTTTTGTTAATTTCCATGTATAAGTCATGGTTTTGACACATTCAGTGTTTTAAAAGGCTCGTTGTGCGTTGAGCGCTTGCACCTCATCATGAAAAGCAAGCTCATATAAAAAGGCCTGCACCTTCTTGTGATTAATTTTATATAAAAAAAAGTTTTACTAACCCTAAATGCACATGTTCTTGCATTTAGATTTTTTTAAATTCTTTATTAATTAAAAAATAACATTTACTAACCCTTTAGAGATTCTTTTTTTGTTTAAAAAAAATCCCTTTCGAACTATGCTATCTCTTATTTGGGATGAATCCTGAATTTGTAGTTTTCACCATCTAGATTTTTTTTTGCCCCCAAGGGGTGGCTCAGTGGTTGAAGACTTGGGCTTTGAGGGTATGCTCCCTTCAAGATCCCAGGTTTGAGGCTCAACTGTGACATTACTCTTTCGATGTCTCCGGTGCCTAGTCTAGGGACGGGCGTGGTTATCTTATTTAAAAAAAAAACTAGATTTTTTTAAGATCAGCATCAATTATATAGTAACGGGTCATGCAATTTAACAGAGCGATTAAATGCTGAATCCATAGTTTGTTTGGCTGCACAATGCTCTTTTTCTTACATTCTAGCCCCAGATAAGACCACTTACTATCTTTTACCAATAAATTTTATGTTTTGACGTTTGATCTTCAACAGCCAAATAAGAGAGGAAGGGAGGATATATACTCCGGACATGCTGTTTTTAAGAATCCCAGTGAGGCACAGAAAGCATTCGAACAGATTGAAGGTAGCCAAGATGAGGTAATATTGATTAGAAACTCCCTATTTTATGAGTAATAATTTATTTTTCTTCATTCGTTATGCTTTTTGTATTCCCTTATAATATTGACACATATTTCACATATAGTATTCCATACCTTCACCAAATTAGATTTCAATATCTCGGGTTTAGAGGAGCAAGTCGTCAAGTTTCCCGGGTCATTAAAAAAATTGATGTGTCCTGGGGAGAGTTTTATTTAGCATTTAAATTGCCCCTTTGGTTTTATTGATTAAATTCTCCAATCGTGCCAGGACTCGTCTGGAAGACCGCAGAAGCTCGTAAGGTTTCAACATGCAGGGTCAATTGTTAGTATCTACGTTCGTAAAATGGGACAAATGGATTTCGCCGAAAAGTTCTCGACTAAAAAGCGAGATTTGGAGGTGATGGAAAACCTAGTGATGACCAAAAGACATAAGATTGACCAGGATATTGTAATGGAGACGGGTTCAAACTCGAGTAAATGTTGCGACCATGTGGAGGAGATTGAAAGATTGAAGCAAGAACTGAAACAAAAGGACTGTAGTGAGCGTTGTGATCACTCGAAAGAGGTTGAGAGCCTGAAGGAAGAAGTGAGAAGGAAGGATTATGAACTTAGTATCCTGCGTAAAACTATCACCATTGTGAAGAAGGATAATAGAAAGAGAAAAGGAAAAAAGAAGTAAATTTTGCTTTGGTCAGAATTTATTTGTGAAATTTATGGGATCAGCACAGGCAAGTTGCATCCTTTTATTCCATTGACTTATCCAATTGGTTTGGTGTTGTAGATTGCTACATTATTATACCAATTTCGTGGGGCCAAAAAGAAAAGAGCTTCGATTTCCCTGCATTATTGAAGAATGGTTTCATGTAGAGGTTTCCCCCGACTGCCTTACAAGCCTGAGAGGTTTAATTTTGTTTCTTTTTATTCTCCAAGCTCATATTTTTTTCTTTTTTAACTTTTCTTATTATGAGTTAAAACTATCCTGATGGATGTGTAATCCGTACTTAATTTTATTGATGCAATCTGATTTATGTTGAGTTACACCAGGGAATGTGAATGTTCCAAAGATGTTCTTGATATAATTAAATTTAGATCAATTCAAAATCTTAGTTGATGGGTTGATCATTTATACATAACATAATTCAACTTTTCTTTCTCATTTAAAATTGATTTTTACTTATGGATGTTTCTTAAATTTTAAGTTCACAAGTGACGGTGAAGTTTGGTCACCATAATTAAAATTTTCTTAACCAAAGTTAAAAAAAAATGATAATCATGTCCATCCTTAAGCCAGACATTTTCATCGGAGACATAAGGAGTCTCAATATTAGCATAATTCAATTAACCTAATCTAATATCACCCTCATGAAAGTATTCAATTTAATTCAACTCTGCAAAAAAAAAAAAAAAGAGAGAAAAAAAAAGTTGTCTAGGTGACTTTGGATAAGTATAAAAATAAACTTGTTTATTAGTTGAATTATTATTCAATTTTTATTTAAGCAAGAATAATAATTCAAGGTAATAATGTATATCCAATGACCTTAAATTAATTAAATTGAATTTTTATTTGGCCAATAAAAATAACAACTCAATAGCATTAATACTCGATGGTAAAAAAGTTATGAGTTCGAATCCTCCGTCAACTCACTATAAAGCTAAGAAAAAAAAAATCTTATTTGAATATTTTATCCCTTATTTTTAATAATTTACAATTAGCTTTTTAACTTTCTTAACGGAAAATTAGTGTAAGAGAAATTAAATTAAATTTATAGTGGTGACTTGAATTTTTTTAAATGAATTTCTTTGATAATTGAACATAACTTGCAATGACCACAAGGTAACCTCTATTGGGTAGGAAAAAAACAGCCCATTGAAAGCTTTGACGTTACCTTAAAAACATCAGGTTCTGGTAACCCAAACTTCTCTGACCTAAATAGTTCCAAGCAAACCTCAACTCTTGTTTCATTATTCACTATCAAAATCTTCTTCATCCCCAAAACTGAAAACTGAAGCATCAGCAGCTATTGCCTTGATATCACTTGCCATTGCTGACTCCAAATTTGGGGTCTCAAACCCATCAAAGTTATGTTCTTTTGATGAAGCCTTAATTTCCAAGTTTTTCTCATTCCCTAGAGACAAATGATGAGTTTCATTGGCTAAACTACCAATTTTTTCAGAAGCAATTGCTGTTGATGAATGGTGATCAGGGTTTGCAGTTCCATTTCCAGTTGATTGAGCTAGACTGGTTTTTGTGTCACCATTTTCTTCATCACTATCAGAGAATACATTGTCATCTTTGTTTTTGCTGGTTTGTGCCGCTTCGTGACCTGATGCTCGATCACGAATAGAGCGACGATCAGATCCTTTGCCGGCAGAATTGGTTTTGAATCGTGCTGGTAAAGTACCATCATAGTCTATCATCACAACTTCTACCTGAAATTCAGGAGTTGGAAGTTTTCTCTGCAAATGGTGGCTGTATAGTTCAGTAATGGATTACGTTAAGAGATACTAAAATCATTGTGTTGATTACCTTATCAAAACCATCAAGATCAGTGTCACTTAATAACACTTTGTTTCCTGTCATTGTTGTATTTAACCAACTGGAAAATGTAAAGGGGAAAACAAGGTTAAAAGACCTTCACAACACGACACGTTTAACTCCCTATAACATAATAGTTTTTTTTTTTTTGAAATCGGGAAATCGGAACTTCGCTCCACTATACCCGAAGTAACCACGCCTGCCTCTAGGCCAGGCACCGAGAGACATCGAAGGAATGGAGACACGGGAGGTGTCTACAAATTAATATTAGTCTCGAACCTGAGACCTTAAGGGGAACACATTTCAAAGCTAAGTTTTCAACCACTGTGCCACCTCTTAGGGACTCCTTACAACATACTAGTGGAACAGGACGATGGCATGAAAGAAATTCAGGATACAATTTGGGCAGAAAGACTATATTCAAAAGGTTGTACAACTAATAAACATGATTGGAAGTGACAAGGAAATTAACTAACCAATAAAAATCTCCATGCCGGTCATGGAAATGAATCTTGAAGTCCCCAGATAACTCTGTCAAACAAGGCTCACCTGGCAGTGCAAAGACATCAAATCCTTTCTTTGGTGCCCTTAGCCAGAAATCTTCTGGCTGCAGTGTAAGGGAGAGCTCAGATTAGAGATGGAAACCAAGCTTAATATGTAATAAAGGAATTAAACCAAAGGGTTTAACTTCAATAACTTTACCATTAAATCCTTTGTCTTTGGATGGTTCTTTGTCGAGAACAAAATCTCTGTGTAGATTGTTGAAGAACTTTAGTCAGAATTATACATATATATCATAAGGTCTATTCAAAATCTATAGCCAACAAAATCTAAGATATCATTGAGACAACGTAGGTTGCCAGTTTGGTATTATCAAAGTAATCAATGAAAGAAAACAAAGGATTACAAACATGTATCAAATAGATATACAGATTACCCATCAAACTCTATGAAAAGAAGAGGCCGTATTCAGACACACAAAAATATTAAAAATAAAAACTGCAGATTCATGGAATGACATACACTCACTAGATATGTTCTCCAAATCCCTTCTCTTTGAACTTAATGCTTTACCATAAAGAAAAATGCAAAATTTTATATCATAATAGACTATATTTAGAACAGAATAATTGCAAAAGACAGACCAAAGAAGCCTTGGTAAGGAGAAGTCAACTGAAAGAGGTTAACTCACGTAGCATAATCGTAACATGATGTATGACCGAGTAACCAAAAGTTTATGGGTTCAAATCCTCCACGCCATATATGATTGAATTTTAAAAAAAAGAAACTCATGTAGCATAACCTTATAATATGAAGTTTATTAGTATAAGAAAAACAGCATCAATTTCATAAAATACCACTGTGATTTGATATTGTAATGGAAGGTCTAACCCAATATGGGCACTTGTGAAGCCGAAAACCTCTCAGCATGCACCTGTGTAAAAGTTTAACAAGAGTGACTCTAGGTGGATTATATTTATTATCTCTGTGACAAGTACCAACAACACACGGCACACACCTCCGTCCGGATGGAGTATTTCCGCTGAAATTTGTTAAAATGCGCTCAAAATACCTGACATACCTCTGCATCAAGAAAAGAGGCATCAGGAAAAAAATAAAAAATAAAAAAGGAGTAGAAAATGAAAGGATTTGAATGTCTAACAATCTGGCTTGGGATAACCAAAGCCTTTCCATCCACACATCTTTTCTGATTAAAATAGTTAATGGCCTCTGCTGATGTTTGGAAGAACTGCATCCAGATGGAAAAGGAAGATAGTAAACAAGCTCTACCAACCTTATGAGAAGTATACTATATATTCTGACCTTAAGGAATAAAAGGAGGCTGCAAATCATTAGCCCTGTTCTTGCCATACCAGCTTTACAATGAACAACAACCACATTCTCAATATCCTCTTTTAACCATGCATATGCACTTTGACAAAATGATTTTATGAGATGGATAGGAGGACAATTATGATCATCAAATGGGAAATGTGCAACCTGTAAGATCCAAAATTTGCAATTTGAAGAAATAATTAACTGAAACAGTTTAGTGGCTCTTTACTGCCTAGAGAAATAAGCATCCGTCATTTTCTGACTGTTCATTCTTCAAAGCCACTCAGAAAATAAGATTTGCAGTTAATATTTGTATCACGGAGATGATCATGTTATACTTCCTATATTTGACAGATAAGAAGTTATTTTGGGTTAGTGGTTCTTGTTCATTCCCCAAACTGAAGAATGTTGGAATAACTGATTGTTATTAGACTTTTTCTTTTTTTTGAGAATGATTGTTATTAGACTTAGATAGACAAACATTGCCAAATACAAGTTCTTGAGATCAACCAAAGGAAAAGGTTTCTCATACAGTTTTTGTTGTACCATTGATTGTAATTGAAACTAGTGAGAATGGTCAATTGAACTTCTGAAGAGTGAAAGCTACCTTTCCCTCAAACAATGAGGCATCATACAAACGCTCTGAGCAAAGATTGTAAACTTTGTATCTTCCCTGCAAATAAATAACAATTTAATTATTGGACATCTCTAATTAATGGGTTAAGAGAATAAGAAGAGAACAAGCTCATATCTTCCTCTTCCTCTGCTGCAGTTCAGGCTCATAAAATACCATAGAATAAGTGAAACTAAAATTTACCTTATGATGAGTTTCAAAAAATTTGATCACTTCTTCCATATGATTTCTGTAAAATCCCTACAACAAAATTTCCAATTATACGTGTTCAAGATGCAAAGTAACGATCTCATCCACTAAAAATATAAATGCAAATGTTCTAAATTCATCTGAATATTTTTCTCTAACCTCAAGGTATCCAAAAAGACCAGAGCTCATGTGACCAGCAGGAAACCCCATAGCAATTATATTTTCAGTGATATATGTCATATCCAAATCAAATCCTCCTTCCTGTTTAGGCAATATATTTTATCAATATCAACATATCAGTAAAGAAAAAAAGAAGAAAATTGGAGAATTATTGTTCGACTCTTCTGTAAACGATCCAATTATAAATAAAAAATTTTAAAAAAATCTAAATATATTCTTTCATACATATATATTATTCATTGATCATATAAATTGTGCATTTTCATTGGTTTAGAAGTAAAGCAATATTGTTTTTTGGATAAGAAACAATTTCATTATAATTATGAAATTACATGAGAAGTGGAAATCCCATAAACTTACAAAAGATACCTCCAACTATTAAGAAGAGCATCATAGCTATACTTATAAAAAGGGGATAGTTTAATCCAAGATAAAGATACATCCGAATTTGTGATATGGTCCGTGAATCGATCAAAAGAAGTAACGCAATATTGTTGTATAACTAGAAATGAGTATGAAAAAAAGTATGGACATTGCATATAGCAAATACAATAAGAACATTAAAATGGAAGAAAATATAGCACACAGGAACTACCTGATATCTTCGTTTGTTCTGTGAGACAATATGGCGTGCCTTTACCTGCATAGCCTTTACTGCATTCTGAGATGTGTCAACTAAACCTTTTGTGAATGATTCGAAAACACCAGATTGTGCTGGTGATTTGGTATCTGCAACACCATCATCTCGTACAGGAGACATTGAAGGTATCCGCAATCCAAATCCACTACCGAAACGAGCAATTGCGGACATCCCAACATTTCCTGCTTTAGAGTCATCTTCTGCTGCTTCGGGTGGCTGTGGATTTCTAAAACTCCTAGCCCAAGATGATATTCCAGATGGAGATAAAATAGACGTCGAATGCTCTCCTATACTATTCTGTCTATGGACTGTTGGAGCTGGATTGTTGACTGCAGATTGAGTTGAACTATTAGAAGTTTCATTATCCATTGTATCGGTGAATGAAGCAGGGTTAAATGCTGCTTTACTATCCTGGTTGAAACCGACTATATGGATCTCAACTTTTTAAACAGAAACCATGATGACCAGTAGAGATATCCACAATGAAGTTGCAGCCGTCGATAGTCGATCTTTACATCCAAGCTGCAATAAATAGATACAATGAACACACTTGATGTCTTTGCTCATGCCAAAATGCTAAATTAAGGTTTAGGGAACAATTGTTATCCATGATATCATCATAAGATAACCGATCAAGAAGTCTCATGTAACAATTGAACTATATAGCTGTATTTTCAACGACATGGGTGCATATTTGGAATCGACCACTGTTGAACAGTGGATCAGCACAAATACACACACTGACACAATTATGTTTGTTCACTGAAAACATTTGTTTTGGATAAAGCTACCGAAAACCCACCATTCCCATTCCACCATTGGGGTGAATAATTAACTTCTCTTTCTTTTTAATAGTAAACTAAGCAGGCTATACAAGAAAATTTCTCTAGTGACATCTTGTATGACATATTAAACCATAAGGTTACTATTTCAAATCTCCCATTCTGTCAAAGAATGTATATTTCTATCATGACGCTTTCTTCATTTTGTGGCTACGCATCATCTTGATCATGCATTGAAAGAAAATGGTAATACTTAAAAAATTACATATTGCTCAAATCATCGTTGTACATTAACATACTACATTGCATTCATACCTCCAGTAAAACCTGGCAGCTAAATTAATCACACATTCTCCAATAAAAGGTGCCGAACTCGAAATAAGATTCAGCAACCTGGTTTCAATCAAACACTAAGTGAACAAATAGGTATAGATCTGAAAGTAAACATGAGAAATTGGCAGAACGAAACACGAGTCGAATCCCATGAGTAACAAATCATGCGCCATAGGTACTTATAAGCAAATAATGACTCTAAAATGAAAATGCAGGCAAAAACTTACAGAGACGAATTACAAATTTCGGTTGGATCTTCGAATAAACGATTGGGAAGAACCCGAAGAAGATGGTGCGTCCCGTTAAGATCTCCGCGAAGGTTGATCCTGTTCCAGACTGCTTGTAAGATGACGCTAAGAATTGAAAATTCTTCTTTCTTTGTTTTTATAGTTCTCACAATTTGAATAGCCACGTTTTGTAATTCAGTTCAAATATAAATGTTCTATATTTAATTTTCATTTATTTTAAAATAATAATATATTATAGAATTTCAATCAACATATGTAGAAGTAATAATATATTATAGAATGTAAATCAACATATGGGTTTAGACAACACCCTTCAACCTTTATTAAGGGTTGCTCTTGGAACTCCAACTCATTCGTCTGGCATCAAACCGTTCAAGGTATATCAAAATAGATATGATGTATGAGTTAAATCATTTAACTCTTAAAAATTCGAAGACAAACAAATATCTAAAAAATATTCTTTACTGTTAATTAGTTCAATTTATTTAACTTATGACCAAAATATCATGTCAGTTTATTGTTGAATTAAAAAGAAAAAAGAAAGGAAAAAAAAGGATCGGTTTAATTGAACCGAAAAATGGAGGGGGAACCAGGCCGAAAACGACGGGCAGTTCGTCAACCCTACATTGGCGAATGTAAGAAGAGAGACATAAAGATAGGAAAGGGAAAATCAAAATCGAAATATAAATAGTGCGACGGATCGACGGTAGTTGCGGTTGTGGGTCCAAATGGAAAACGCAGCGGCTGGCGTTGGTATCGGCGCCGGAGAAGAACACGTTTCTTCTAACACTCTCTTTTCACGGTGGAGCCACGGCGTTTCCCGCCGCTACCAGCACCTCCTCGATCGCTCTACTCCGTTCATCTTCTACCGTTGGATCGCCTGCTTTCTCATCGCCTTTATCTATGTTCTTCGCGTTTATCTTATCGAAGGATTCTACATCGTCTCTTACGGCCTCGGAATTTACATCCTCAATCTTTTGATCGGATTTCTCTCCCCTCAAGTGGATCCTGAGATCCTCGATCTTCAAGACGGCCCTGCGCTTCCCGTTCGTGAATCTGATGAGTTTCGCCCTTTTGTTCGTCGGCTTCCGGAGTTCAAATTCTGGTGCGTTTTGGTTTCTGATTGCTTGCTTTTTTTTATTGATATATATGTGTGTGTGTGTGTGTGTGTGTGTGTGTGTTCTATGCGATCGGAAATTGGTAGTCAAATTATGATTTGCTGAGGTTTATTTATGTTTTAGGATGTGGGTAATTGTTGGATTGAAGTCACGGGCTTGTTTGTTAACAATTGGGGGTTTCTAATTCTTTTGACTTTTAACCTATTCGATGTGGATTTGATTAGGATTGAATGCTGTATTTCTTGATGATTTTCGCTTCTGATATTTCGTATGTTTGATCTCATTTTAGCTTTTCGCTCAGATTTTGCAAAATCAGGCTTGTTGAATGAGATTAAAGTTGGTAGTTGTTCTTACATTTATCTGAACCTAGACTTTGTATATGTTTAAGTCTGGTCCTAGATTTATAGCTAGCTTTTGACCTATGTCATTGTCCATTTAAGAGAACCTTTTTCATGAAGTTCTTTGATCGATATGGCTGTTACCTGTACATCAATGGATTTAAGAGGGACAATTGTTTAAAAAACAAATCAACATATATTTGATGGTTACACTATAGGATTGACAGCAACATTGAGTTATTTCTCTCTGCTTTAGAATTTGGAGGAAAACCAAAAACAAAGAAAAAACCTTGGCGACATTCCATGTAACTTTAATCAATTTGTTTGGTACTTATGGTAAACAACTAAAAGATTCTGACCTAAAGCTTAAGACCTATGATTTTTCATGTAAAAGAAGTTCTCAATTATTCAGTATGTTATCTTCAGGATAAATCCTCTGGATTTTGATGCTTCTTTTACAATATTTTTAATTGCTTACAATCTTCTTAACTTTGCTTTCTGCCTTCATCTTTTCCATAGATATGCAATTTCTAGCAGCATTACAGCTGTGTATAGGTTAGCTGTGAAACCTTGAATTTTATTCCCAAAAACCAAAACACCTGGAAGAAAGTTTCCATAATGCTATATTATCAGTTGAATCTTCTGTTTATATGCATACCTGTATTTATAAAGGTTTAGTTTTAGCACAACTGGATGCCTAATCTACTTTCTGTATGAAGAAGAATATTTACGTACAAATTCTATCAAATAAAAAGAAGATTCCATAGGTTTGGATTGAGCTTTATCCTTAATACAGAGTTATTTAGAGAGATTTTTGGAAGAAACTGTGGCAATTTGGTTGGAATGTATGAAGAGAAAACTACAAAAATGTATTTTGAATCTGGACTGTATCAAATGGTTACTAAGGGGTAAGCAGATTTTTGAATACGCATTCAACGGTTATTAAGGGCAAGTATATTGTAGTCTAGCCTTCAATAATTTATCATGTTTAAGCTTGTAGATCAAAATAATCGTAGAAAAAAGAATGCCAATCTTTGGTAACGTTTCCTTCATTTCTTCTTTGTAGGTACTCAATCACAAAAGCCTTTTGTATTGCTTTTGTGATGACATTCTTCAGTGCATTTGACGTACCTGTATTTTGGCCTATCCTTCTATTTTACTGGGTGGTGCTGTTCACTCTCACCATGAGGAGACAGATATCACACATGATCAAATATAAATATGTCCCATTCTCATTTGGTAAACAGGTAGCTTCGTTTTCGGAGTCTCTGTGTTTTCTCAGTTGTCTAGTCTTCTTTCATCCATCATGTCCATGCAATTATAAACTGACGATTTTCTTTTTTTCTCGATAGCGATATGGTGGAAAGGGTGAAGCTTCAATCGACGCCACCAAGAGCGTTCTGAAGGATTGAACTCCTTGGGTAGATCAATAGTAGTAATTGTTCATGTCAAGTAGAACAAGTAAACTTTATTTATTCTGCTGTATTCTTTGTTCACAGTTAGTTCTACGCGAGGAGAAGGCGGTACGAGATACTTTGTAACGAAGATAAGTTAGGCTGATCATATGCTGGTTCTTCATATTCCCTGATCTTTGTACTTCTTTGGATGTTCCTATGGAAAATTAAGTTTCAGGTAGATAGTATGGTTGCCGAAATTTTCGCCTCTATTCCTGTTGTTTGTAAAGATGGAAAAATTACTACAATCTCCTCATCTGTATTTTGTAGGAAAGTTAATTTAAGACCATCATCTAATTATTATGAACTTGTTGCATGGGGAAGAAGGGATAAAAACCACTGGTTTGTTGGCAGATGAACATTCTCAGATTTACCATAATGAATTTTGCAGATTTGCATGCTACATGTCTCTCCTTTTGATTTTTACATATATTCGATGGTGAGTTTTTGGTTGCAATTAGTAACTTTGGTTAGAGATTCTGGAATTTTAATTGATTTCTATTCCAACTGCAGAAAACTTTATCACAAGGACTCCTACACAAGTTGTTCTCGTGTCTAGCAAAGGCAAAACTTCTTTGGACATCGTGACGTTAGATAACATTATCCTCAAATGCAATACAGAAATTTAGGATTAAATAGAAAATTTCTAAACGAATTGAAGCCGGTGCTATAAAATAGCTTATGAAAGAGTGAATTGAAATTTACGTGCCAACTTACATTATCCTAGAACTTCTCTACGGTAAAGAAATGAATTAGGAAAGAACTCGCTTGCGCAAGGTGCGAAGGAAAGGAATGGAAAGGAAAGTAAACTCTGCAAGCAGCTTTCGTTCCTTTCCGTCTTTGCTTGGCCGGCCGGCAGCTCCCAACCCGCGCCCAATCATCTTCTGAGCTCTGGTATGCGACCATAGATTGAATGAGTAGACAACTTGATCGAGGAAAGATGACATTTCCTTTCGTTTTTTTGCTTCTATCCTCTTTCACTCTTAAAAGATTTTTTTTATTGCTGAGTTGATATTTATTTGATTCTAATTTCGGGTTAACCAAAAATAATTCTAATTTGATCTAATTTTAAAATGTTAGGTTGGAATCCAACTTCAACATAATTTAAAGAAATGAGTAAAAGAAAACTAGAGGAACCTAGTTGAAACATCAAAACACCAACAAAGTAATCTTCATATGTGGTTTTTTGTGACATTGGAAAATTAACACAAACTTCATAAGGAACCGAAAAACCAATAAAAAGAAAGAAGAAAAAGAGAGTTGCGTATCAATTTGGGGGTTTGTAATAGCCGTAAACACCATAAAACGTCTGCGCAAAAGTAAGCAACAGAAGAACAACAGCCGCAACCAAGGAGATAATGGCCCATGGATTGCTGAAATAATTGTGCTTCAAAGACGCTCTCCAAGCATTCCATCGATGATTGTAGTACCGATTCACATCCTCAGATAATCGCGAAAGATAACTGTTATTGATATCGTAAACCACTTCTTGACACAGCCGATTGAAGAGATCGGCAACTTCTTCATCACTCCCGAGCCAATGCTCCATGATTCCGCAGTAATGAAGGTACGCAACATCTTCATGTGAATCGATTAGGTTATCCATGAACACTACATACGAAGTTATGTCGTTGCTGCAATCTAGATGACATTGTTCGAATGCGATTAGGTTTAGAAATAATGACCTAGTTCCGTCGTGAATCAGTAGCCGCGGAATTTGTAGAACTCCGTTGTTGAATTCGATGTCCCAAAATCGATCCGTTTTTTTCTTTTGGAATTGGATTCCTGCTTCTTTTAATTCCTTCACGCAGTGGATTAATTGTTGTCTTCGTTTGTCGGCTACTCGATTTGTGTGAGATCGTCGTTTGATCCATACTTTTGGGGATAATTTAGGGCCTGATCGGAGGAGACTTCGCCGGAAAACGTCGAGGCAGTGAAGTCCGCCTTGATATCCGAGCGGATCGAAGGCGGTTGAGTTTCCGATGGATGATTCTAATTTGTTCAAACTGGTTTTGGTTAATGGTTCGTCGTTTGGGGTTAATGGATCGAAGAATCTGAGTACTAATTCTGCTACGAGCTCTTTTTGGTAGTTTTCACCAAGTTGAAGTTCTAACAGCCGATCTAGTACAAATAAGGGGAGTTGATTCTCGAGCATTATCATATCTCTTTGAATCGAATGCATCGAGCCACGCATTGCGAAGATCGGGTCGTTTCGAGGATAGCCTAATTGTCTGAATCCTTCTGCTGCTCCTCTGAAGAGTTCAAGAACAAAGCAGCCATCCAGCACCATCATTTCTACAAATTCTTTGCTGCTGAAACTGAATGGTCCTTCGTAACAGTTACGGGCTTTTTCTTCGAGCTCTTTCATGGCGTCGAGATAAATGTTTATGTCATGCTTTGTTCTCTCAAGGACGTGGTATAGCGACCGCCATTTGTGGCGTTCCATTTGTCGGAGGCGGCGCTTTCCATGGTGGTAAGGTCCCAATGAAACAATCTGAGGAACAACAGCTTTGTCATCTCCATCTTTCAAGTAGTGGGGGACCTTGTAAATGCATAGCTTTGCCCACGAACTTTCAACTTCATCTTGATGAGCTTGATCGAGCTTTTCTTTGATGGAGATGACCCATTCGGACACTGGTGATTCGGGTTCTTCTTCTTCAAGCTTCTGATCTTCATCTTCTATTATGACATGATGAGATTCTGATTGAATCTGCTTCTGTTCCTGAAGCTGGAATTCTGATTTTCCATGAGAATCAACTGAGTTGGCTGAATTTGAAATTCTGGGAAGTCCAGATTCTACCGTTTCTCTTAGCTTGAGGGTTATCAGGTACCAACTCAATAACTCTTTGTTGAACACTGCCACCATTTTTAGCACATAGTTGAAATTATTATGAGATTTTGATAGCTTTTAACGAATTCTCATCTCCCAGCAAATGAAAAACTGTGTTTCTTCAAAGACAGCTTGGACGTAATTATTAAGAGAGATGGTGATGTGCTAAACGTCAATTCTAAATAGGAAATGTTCAAATTATTGATGCTTCAAGTTTTCAATAGACGTGAAGCAAAAGTATAGATCATCTAAACGAAATGGACCCATTTACTTGGAATTAATTTCATATAGTTTTGTTTGATTTGAATGTGATTTTCATTGGAAAATCAAATTTCCCTTTTTTAATTCCAATTATGTTTTCCCTTCTTGTGATCTTTTTTTTAACAAAATTGCACGATTCTCCCTCCCTCTCTCTCCTTTTACCTTGTATTATTATAATATCATATGCATACATGAAGCTTTCCTGGAATTCAACATTTAATATTGCTACTCCACATTCGACCCCAATGATAGCATTAGGTGGAAGCAATGGCCAAAATCATGATAGGAAACTTAGATTCATTATCATAATTATATTTTGTGACAATACAGAGTGCTTCATCTTAAATGCCACAAATAACATTAAATTGTAAAGGAACATGGATATCAAATCATTTACAAAGAAGCACTTTTAGATTTCAAAGAAATAGGCCAAACTAAAGAGCAACAGGAATTAAAACACAAACTAGTAGTAACAAGCACTGGTGTTTTTCTTCTTGTCTAAATTGTCATGATGTTAAATTCAAGCACTGCTGATCTTGTTCTTGTCTCCAGCACTTGCCCAATCTATGTATGATTCTGTTGGGTTGTTGTTATTCTTAATAGGGTAAGAAGCCTCCATTGCTATCCCACACTTGCCATTGAGGGTGTGCTTTACATTGCGCTCTAGCTTGAAGTAGCCATCCTCACCCCATTGTGCGCCCCATGAGTTCCTTACAAGCCAATAATCAACTCCGTTCTCTGTTCCGTATCCAACTGCGACAACGCCATGGTCGAGAGCTGAGCCACATTTACCAGTAAATACACCCTGAAAAGTTCAATCAAGTAGGATCAATCACAAATTATGGATTGATTAGTACACTATCTTCATTCACATGAAGTCTTTGAAGTGTTTGGGGCAAGGGATCAAACTGAAGAAATGGGAAATAGTTCTCCTTACCCACTTTTGGGATACCATAATCATTACCCTATAATCAATATTCAAGCTCTCATAATCAATATTCACCCCTCACAACCATTTTTCATTCCTCCTCCTATTACCAATATTTTATTCCCTATAAAAATTTCTCTCCATCCAAACATAGATAATCATTCTCACCCGTATTTTCATTCTCTATAGTGATTTTCATTCTTCTTGCCCAAACGCTCTCTTTGCGATGATCTTAGATACAAAGAAGTATAAGAAATGACCCTTACCGACTGGTAGAGTTGCATAGCTCTGCCACTAGCTTCAATGGCGACGCTCACTGGCTGATAAGCAACAGCCTTCCTCAATGCCGCCTCGTCATTCACGGGGACATCCTCGTATCCGTTGATGCTAACAACCTTGGCATTTTTCTGAGAGTGATTTCATTCAATTCCAGAGTAGAAGTTAAGATCCAGCTGAAAAGTCGAAAAGAAAACCATGAATGTTGGACAAGAATCTCACCCTGGTAGGATCACATTGTCCATCCAAGCCCTCGTAAGGGTAATCTTGCTCGGTGTCCAAGCCGCCATTTTCGATGATGAACTGGAAGGCGTAGTCCATGAGGCCGCCATTGCAGCCCGAGTTGTACTTTTTGTCACAGCTAACAAGCTCTTGTTCAGAAAGGGAAATGAGTTCTCCAGTGACTATCTTGTTTATGCCTTCCACAGCTGCTATGGTCGAGAATGCCCAACAGCTTCCTGTTTCCCCACCAGAGTAACCAAACATAAAAGTCAAAATAATACTCACAAAAATTGGGATTTGTAGATCATTAATATAATATTAAGGTTCGCATTTATAATATGTTTCCATTTTAATCAAAATCACTAATGAGGCATGGATTTGAATCCCCACACTATATTACTCATATGTACATTCAACCATTTTAAAAGGTCAATCGTTTGATTTCTCACTTTTGTTAGACTTAGAAAAAAATATTGATAAAGAATTTTTTTTTAGTATATATTTATTGACGCAAAAAAAAAAAAGAGAGTTCAACTTCGTTATACCCGCAAGTTTGTGACCAAAGATAAAAATTAGGTAATGCAACTTGGACAATGTGTTATATTTATTATTTTGATTGGAACTTTGGATAATATTTTATAAGTAATTACGAGAGGTGTCTAATTGTTTTTTTTTTCATTTAAATTAAGTTTTTATTCTAGTACTCGAGGGAGAGCGAACAAATACTGATTCTCGGAATCGAACCTGTAAAATTGGTGTTAAACTAGTTTACAACCAAACAATGAAACCATTGCACTATTGATCCATTCGATTCCATTTAAGGTTAATTATAGTAGTTCACTGCCATCTAATATATTGTGATATCTCGGTATACTTTTATGATTAAAAGATGGCAAATTTGAGTCTCTGCCTCATTAATCACATATTTTGAAAAAATGTGGAAATAAATTATAGTTTAAACTATATCAAATATTAAGCACTACAATAAATTTGTATATATATATCGATCGCATCGCAGTTGGATTGACGTAGGAAAATCTTTAGAACGAATTTAAAGTTTTGGGTTGGTCAATCCTCCAACCTGTCCAATACATAATTGAAGTAACTTAATCTAATCCTATATTTTTGAGTTAGTTATGTTAATCTCCTCTTTTTATACACAAAAAAATCTTTTCCTATCTTAATTACCTATTTTATTAGTGCATGTTATTTATCAATATGCTAAGAGTCTATCTTATTAATTAATTTACCTTGACCCAAACTATATAATTCTTTAGTTCGAGATAAGTTGTATTGTTTGAACGAGCCAATAATTAGTCAACTTTAGAACTAACTCAACTCAATGAAAATTAAAAAATTATAACCCAATTTAACCAAACATAACTCAACCTTTACGGTTTAAATTGGGTAATCCAAATTGTTCCAATTGCGGGTTCATTTATATTCCTCTCATTAACCGGAGAAAGAAAGTTAATTACACTTTTTTGGAAGTTTGAATTCTAAATAAAAACATGTTTTATTTTAATGTTTTATCATTATTATTTTTTCAAATGAACTTTCATCAAACAAAAAAATCTACAACTTTGCCTTATTCTTAGAATTTGAGGTTTTTTCATTTTGATCGATTTTTGAAAGTTCAAATTTAGTTCATTTTGGTCTCTAACTTGCTAGAGCTTTTTATAAAATCTTAGGAAATTATTATTAAAGGAAATCAGTTCTTAATATAAATATTGTGAATATATTTTTAAAATTTATAGATTTTTTTTTTTTTATAAAGATTAGTTTTAAGTTTTTTTTTTTTTTTTAATTTATAGATTAAAATGGAAGTTTGGAAAGTTTAGAAACTCAAATGAAACAAATTTTTTTTATATAAGTGTAGAGACTAAAAGTAAATCAAAATAGTATAAAATCTCATAATCTTCAAGGCCAAATAGTATTTAATCTAAAAAGGAAAACATAAAATAGATCAATTTAATAATATATGTTGTATCAGGTGTGTTCATTGCCATAATATACCTCTGCTCTTCGTTAATATAGTTAGAATATAATATATATATATATAACTCTACTATTTTTGTTTTCTCAAAAAAAAAAAAACTCTACTATTTTTTAATTATTATTTAGAAAAACTGACCGCAACTTCCTTGATTTTTAATCGGAGCAACGGCACCATTAGCTCTCCAATCAACAGATTCCGGCAACCGATCACCGTCGTTAACAGCATAACGGCTGCTAGCGGTCTTGGCCTTCATGACTCTGCGAGCAGGGTGCGACCGGGTCCCCAAATACCCGGCCCGATACTCCTCGTTGGTCAAATCAGCGAACCGGTTCAACCCAACCTTATACGTCCGGTTCTCGGAATTGTGTTCAGCCACAAAGTCCAGATTGTCCTTGAAGATCTTAAACCTCTTCTCCTGTTCTTCGATTCCGTTGTAGGCCTTGCCGTGTTTCGCCAGCCACGTGTCGTAGATTTCTCGAACTTGGCCGTCGTTTCGACGGTTTGCGGCGGAGGCGGAGGTGGAAATTAGGAAGAAGGAGAGGACGGCGAGCGAAATAGTGGCGGCGGCCATGGCTGGCGGAGGTTGCTTCAAGAACAGGGGAAGAAGATTGTTGGATTTTGAGTTGTGGAGAAAGTACCGAATTGGGTATGGCTATTTATAAGAGCTGAAAAGTGAAAATCGGATTAATTAAATGATAAAAGAATTGAGGTACTTTTTTTTTTTTTTTTTTTTAATAAAAAGAATTGGCGTTAGTGACGTATCAGAAAAGTGGTAATTTTTTTCGCCGAAAGTTATAATTTTGTTATAGGAAAATGATATTTCTACTTCTGCATATTAATGTATAATTATAATTATGTGAAAATTCTTTCTCAAAATAATAATAATAATAATGATGTGAACATTATTTTTTTAATCTCTAAATTTAGGATATAGTTTCAATTTTGTTTACAATTTTTGAAATTGAACACTTTTACCGCAAATAGTTTGTTTTTATATTTATTATTTTTTTTTAATAAAAATGTAATTGCTTATTTATAGTGTGTACATTTTTTAAACTTAATAGTCACACTCTGAGTAATCCTTCTATCAAATAAAATACACTCAAACCTTATACAATTTGTCTTCTTTGTGAGAGGTAGTACTCCTAACATATTCAAAATTTCAAATAGTTTATCTTTTAATACCCACAATTTTTAGTTAAATTAACTTAATAAGATTTTAAACATATTCCTATTCTAAGTTTTATAACCAAACACATTTTTTAATTAGAAGAGGAATAAAAACGTTATTGTTTTTTTTTAGGAATCCTTGCCATAAGGGTATTGCCAATATTTTAATATTTGATCAATATTTGGTTGGAAAAATATTTAAAAAGAAAAAGATAAAGTTTTTTTTTTTTCTTTCTTTTTAAGATAATTTTTCATGATAAAGAAATTAGGTATGACCTTATCTTTAAAAACGATTCATATTTGTTACCTAATTTATTGGAGTACCATTTCTTTTCTTTTCTTTTTTCTTTTTTTTTGCATGTTTATAATTGCCGATCTAAGCTCAAGTTAAGTGACAAACTCATTTCCTTGAGTTTGGAGTATACCAATTCCTATTCTCTTAAATTTACTAAAAAAAAGTTGTTTATTCATAACAAACTTAAAACACTTTTTTTTTTTTTTTTTTTTTTGAGATTAAACTTAAAACACATTTAGCTTAGTGAGCTGACATACTGAATACATTACTAATTAAGAAGCATATATGGGTTCAAATCCAAATAACCCTTACACAATTTCAAGTTATAAATTTTATTGACTAATTTGTAATTGAATTTAGCATAAGTTTATCTTGTTATATATAGCAAATCTCAACAAAATATAGATTGAGAGACAAGAGATCAAAAAGTTCAGAAGTGAGGATGGCAAGTGGAAGTTATGGGATGGTTGAGTCAGGGGTTTGTATTTGTCCAATGCTCCAATCTCTCAACTTGTGGATTGAAACATGAAGACAACTTCCATTGATAATGGAACTTCAAGTGGAAGTTTAAACTTGTGTGTATTGTCAATATCACCCCTCCTTTCTACATTGTCTTAATGCCCAAGTTCTCTCTTCACTTTTTCAATAAAAAAGAAGGCAAATATATGCATGCATCTTTTTTTCTTCAATTAGTATATCTTAGCCTTTTCTACCTTTTTCAACTTTCTATGTGCATTCCATTTATTTCAATAATTAAATTATACATCATAACTTTTATGTTAAGTTAGGTAGTTTTAATTACTGTCTTTATACTTTTATATTTACTAGAAAAAGATTACGTGCCTAGCACGTGTAATATATTTTAACATATTTTTTAAAAAACTGAATTTAAAATATTATTGAAATTTTAAATAAAATTTGAATGATAAAATTAAAATTAAAAGAAAAAAATAATGAAACGTAAATTAAATTTTTATATAAAATACTTTTTATTTTTGCGTAGCCGTACAATAGAATAATTATTAGTTATATTAAAGTTATGAATAATATAATAATATTGAAGTAAAATAATAATAATGGTTGTATAAAAAGCTTGTTTTTTTAATTATGGTTATTGCAAAAATTCAAAATTAAGAAAAAATAGTTAACAAAGAATGACATGCATTAATATTATTAAATCATTATATATGAATTTAGGGGTGAACATGAGTTGGGTTGGGTTGAAAATTCGGATTGGTCAATTTTCCAACTCAACCCAACTCAATTAAAGACACAACTCAACCCAACCCATCCCTTTATTTTCGGGTTGGGTTGGATTGGGTTATCGGGTTCATAAATTTACAACTAACCTAAAATTAAAAAAGTTCACCATGATAAGCAATGCACTCAATAAACAATCTTTAACGCCTTTTTTTTATTCCTAGAAACTTAGGACGAACATTAGCATAAGTAGATTCTTATTGTAAATGTGAAATTCAAGTTTACCTAATTTCAAAACCTCATCAATAGGTTTAAAGTTTAAAAAATATTAAAAAATAAAAAGTCTAACAATAATAATTAAAATATGCATATACATATAATATAAATAATTAAATAACATAATAATTATGCTATAGGTAAAAAAAAATATTTTTTAAACTAAATAATAAATTCGGGTTGGTCGGGTTGGGTTGGGTTAATTTTAGGTCAACCCTTGACCCAACCCAATCCATAAAAATTTCATGATTTTGAACTCAACTCAACCTATTTATGTATTTGTTTCTCGGGTTATTTGTGCACCCCTATATATGATAACATATTAAAAAAAAAATTTAATAACACACCCAGAAAAAAAAAAAAAAAACATTCTTTCCTGCTCGTTAGTGCGGGGGAATCCCCTACAGTTGCAGCAGAAGTACCTCTTTGGGTTTGAATCCCCACACCTCCTCCCCTTCACTTGTTTCACTATATATGATGTCTAACATTTTTTTTATTTGACCAATCACAATTCAAAATTGTCATGTTCTTCTTCTCTGTCATTTTTAGCATTATTTTGAAATTGAAAAACAAAGAACAATACGTTAGAAGAAACTGCTAAAAACAATTAAAAAACAAAAAACATACATGTCATCACTTCCTTCGAAATAGTTATAGAATTGCAAATAAAATCATATTTATGTTACAAAAGCAAACTTTTAAGGATTCAAGTTTCAAAAGTAAGAATTTCATACTGTCATTTTGTCTGATTTAAAGTTTGAACTTAAAACGTAGATGCACTTAACATGAAATGACATGATATATCATCTTCAATCTTCGTTTCTTACATCTTCAAATTGTGTCTTAAATAAATGAAAAAATCAACCTTACAACAAAGGAAAAGAAAGATGAATATCAAATTAAATAATTGAGAGAAAAAATGAAAAAAAAAATGAACCATAAGAAATAAGAAAAATAATAAAATCTCAACTAATTCTTGTTAAAAGAAGTAGAAGAGATGCCCTTTTATAGCTATAGGAAATATAGATTTACAAAACTTTTGAAATTCTAAACCCAAAATACAATACTATAAATCTAATTAAATGATAATGAGGGTAAATGCATAGAGTACAGATGGGTGGGAGAGGGAAAAGATGTTATGAAAAATAAAAGTGTATTAAATTTTAGTGGTTACAAAACAATAATAAAGAAATAGAGATTTTAACATCGTGTGAGTGTTGGTTTATGTGATTTATGGTAATTTATAAGTTGACTTGAGGACAAAATCGTTAAAAATGATTATCTCCTAAACTACACTTTAAGATAGTAAAGATAAAGATTAGAATTATACATTGTTAGTAACCTACTAAGATAGTTGAAGTTAGTGGCCAAATCAATTATTATTGTTTTTTTTCTTGAAATCATCAATTATTATTGTTTATTTATTTATAACATACATTTAAATCAAACTCAGTTCACCAAACCAATAATAATCATAAATCCAATAAAAAACAAAACAAAATTTTAATCAGTTATAAAAGCAAAAGACATTACACATCAGGCAGTTAAATCTTAAATTCATATTTTTCAAAAAAAAAAAAAAGAAAAAGAAATTCATAATTCATAAAAAAAAAAAAAAAGAAATTTAAATTCATGAATTAAATTTTTTTAAAAAAATACACTTATAATTTTGTGATCTAATTTCAATTTGGACGTTATCTATCATAGGGTGACCTAGTATTAAAAAAAAACATGAATATTTAAAGTGATGAGTTCAATCCATAATTTTTAATTAAATTCATTTTGACTGTTTTCAATCAATTTTATTTAATTGAAAACGGTTGGATTAAAATCATCAGTTAACTTTGATTGTATCAATTTCTTTTGTGATATTTAAATATTTTCCAAAATTTTGATTATCTATACAACATTTTTTTTTTCTATTCTAGGAAAATCCTCAAGAAAATTAAAATTAAATTAAATTAAAAAAATATTAAAACTCTAAAATTGAGAATCAAAGTATAATTTTCCCTAAATTTGAATATAAAAGAAATAAATTCAATAAAGTTAGAAACTCATTCAATTTTGTTGACGCAAATTTTGTTTCAATTAATTATCGTCAAATAAACTATTCCATCATGTAACCAATATTTTAATTAAAAAAAAACACAACGTAGCATAAATTCAAACGCCCTTTTTTGCTTCCCATTTCCAACAGACAATCTCAGCCGTCCATCACCGGTCAACATTTCTCAATCTGTTACAGCACGTGCGTAAGTATTATTTAAAAACATATAGAAAATCAGTTACTACAGTCCCTCCCATTCGTCTGTGGTTTCCACGCGCCAATTAAGCGCGTGGGATTTGAACAAACTTATTAGGCTGCTCCCATTCTGATACTCTAATGCAAAAGCTACACAAGCCAAATAGAAAAACATCCCCATACCCACAAAATTCAACAAGATACAACAAAAAACAAATCCTCTAATATTCCAATTCCGGACGCCACCACCGCCGCCGCCGCCGTGCTCAGATGGGTGCTGCCGATCAAGTTAGTAAACAGAGTACAACTTCAATTTTTCCATGATTCTTTGTTCATTTGTTTGATTGTTCCCTCTTCTTTTGTGGGGTTTTGTTGATTTAGAATGCTGAAACTTATAGGGCTTTCAAATTTTTTGTTGTGGGGTTTGTTTTTTTTAGGTGGAAGAGAGAGAAATGGAGATAAAAAAGGAAGAGGAGAGAGGAGAAGAAAGAAGAATGGAAGATTTAGAGAAAAGGGAAAAAGTTGGTGTGTTACCAGAACAAGTGATGGAGAGGGATATCAAAAGCACTGATAATCAAGGAGATTTGCACGTTGCCATGTTGCATAGATTGAATCCGACAAACCCTTTGAGAATCATCATCAATGGTGGAAGTAGAGTTGCCACTCCTCCTCCTCAGCCCTCCTCCGGCGGAACTTCCGGCCACCAACACCACCAGCACCACCAATCCCCTGTTCCTCGCTCTATTGTAACTCCACAGGTATAAATACAGCTTACCCTTGAGTTTTTTTGTTATGATATTGAGCTGAAATTTAACCATCATGAAGTGGATTAATGGTCAAGATGACCTGGTTAGGACAGTTATATAAAAAAATTGCCATAAGAAACTAAAAGGAAGAAACTAAAAAGTGATGGGTTCTATACATGATAGCCGCCTAACTAGCAATTAATTTCATAGTGTCCTTGTGATCAAGAGTGTCTTGAGAAACTAAGAGGTGAAGAGTTTAATTCATGGTGACCACTTACCTAGTAATTAATTTCCTCGGGATTTTTTTAACATCCAAATGCTGTATAGCTGACAATAGTTGAGGTCTGCGTAAGCTGGTCCAGACAGTCACAAACATAAAAAAAGGCCTTAACAAACCAAAAGGTGATGGATTTAATCTATAGTGGCCACCTACCTACATAGGAATTAATTTCACTCGGTTTCCTTGATATCCAAAGGTGGAAGGGTCAACCGGTATATCTCGTGAAAATAGCGGAGGTGTGTATAAGTTGGCCATAAGAAAAGATATTGAGCTGAAATTTGAGTAGTAGTTTAATATTTTTTGCCTCTCATTCTTTTTTTTTTTTTGTTGTTGGCAAGCAGCAACCAACAGTGGTTAATCTGAATTCAAAAGCATACACAAATAAAGTATCTCTGTTACTGTTTGTTCTTCACTTGGTTTTGGCTTTTGGGCTGGTATGTTTCCTTGTTTTCAAGGGGATTCAAGGGCTGTTATATGCATCAGACTCTATAAAGAGAACAGAGAAAAGGGTTCTTAAGTATTTCCTTCCACAAGTTGAGGTTGCATCTGTATTGAGCATTACTCTTGCATTTGCTTGGCAAAAGGCTGTTAGATTGTGGCCTACATTCATGGTTCATTTTATTCTTTGGTGTTCCTTTGCAATGTCTTTATCAGCTGGAATCTTGCTAGTTTGCTTTCAAATGCCTGCCACAGAAGGTGTTGGAGTCTGTTTTCTTGTTTTTTCTATTTGCAATGGCTTGTATGCCTGTTGGGTTTCACAGAGAATAGAGTTTTGTTCAAAGGTTTTCGTCAAATCGCTCGAGCCCGTTTGCAAGTTCCCCGACTTGAATCAGCCAACGTATTGGATGCTCGGAGCTGGATTCATTTGGATGTCTATATGGATTTTGGCTGTAATAGGAGCATTGAACTTTTATTTCCCACCTTTGATAATAATTTCTTTAGTACTTAGCTTGGCTTGGACTGCTGAAGTGATGAGAAATGTTGCTAATATAACTGTTAGTAGGGTGATCTCTCTGTATTACCTTAGAGGAATGCAAAGCAATACTCAATTTTGCCTCCAAAGAGCCTTGACTAGGAACCTAGGAAGTGCTTCTCTTGGTTCTCTCTTTGTACCTACCATCGAAGCTCTCCGAATCCTTGCTCGGGGTCTGAATTTGCTTGAGGGGGAAGACGAGTTTATGTTTTCTTGTGCTCATTGCTGTCTCCATGTCATGAACTCCATCTTTCGACGTGGTAATAGCTGGGCCTTTGTGCAGGTACTGCTTTTTTAGGCCATTTCCATTGCAAGAACTTAGGTCTCTTTTAAGGATTGGATGATTTGAAACAATGTCATGTCCATTTCTTATTGTCACTAGATGATGAATCTCTAACGTCCCCTAGTGGCGGCCTTATTGGTTGAGCCCTGAACTTTCAAGGCATGCTTTTTTGGAGGTTTCAGGTTCGAGCCCAACGAGTTGAGTTTCATTGTAAAATCTTTTGTTATCTTCTGTGTTTAGGCCTTGGGACGGGCGCGGGTGTTCGAGGTATATAGGAGCAAAGCTCTCATTCTCGATCATTAAAAAAAATGATGAATCTCTAATGGATGAGTTTTGGAAATGGTTCTTATCAGATAGCTTCATACGGAAAAGATTTCGTTCGGGCATCACAAGACACTTGGAAGCTCTTTGAGATGACCGACATGGTACAAATCGTCGACGCAGACATAACGAGCTCGATCTGTTTCCTCACTGGAGTTTGTAGTGGCTCGATTTGTGTCATTGTTATAGCAAGTTGGACTTTTACGGTACACCGTGGCTTCACAGCCACAATTTCATTGCTAAGCTTCCTTATTGGATACCTAATGGTTTGTGCTTTTTGTCACTCTCAAACATGTCTTTATTTTAATTAGTATATTTTTTTTAATTCAACCCTTTCTCAACTAATTTTTTTCCTATTTGAATTACCTTAGACAAGGATTGCGATGGCGCTGCCCCACGCTTGCGTGAGTTGCTACTACGTTTGTTATGCAGAAAATCCTGATGGTCGACTCTTTGACGATACGATTAAAAATCGTCAAAACTTACTTAAGTCGAATCGAGAAATAATCATGACACCCCGAATGCCTCGTCGAAGTACGACATAATAACATTCATGGTACAATCTAACTGATTTCTAACCTAAATTATTGCATTGAGAATAAACTTGGAAATACTATCCCCTTCCATAGCTTCCAGTTGTGAATGTGCATGTCATCAGTTTTGTACCATTATTTGGATGCTTTACGAGCATTGGGAAAAAGTGGAATAGATGGATTGTTGCCCTTGAGATTTCCTATCCACAAGGGATATCAAAGAGTAAAAAAACTGCACATAATTTCTTTTGGGATATTCCCAAGCATAAAAGGCGGGACCCACCCATTTGTAATAGGGAACCTTTCACTCTCATCTTGTTAGGATAGAATACACCATTGTTTTATTAGATTGTAGTTGTATGTTAATTTGTGACCATTTCCTTTGAGTACTTCTAATAAATTAGTCTTGAATGAATTTTATTGAATATTTATAATTTTTTTTTTAAAACTTTTGTGGCGTAAATTTGTATCTTTATGGACAAACCTATCATGGTGTGTTTGTTTTTGGTAGAAAAGAGTGGAGTGGAAAATAATGAAGTGGTTAATAGTAGTTTTGAGTGGTTAACTACTCATTTGGAGATTGAGGTTAATAGTAGTTTTGAGTGGTTAACTACTCGTTTGGATATTGTAGTTAATAGTGGTTGTGTGATAAATTGATGTAAACTTTAATAAAATTTGATGAAGTTTAATAAAATTTAATGTAAGATTTAATAGAGGGGTTGAAGAGTAGTTAACAGTGATTGTTTACTACAAAAAAACAAACGAGAGGTTTTTGAGAAGTGGTTATTAACCACTCCTAATGTTGAAAAAAACAAACATACCTTACTTTATATTTATATTTGGATGTTAGAAAAATTGTAGAAAATTTTTCTAGATATGTGGCAACTCTAGATTGAATCTATAATTTTTTTTTAGATTTTTAAGATCTTTTAACCATTAGAACAATCCATGATAATTAATTAAGATTTTTAAAAAAAAATTAAAGTAAACATAGACCAACTAGCATGATAATAATGTTAACGACTAAGGAACTGTTTGGATGATTAGTTATTTTGAATAGTTAGAAATTGAGATTAGTAATAAAAAAACTTGTTTGGATGTGGTTTTTATGTAAAAAAGTAAGAGACAATAACTTGTCTGAATATGAATTTAAAATGAGTTGTTAAAAAAAGAAATTATTAGAAATAAGTGGTTAAAAATGAATTATTTTGAGGAGTGAGAAATGAATGATTAAAAATGAGGAGTTATAAATGAATGATTTGAAATGAGTGGTTTGAAATGAAGAGTTATTTTGAGTAGTAAAAATGATGAGTTACTTTGAGTAGATACAAAAAACTCGTTTGGATGTAGTTTTTAAAAAATGAATTAGTAAATCTTCGATCTAAATCCTCCTTAAATATGACAAACAAACACTCCTAAAAAATTTGTGAATCTCCCAATCACATAGTAGTAAAACAAAAATACTTGAAGTAGCTATAGAAGCTAAGATCCTGTTCGTTACATTGATTTTTTGACTTTGTTTTTAACTTTTTAGAAACAAATTTGTTTGATAACTAATTTTAGTTTTTGTTTTTAAAATTTTAAAAACATTTTAAAAATATTAAAGGAATTTTAAAAACTAAAAAAAAAAGTAGCTTTTAAAAATAAGTTTTTGTTTTTTTCTCGAAAAATGCTAGAAAGGTGATAAAACACACCACAAATAAAGTTTGAACATGCAAATTTGAGTTTTATTAGATCAATAATATTCTAAAATAATTTTATTAAATATTAAAAATAATAATTTTTTATTTTTTAAAAAATAAGAAACAGTGAAACGCTATTTTTAGTTTTAAATTTTTAGAAAACAAAAAACAAAAAATCATCATCAAACATGTATGATTTTTATTTTTTAAAACAAAAAACAAAAAACCATCATGAAACATTTATGATTTTTATTTTTTAAAACAAAAAAATCAAAAATCAAAAATCAAAAATCAAAAACAAAAAACAACAAACAAAATGATGATCAAACGGGGCCAAATCAATTTATTTATTTTTATTTATTTTTTTAGTATGTTTTTTCCCCTTAATTTCTACTTTGATTACTTTACACATCAAATAGTTGTATCGAGTGATATAACAATAAAGTTTGCTATGTTTCTTTTTCAATACAAATATTGAACAAAAAAATAATCCAAAGATTTATCATTGTTATTAGAGTTAAATATATGATGTAACACTTAAAAAAAAAAAAAAAAAAAATAT
>JBBMKA010000026.1:4788294-4815668 GCA_037833695.1 Sechiopsis laciniata | reverse complement strand
TTCTTTTAATTTTGGGAACGAGAAACGGGAACAGTTACCAAACAAGTCTGTTTCTAAAAAAAGAGAAACAGAAACGAGAAACAGGAAACGGGAACGTTATCAAACGGGCCCTAAGTTTTTTTTTTTTTGTTAGATTACAATCATTGGAGATAGGAGGGTTCATTGATCGATCGGTGTCGATTTTCGGTGAAAATTGACACCAAATCGACCTATCAGTTTTCTAAAAAATGAAATAGACACCGACCGGTCGATAAAGTCGCTTAATTCATATTAATTTTTTTTTATTATAAAAAATATATATTCATCATATAATTTTATTAAGGAAATTTGAGAATTAATTTTAAAAAATGAGCATATAGAATAATTTTTCGAAACACATTTAAATTTAAGTTAATTTTGCAATAATTTAATAAATAATATATTTAATAAATCAATATTTTATAAAGGATATTTCCGGTTAGTTGATCGAACCGACCAATTTAACCAAAAAATTTTCGGTTAACCATTTTCGTAACCGACCCGATCGACACATACTTGAAAACTGACCGATCGACTTTAATTTGGTCGGTCGGATCAATTTTCGAAGAAAGTATGAACACCCCTAATTAAGGATGAGAGATTCGAACCCAAGACTTCTTATAGTTATTATGTTTATATTGATGTCGCTAAGCTATTGCTCATGTTGCAATCAAACCCTGAGTTACCGCTCATATTGATATTTATCAACAATATTCGGCTGATCTCTCGCTTATTTCAAAGTTTCACATAAAAAAATAAATATTAATATAACAGTTAATATTGTTGTTTTGTTTCGATTTTCATTGTAAGGTTTTTTTTTGTCTTATCCAATTCCGTATATAAAATGAACTTTTATAATTATGTAAATATTTTTAACTAAACAAGTGACAAAAATATGATAGTGTTTTGTATCTTTTTTTTTCTTTAATATATCAACAAAGTACTGTCTCACGTTTAGAGGTATATCATGGACATACGAGAAAGACACTCCTCCCTAATAGTATGCTGCTTTTTTTTTAATTAAGAAACAACAAATAAAATTATATGAGTTTATATTTAAAGTAAACAATATAATATAAATTTAGAGCTGGGCCGAGAGTTATTATCCCTAATTAAAGCGGTAATAGAGTGGTGCACTTCACTTAACAATGTATGAAGGATTATTGGTATGAAACAGAGAATTTATGAGTCTTAATATAATATTATATAATTAGAAATGTCTATTTTTCCTACACGGTCGGAATCCACATCTAATGGGGTGGTGAATTGCTGTTTATGTCGGGAATATGTGAGAAAGCGGAGAGAAAAATATCATCGCGAGCTAAACTAGGACAAAGAATATTTTCACCATCCTACTTCTTCCTTATTTATATTTTATATTATTTTTAAAATTTTTTTTTTCTCTTTTTACCAATTTAATCTTTTGATAGAAGTTTTTTATTGAAGAAATATTGGTTTAAATGAATAGTTTCCTTTAATAATAACCATGTAATTGAAAATTTATACAAATATTCCATGAAAAATTAGCTATTTGAAACTATTTTTTTAAAAAAAAAATACTTATAAAGCTTACAATTAGAAAGAAGGAAAAAAATGGATTTTTTGTTTTGCGAGAAATTCGTTTAAAAAATGGTGAATTTCACGGGTACGTGGATTGTAATGGGGGACATGGACATGGAAGCTATTCTCCGACCTGTGTTGAGTTTAATGTTTGTTCTCGGGGGAAGTGTTTCTGAAATGTGCTCAACAATAATTTAGATAGATTTGTGTTGAATTTTCATGATATTGTAATTCATAAGAATTTGTGGTTGAGCTAAAATGTAATTTAGAAACAATAGTATGATTTGATTTGATTTTTTTTTTTTTTGTGAAAACAAAATTGTGAGGACTTATACTCAAAATGAACAATATCATACAATTGGAGAGATCTGTCAAGGGTTGTCGTCCCTACATTCCTCATAGTCTACACACTCAATTATATCTAATTTGTGAAAAAAACGAATTTTTATAATAGTCACTTACCTATGAATTAATTTTAAGAGAAACTTACAAGACTAATCAAATCTAGAAAATAATTATAAATACATTCACTTAAAAAATAATAATAAATGCAGTCATTGATATTAATGACTATTGTCACATACTTTCTTATAATACTGATATTAATACATATTTATAATAAAATATTAAAATATATTAATGAATATGGAGGCACATACTTTCGAATTTGTCTACATATATAATTATTTTGTGAAAAAGTCCATCAAATACAATTTCTTTAATTTTATATGAGTTTATTTTGTGGGACTTAAAGAAAAAAGTTTCAACTTTCTATATTATTAATGAAAACAAAATCATATTGTAGGTTCCCGAACTACTTTATTGGCCGAGGTTGATTTTTTTCTTTGTGTATGATTAGAAATATATGAACATTTACCAAATGAGTCAATGACGTAATGGTTTCATTGTTTGGCTGTAAATCAGTTAAGTAAAAGATGTAAATATGTCAAACAAACAGTCGCTTAGTACTTGGCTAATTGGTTATGTTTTCACGATATGATTTGATTTTATTATTATTATTATTATTTTATTGTAGTTGCTGGCACTAGTAAAAAATTCATATATTATTGGTTTTTTATTTTTTATTATTTTTTTTATGTATATAAAAATTATTTGTCTGTAGGTAAGTGTGAGAAAAAAAAGGTTAAAAAAAGAGTTGTTGAGCGAGTGAGCTAACGTGCCAGACTCAAACTAAACTTTTCCGAAACTATAATCTAGTAGCCATCTGTATCTACCGTTTTTTATTATAAAGTACGAGCAATACCTTACTTGAATTAGTTCTCATTACAGATGCGATTTGATTTTAATATTATTACTTTATTGTGGTTGTAGATTATTTTTGACGACATGTGTAAAAAATTCAGATCTTGAGTATTTCCTAATGCATATAGAAATTATTTGTTCGTCGGATAATTGTGAATAGAAATTATTAAAAAGAAAAAAGTTAGGCTTGCCGACTGGTCGAATATTGACTCAAATAGAACTTTTGTGAAAGAAGTCATTTACTGTAAAAATTGCTCGCTTTTCGATTATATTCAACCTAAACCAACCTGATATATTAATTTAATATTTGTAACACACAACAGTTCTACATTGGTTAAGGACGTTACTTTGCTTTGAGGTTCAGTGATGTCTACTTTACTTTTGAACGAAATTGATATGCCTACAGAAGAACATTAAAATGACATGTTTACAGAAAAACAAAATGTATAAATTTGTAAATTTTTTCATTCTCATTCGAAAATCATTCAACAACATCCTTCTTTTCTTTCTTTTGAGTTTCTTGTCTCCAAAACCTACTCACACTTAGTCAATTTGTGTACCTACTGTTGATTGAACTAATGGTGAAACATTTTCGGTATTCTGACTTTAGGTATGATTATATGTTTATTTAAATATATTTTTTTATTCACACACTTACCCTCACAAACAAATAATTTATATATATATATATATATAAAAAAAAAAAAAAAAAATTATATTTTATACTCCTGCCATAAAACCTAAATAGTCAATAAAACAATTCTCTTAATTAATTAGGTTATACCTTAACAAAATTACATAACTTTACTTAAGACCACTCGGCCAGCCTAGCCTCTCTTCTAAATATATTTTTTTCTATGCACAATTACCCACAAACAAATCATTTTTATATGCATAAAAAATACCCAATATCTAAATTTTGTACACATGCCATTAAACCCAAATAATCAACGACCACAATAAAATAATAATAAAACAAAATCACATATTGCAAACAGTAATTAAGTATCAACGTACAACAAGAACAATGCATGAGTATATACTTAAAGATTAAGAGATTATGAGTTCAAATTCATCAATCCCAATTGTTGTAATCTAAAAAAAAATAATAATAAAAATAAGTAGCCAATGTAAGAGCACTCACTAACTTAATAAAGAATTAAATGACTGCTAGATTGTAATTTTACGAGAGTTCCATAAGAAGTCTGGCATCTGACCGCTTTCATCTCATTTTTTTGAAACAAACTTCAAGTCAAAATAACATAAGAAACATAAAACCAGTTACTGAGAATTTTGCCTAGAATAATTGAAGTGAATGATAAATTGCGAGAAAAGTCTTTTTTTTTTATTTTTTTTTATCGAGAGTTGGTGGTGTAGTTGGTTATCTTGTTTGGTGTTAATCCATTTCAACTCCACGGTCACGAGTTTGAGCCCAAAAATATGTATTTGACTCTCATATTATTTTATAATAGCTGTGTTCTCTAGGATTTGTTGGTCTCATTCTCCCAATTTGTATTAAAAAAAAAAAGAAAAAAAAATAAAAGCCTTTTTTTTTAAAAAAAAGAATATGATAATGGTATAAAAGGTATGCAAAAAGCTTAAACATTTTGTTTTCTATTAACTTTCGTGTAATATATAATACATGAAATATCCAATTTCAAAAGATATCCTAACAAATCCTATATAATATTGAATAAATATCAAATGCAAAATCTAACAATGCTATAGAATATCTTAATGTATGCCTCTATTCAGCCATCATCGATCACGCTGTCGAACAGAATATACAACTAATAAGATGTTGAACTTGAACCTTACGAATCGCATGAATTTCGATAATCTTCAAATAGCCATCTCTTGTTAGAGTCAAATTAGACAATAATCGCCGCCGCTTTGTCTAATTTCAAATGAAAATTGAAATTGGAATTTCAATTATGTTGTATGTATATGGAACTTTTTTTGGTGGAGAAACAAAATAATTTGGACGAGATGAAACATACAAAACAAAATTTATTAGATATTATATAAAATTTGTTAGTATATATATATATATAGGTGGAAAGTTAATGGAAAATGGACGGTTTAAGCTTTGGAAAGTTAATGGAAAATGGACGGTTTAAGCTTTTCTCACACTTATTAAAGATCATCGATGATAGAGATTGAAATCAATCAGTTAAACTAATAGAAAACAATCATTGACACTGATAGAAGGTAATCAATAACAAAGTTTGAAGTTAATTGTTGACGGTGATAGAAGGTTGAATTGGGGTTTGCTCTAATTTAACCAACTTATTTTATTTTATTTTTTCCCATCTGCATTTTTTCTAATTCCAATTCTAATCTCATTCTCCAACCTCGTTCTTCAATTATCTCAACCATATCTCGAAAAAGAAAAAAGAGTTTGACTTGGAATAAGCAAAAAAAAAACTCACACAAAGAAAATTGACTTGAAATATGCTAGTTTTTGGTGTCGAAGATTATTCCCAATTATACAATTCTATTATAGTAATCTATTCCAAACATATGTTATCACGATATCTTGCACTTTTTTTTGAAAGGGTAATATCTTGCACCTAAATATGGGTTGTCATAATCTTTAAATGCTTGTAAACTAATTGATGAAGAGAATTTTGGAACTCTTGTTTATAAAGAAAGAAAAAAATTATCTTTTTTGTTAACTTTTGTGGAAAAAAAAAAAAGAATCACATTAAGCAGCACAATGATTTGAACAATTCAACAAGTATTTTCTAATCTTTGTCCTTCCACCATGAAGCAGGGCGGTTTACAAGAGGGAAGGTATCATGTGAAGGTAAAAACAATTAATTGTAAACTGATATTACCTGCCAAAGTGAGCTTAGTCTAACCGTAATTGACATGTATTTTCAACTAAGAAATCACATATTGTTATACTCTAAAAAAGCGGACACTACCTCGAGTATCAACTTCTCGTGACTCAACTTTCCTGATATAAATGGTTCTAAGCAAAGCTCAACTCATACTTCATTCACTATCAAATTCTTCTTCATCCCCAAAAGTAAAAACTGATGCATCAGCTGCAATCGCCTTGAAATCACTTGCACTTACTGAGTCCAAATTAGGGGTATCAAGGCCTGACGGTTGTGCCATGCCATCAAAGTTTGCTTCTTTTGGAGCATTAATTTGTAGGTTTTTCTCATTCCCGAGTGACAAATTACTAGTTTCATGTGCCAAACTCCCAATTATTTCAGAAGATATTGCTGTTGATGAATGGTCAGCGTTTGCAGTTCCGGAAGTTGATTGAGCTAGACTTGGTTTTGTGACACCATTTTCTTCATCACTATCAGAGAATACATCATCGTCGTTTTCTTCGACATCGTGAGTTTTGTTTTCGCTGGTCTGTGCAGCTTCATGACCTGATGCCCGACCGTGAATAGAGCGACGATCAGATCCTTTGCCAGCAGAATCAGTTTTCAATCGTGTTGGCAAGGTACCATTATAGTCTATCATCACAACTTCGACCTGGAATCCAGGAGTTGGAAGTTTTCTCTGCAAATGGTGACCATAATATAAAAAGATAGCATAAAAAAAGTGTATAGTTCGGTAATGGATTACGTTAAGAGATACTATAATCAATGCCAAAGTACTTCAAGTATTGTGTTGGTTACCTTATCAAAACCATCAAGATCTGTGTCACTTAATAATACTTTGTTTTCTGTCATTGTTGTATTTAGCCAACTGGAAAAAGTGAAGGGAAAAACAAGGTTAAGAGACCATCACAACACGACACGATCTACTACCTATGGCATACGAGTGAAACAGGACGATGGTATGAAAGAGATTTCGGATACCATTTGGGAAGAATTTTGTGGACTATATTCAAAAGATTTCAGAACACTAATAAACAAGACTGGAATGTGACAAGGAAATTAGCTAACCAATAAAAATCTCCATGGCGGTCATGAAAATGAATCTTGAAGTCCCCAGACAACTCTGTTAAACCAGGCTCACCTGGCAGTGCAAAGACTACAAATCCTTTCTTTGGTGCCCTAATCCAGAAATCTTCTGGCTGCAGCACAAGTTGGAGTGCTCATATTAGAGAGGCAAATCATCCTAATATGTTATAAAAAAACTAAACCAAAGGGTTCGACTTCAATAACTTTACCATTAAATCCTTTGTCTTTGGATGTTTTTTTGTTGAGAACAAAACCTCTGTAGATTATTGAAAAACTTCAGTAAGAATTATACATCTTTGAAACCCCTAGCCATCAAAACCTAAAGGCTAAAGGGTTACAAAAAAAGATTTATATGATAAGGAAAACAGCAGGAATTTTACAAGATACCACTATGATTTGATATTGTAATGGAAGGCCTAACCCAATACGGGCATTTGTGAAGCCGAAAACCTCTCAGCATGCACCTGTGCCATTTTAACATGAGTAACACTAGGTGGATATATCATATATTTATGTTGGCTGTGACAAGTATCAAGAACAAACCTTCGTCCAGGTGGCGAATTTCCGTCAAAATGTGTTAAAATGCGCTCAAAATATTTGACATACCTCTGTATCAATTAAAGAGGCATCAGGATAGAGTTATAAAAAAAGATTAAAAAGGGAATATTGAATTACTAACAATCTGGCTAGGAAGAACCAAAGCCTTTCCATCCACGCATCTTTTCTTATTGTAATAGTCAATTCCCTCTGCTGATGTTTGGAAGAACTGCATCCAGATGAAAAAGGAAGATAGTAATAACCAAGCCCAAAGATGAGGTAAAATTGAAAACAAATCTAGTAACATATGAAAATAAACTATATAATCAGACCTTTAGGAATAAAAGGAGGCTGCAAATCATTAGCCCAGTTCTCGCCATACCAGCTTTACAATGAACAACAACCACATTCTCAATATCTTCCTTTAACCATGCATATGCACTTTGGCAAAATGATTTTATGAGATGGATAGGAGGACAATTATGATCATCAAACGGGAAATGTGCAACCTGAAAGATCCAAAATTTGCAAGTTGAAATAATTAATCGAACAGTTTAGTTTCTGTTTTCTGCCTTGAGAAATAAGCATCCATCATTTTCTATTTGTTCATTATTCAAATCCACTCAGAAAATAAGATTTGAGTAAATATTTGTAATACAGAGACAGTTGTTTTACACTTGCTATATTTACAGGTAAAATTATTATTAAGGTCAGTGAATTTTATACATTCCCTAAAGGCCTAAACTGAAGTATGTTTGAAAAACTGGTTGTTATTAAATAGACAAACAATAGCAAATACAAGATCTTCAGATCAACCGAAGGAAAAGGTAACTTATACAGTTTTTGTTGTACCATTGATTATAACATAAATTAGTGAGAATGCTAAATTGAAGACCTGAAAACTGAAAAGTGAAAGCTTACCTTCCCCTCAAATAATGAGGCATCATACAAACGCTCCGAGCAAAGATTGTAAACTTTGTATTTTCCCTGCAAACAAATAATGATTTAGTGTTGAGAATCCCACATTGATAAAGTGAGGATATCTTCTAGTATTTATAAGATAGGTGCACTACTCCTCTCATCACCAATTGGTTTTGAGATGGATGTTCACACTATCTAATATGGTATCAGAGCCCATTAAGTCCAAACGAATTTTCAGTCCAATAAAATGAAATAGAGATCTGATTCAAGATTGGTTGCCTAAAACAGGCATCATCTTGAGGGGCATGTTGAGAATCCCACATTGATAAGATGAGGATATCTCCTAGTGTTTATAAGGTAGATGAACTACTCCTCTCATCCCCAATTGGTTTTGAGATGGATGTCCACACTATCTAATATTCAATATTTAGTTTGTGGGCATTTCCAATTAATGGGTTAATAGAATAAGAAGAAAGCAATATCAGCAAGGTGTAGACAGGCACGGTATAATGCTGATCGTAGCACTTCTCTTACCATGAGTCCGCTGCTGTGTGGGCTATAAAATAACAAAAAATAAGTGAAACTAAATTTTACCTTATGATGAGTTTCAAAAAATTTGATCACTTCTACCATATGATTTCTGTAAAATCCCTACAACAAAATGATTATGAGTGTTGAAGATGCAAAGTAACGATCTCATCCACTGAAAATGATCCATCTAAATATTTTTCACTTACTTCAAGGAATCCAAAAAAACCAGAGCTCATGTGACCAGCAGGAAACCCCATAGCAATTATATTTTCAGTGATATATGTCATATCCAAATCAAATTCTCCTTCCTGTTTAGGCAATAGATTTTATTAACATATTCAGTAGCTTAAAGAAAGAATAGTTGAAGAATCTTTTTTTACTCTTTTTTAAACAATCCAATTTTTTTTAAAAAATTCTATAATATATTCTATTTAATAAGCTATATGATACTCATTAGCCATAGAAGTGGTGCATTTTCATTGGTTTAGAAGTAATGTAATACTATAGTGTATAACTTATCAACAATGCATTTGCCCAATACAACAACAACAATGAAGTGGAAGAAAATATAGCACACATGAACTACCTGATATCTTCGTTTGTTCTGAGAGACAATATGGCGTGCCTTGACCTGCATGGCTTTTACTGCATTCTGAGATGTGTCAACTAAACCTTTTGTCAGAGATTCGAAAACACCAGATTGCACTGCAGGTTTGGCATCAGCAACACCATCATCTCGTACAGGAGACATTGAAGGTATCCGCAATCCAAACCCGCTACCGAAACGAGCAATTGCTGACATCCCAGTATTTTCTGCCTTTGAGTCATTTTCTGCTGCTTCAGATGGTTGCAGATTTCTAAAACTCCTAGCCCAAGAAGATATTCCAGACGTAGATAAAATAGATGTCAAATTGTCTCCTTTACTATTTTGTCTATGAACTGTTGGAGCTGGATTGTTGACTGGAGATTGTGTTGAACTGTTTGAAGTTCCATTATCCATTTTATCATAAAAATGTAACACTGCTTTACTATCCTTGTTGAAACAGAGAATTATGTAGATCTCAACTTCTCAAGTAGAGAAAGACACAATGAAGTTGCAGCCGCCCGTAGTTAATCTTTACATCCAACCTGCAATACATAACTCCTATGAACACACTATTTATCTTTGCTCATGCGAAAAATGTTAAATTGAGATTTAAGGAACAATTCTAATTCATGATATCATCATAAGAAAAACTGACCAAGAAGTATCATACATCAATTTAATTATGTTAGAGCCCTTTTCTCAACGACACGAGTGTGCATTCATCGACCATTTTTGAACAGTAGAACAATCTGAATACACACACAGTTATGTTCGTACATAGAAACCTCTGATTTGGATCAAGCTACTCAAAATCCACCATTCCCAATCCACCTACTTCTTTCTTTTTAATAGTTAACTATATAGGCTATAAATCTTTTCATTTTCTGGCTATGCATCATCATTATTATGCATTTAGAGATAAATGGAAAGATATTTCAAGTTTTGGCTACTCAAAGTTCAAACATTATATTGCCCAAATCATGATTCTTCACTAACAAACTACATTTCATTCATACCTCCAGTAAAACCAGTCGCTTAAATTGATTTACACATGCTCCATGAAAGTTGTCAAGCTCAAAGTAAAATCCAGCAACCTAGTTTTCAATAAAGCACTATTTCAACAAATAGGTATATAGATCTGCAAATAAACACGGGAAATTGGCATAATGAAACACGAATCTAATCCCATGAGTAACAAATCATGTTCTTGTAAGCATTACATACGCAAATGATAACTTGAAAATGAAAATGCAGGCGAACTTACAGAGACGAATTAACGATTTCGGTTCGATCTCATCGGATGAATGATTGGGAGGGAACCGAAGAAGGCTAAGATCTTCGTTTCTGTTCGGAATTCGAAAATGGATTCGAGGGAACTGTAAATTGTTACTGGCGAGGAAGAATGGTTACGATTTACAGGTGAAGAACTCTGATAAAAATGGCGATTGATGGGTTAATTCCAGCTTTGAATAAATCTGTTTGGACGAATGATATTATTTAGAATGAAAGAAGTTACGACACGTCGTCTTTGGTCAATTCACAATTTGATTTTTATTTTTTAATTTTTTTTTTGTAGTAAATTCACAATTTGATTTCGAGGCAGGTTGTAAGGTAACGGTAAGAATTTTAAAAAAAAAATGGAAATTATGATGGTAATTAAATTTCACAAAATAATTGTAAATCTAGATAAATTTGAAAATATTATATCTATCATAAAAAAATACGTTATTATTAATAATGTTGTATAATACTCTAGCAATCTTTTTCTTCCATCAAATTAATAAATTTTAAGCACAACTATTTAATACTTAATCTTTTTTAAGTACATATATTAGAGGAGGAGGACCAACAAATTCTACATTAAAATCCAATCGATTTTTGGACTCGAATGTGTGATTGTAAAGTTGAAATGGATTAACATCAATTAACATAATTAACTGCGCCACCGATCCATTCGATAATTATTTATTTCTTTTTTACTTTAATTGATGAAGAAAAAAACTGATAATCTATACAACTTTATATCAATTGTAGTGTACTCAAATTACAAACTATATTGATTCTCAAAAATATAAAAAAAATTAAAAACCATATAGTATTGTTAAACTATATTTTTTATGTACAAAAGTCAACATATTCTTGTTTGCCATTTTTGAAAATATATATTAAGTTTATTAGTTGACAAATTTATTTACTTTTCATTTATTTTGTTTAAATTCAACTACTCAAAAGGTAAGAATTAGAAATAGAAATCATAATGTTTCAAAAAAAAAAAAAAAAAAAATCATAAGACATAGATTATACTGGAGTTATATTCTTATTAAGATTTTTAGATAGCAACCTAAAAATAGCCAAACAACCCTCAACTTGTCTATTTTTATCATAAAAAAATAAAACATAATAATGATTTGTGAGATTTAATAAATCATAGCAAATAGCCAATAAAAAAAAAAGCTGACTTACGGAGCGTCAAGGCTCGGTTTGATTAAACCGCCACAATCAAACCAAAGAAGAAAAGAGAAGACGAAATCAGAGAATTCGGCCGAAAACAAAGGCCATTTCGTCAACCCTACATTGGCAAAAAATTACAGAGACAAGAAAATCGAATCTGAATATATAAATTCAGGCCGACGAACGACGGTTGCCGGAACTTGTGGGTCGAAATGGAAAGTGCAGCGGCTGGCGTTGGTCTCGGCGCCGCCGAAGATGTTTCTTCTACCACTCTCTTTTCACAGTGGAGACATGCCGTTTCCCGCCGGTATCAGCACCTTCTCGATAAATGCACCCCATTCATTTTCTACCGTTGGATCGCCTGCTTCTTCATCGCCTCTATCTATGTTCTTCGGGTTTACCTCATCCAAGGATTCTACGTCGTCTCTTATGGCCTCGGAATTTACATCCTCAATCTTCTTATCGGATTTCTCTCCCCCCAAGTCGATCCTGAGATCATGGATCTTACTGAAGGTCCTGCGCTTCCCGTTAGGGAATCTGATGAGTTTCGCCCCTTCGTTCGCAGGCTCCCGGAGTTTAAGTTCTGGTACGTTCTGATTTCATATTTGAGCGATCGTTGTCTTTTGATTGAATGCTTCCTGATATACGTGTGTACGATGCGATTGGGGATTGGTTGTGTAATTATGATCTGTGGAGGTTTGGTTTGGTTTTAGGATGTGGGTAATCGTTGGATTGAAGCTACGAGTTCGTATGGGTCGGAATTCTTTTTAACTTTTCGCCTTTAAGATGTGGATTTGATTAGGATTGGTGCTGGGATCTGTAGATGATTTTCGGTTTGATATTTCTTATGTTTGCTAAGTTTGATCTCCTTAATTTTTCTTAGCCCAGAATTGATCTTTTCAAAATCCTGACTTGTTGGATGAGATTTAAGCTGTAATAGTTCAATTAGAAGTTAGTGGATATTGTCCCCAATGGACGGGGGAGTTTGCAGAGGCTTGGGGTCTCTAAACGATGCTCTTTTGAAAATTACGGATTCGAAACTCACAGTAAATTTTATTGAAAATCACTTGTTGTTTTCCGTTTTTAGACCTTGGAATAGATGCAAATGCCCTTAGGTTATTGGATAGGTAGTAGGGCTAAATTCCGATTATCAATTAAAAAAAAAAATCTAGAAAAAAATCTTGAAGTGACTTAGAGTCTAGAGGGTCTTGAGGAACTAAAACATAATGAGTTTAATCTATGGTAATCATCTACTTAAAAATTAATTTTTTAGGAGTTTTCTTGGCATCCAAATGTTGTAGGATTAGCTAGTATGTCCAATGATATTAGTCGAGATTCACGCAAACTTGTCTGGATATAAATTTTATATATATATATATTAAAAGAAAAGCTAGTGGGTATTCTTCTTTTTTTTTTTTTCAGTTCAGATATTCTTACATTTATCTGAACCTGAACTTCGTATATGTTATAATGTTTAAGCTTTGCGCCTTGGTCCTAGACCATCCTAACTAGCTTTTGACCTATATCATTGTCCATTTAAGAGGATCTTCTTTGGTCCTTCAACTCTCTGCCCATGAAGTTATTAGATCAAATATGGCTGTCATGTCACCACCTGTACGTCATTGGATCTAAGAGGGAGAAATTTAAAATTATTTTTTTACTGTGTATTTAATGGTTATAAAATTGACGAGCACATTGGAGGAGTACCACAAGTAAAGAAAAAACCATGTTGACATTCCATGTAACATTAACCAAGTAGTTTAGTACTTATGGTAAACACCTAAAAGATTCTAACCTGCTTAAGATGTATGATGTTTCCTATAAAAGATATAGCCTCAATTATTGAGCATGTTAGATTAATGATAGAGCCTTGAATTCTTCATGTCTCCTTTACAATGTTTTAATTGCTTACAATTTTCTTAACCTTGTTCCCTACCTTGATCTTCCACATATGACATATATACAACTTCTGGCAGCATTGCAGCGATTCATTTAGGATAGCTGTTAAACCTTGAATTTTTTACCCAAAAACCCAAACACAGAGAAAGTTCCCATAATGCAATATTATTATTATCAGTTAAATCCTCTATTTATTTGAACTGATGACCTGTATTTATAAAGGTTTAGTTTTAACACATAACTGAATGCCTAGTCTTCTAAAATTTCTTTATCAAGAAGAATATCTACCAACAAATTCAATAAAATGAAGGGAAGATTCCATAGACTTGGTCACTTGGGTTAGGCTTTTATTGGAAGAGGCCGCCACAATGTGGTTGAAAGTTCTGTATGGTTGGATGTATGAAAGCGAAACTACCAAATTATTTTGAATCTATATCGATTGGTTACTAAAAGATGAGCAAAATTTTTCTTAATTTCTGACGGTTAAGAGGGGTATCTACATTGTTGTGTCTACATTTAATAATTATTTCCTGCTTAAGCTTGCTGATCAAAATAATCATCGAGAATAGAATGTTAATTTTTGGGGCGGCGCAATGGTCGAGCACCTGGGCCTTGAGGGTGTGCTCAACTTGAGGTTCCAGGTTTGAGGTGGCAGTAGAGACTAATTTCTCAGGCAACCCCAAATTTAGCCTCTATTTCCTACGTTGTCTCCCAGTGCCTTGCTTAGGGACATGCACCCTTGGTACTGGAAAGTGAAACTCCGATTTCTCGGTTTCTAAATAAAAAAACTTAAGTAATGTTCACTTTCTTTATTTTTTGAAGGTACTCAATCACCAAAGCCTTCTGTATTGCTTTTCTGATGACATTCTTCAGTGCATTTGATGTACCTGTATTTTGGCCTATCCTTTTATTTTACTGGGTGGTGCTGTTCACTCTCACCATGAGGAGACAGATATCACATATGATCAAATATAAATATGTCCCGTTCTCTTTTGGTAAACAGGTAAATATTTTCAGTCTGAGTAATTTCTCAGATGTCTTGGTCTTCTTCAATCCATTGTTTCCACGCAATTACGAACTAACGGTTTTCTTTATTTCTCGATAGCGATATGATGGAAAGGATGCAGTTTCAAGCGAAACCAAGAGCATTCTGAAGGATTGATGAACTCTTTTGATAGAGTAATAGTAGTAATCATTTCTGTCAAGTAGAACTAGTAAACTTCATTTATTTTGTTGTATTCTTGTTCACTGTTGGTTCTTCATGAGGAGAAGGCGACGAGAGATAATTGTAATGAAGATAAGTTAGGCAACAAGAGATAATCTGCTGGTTCTTCATTTCCCCTGATCTTTGTAATGAAGATAAGTTTCAAGTAGATTACTGGTTGCTGAATTTTCCCCTTCTCTTCATGGCTGATTTGTTACAGTTGTAAAGATGGAAAAATAAACAATTATCCCATCCCATCACCTGTAGGAAAAGTTAATTTAAAACCATCATTTTTTTAGTTTGTTGCACAGGGAAGCTATTCCTGAAGAAAGAACAGGAAGAGATATATAAACTCTGGTTTTGTTAGCAGATGAACAATCTCAGATTTTACCATTAAGATTTTGCGGATTTGCTTGCTAGATCTCTCTCCTTTCTAATTCTATTGTATTCATCAGAACTTCTTGCCATTGTTGGTTGTGCTGATTCAACCAATTGGTAATTTAGTTTGTTTGTGCCTTAGGATTGAACTTATTCCATAAGCATTGACCTTCTGATTATAATTCATTACTGCTATTTGTAACTTGTAATTTTGGTTTCAGATTCTGGAATTTTATTTGCTTTCTAGTCCTACTGAAAAGCTGGAATTGTCACAATAACTTGATCATTGTCGCTAGGACTTTTCTACGCACAAGTTCTCGTGTACAAGAGCTAAAACAGTACTTGATCCTCAAATGCAGTACAAGTTCTTAAGAACAAAAAACTTATGGAATACAAAAATACTTTATCATTTTCCCAAGAGCTCTTCTACACACAAGTTCTCGTGTATAAGAGCAAAAACAGAACTTTATTATCCTTAAATGCTACACAAAAATTTAAGAACTATATTCATGGGATGCAAAAAAATTTGGCTTCGCCCGGACTTGAACCGGAGACCTTCAGTGTGTTAGACTGACGTGATAACCAACTACACCACGAAACCATTTGTCAACACAATTGATTGAAAATTATAATGTTCAATATAGAATGAAAAAGTGATTCTAAACTAGAATTTATGCTCAAATCTAAATATAATAACTTAATTGATTTACATTAGGCATTAATCAACTTGACATAAAACTTCTAAGTTTTGATTGATCACTTAATTGTACTAAAATAGAAAAAATGAATCACCATGAATGATTTAGTGGTCAACATGATTTTGAAGAACTAAGAGTAAGCAACAAAAGTAAGCAAAATTAATCACTTAATTTGGGGGCTTGTAATAGGCATAAACTCCATAAAATGCCTGAGCAAAAGTAAGCAACAAAAGAAGAACAGCAGCAACCAAAGAGATAATGGCCCAAGGATTGCTAAAGTAATTATGCTTCAAAGAAGCTCTCCAAGCATTCCATTTATGATCGTAGTATCGATTCACATCTCCAGACAATTGCGAAAGATAGCTATCATTGATATCATAAACAACTTCTTGACAGAGCCGATTGAAAAGCTCAGCAACTTCTTGATCGCTGCCTAGCCAATGCTCGATGATTCCACAGTAATGAAGGTACGCAACGTCTTCGCTTGAATCGATTAGGTTATCCATGAACACTACATAGGAAGTTATGTCGTTGTTGCAATCTAGATGACACTGCTCCAACGCGATTAGGTTTAGAAATAATGACCTAGTTCCGTCGTGAATCAATAGCCTAGGGATTTGCATTACTCCGTTGCTGAAATTTATGTCCCAGAATCGATCGGTTTTCTTTTTTTCGAATCGGATTCCGGCTTCTTTTAGCTCTTTGACGCAGTGAATCAATTGTTGTCTTCGTTTATCCGCGACTTGATTCGCGCTGGATCTGCGTTTGATCCAGACTTTTGGTGCTAGTTTCGGACCGGATCGGAGTAGGCTTCGGCGGAATACGTCGAGGCAATGGAGTCCGTCTTGATAACCGAGTGGATCGAAGGCGGATTCGTTTCCGAGAGATGAATCTAATTTGGTTAAATTGCTTTTGGTTAATGGTTCGTCGTTTGGGGTTAATGGATCGAAGAATCTGAGGGTTAATTCGGCTACGATTCCTTTCTGGTCATTCTCACCAAGTTGAAGCCCTAGCAATCGATCAAGTACGAATAGAGGGAGCTGATTCTCCAGCATTATCATGTCTCTTTGAATCGAATGCATTGAACCGCGCATTGCGAAGATCGGGTCGTTTCGAGGATAGCCTAGTTGTTTGAATCCTTCTGCTGCTCCTCTGAAGAGTTCTAGCACAAAGCAACCATCGAGCACCATCATTTCCACAAATTCATTGCTGCAGAAACTTAGCGGTCCTTCGTAACAACTACGAGCTTTTTCTTCGAGTTCTTTCATGGCGTTTAGATAGATGTTTATGTCATGCTTTGTTCTCTCAAGGATGTGGGGAAGGGACCGCCATTTGTGGCGTTCCATTTGCCGGAGCCGGCGCTTTCCGTGGTGGTAAGGTCCTAAGGAGACAATCTGAGGAACAACAGCTTTGTCATCTCCTTCTTTTAGGTAGTGGGGGACTTTGTATATGCAGAGCTTTGCCCATGAGCTTTCTAATTCATCTTGATGAGCTTGGTCAAGCTTTTCTTTGATGGAGATCACCCATTCTGACTCTGGTGATTCGGGTTCTTCTTCAAGCTTCTGATCTTCATATTCTACTGTAACATGGCGGGATTCTGATTGGATCTGCCTATGTTGTGGAAGTTGGAGTTCTGATTTTCCATGGGAATCAACAGAGTTGGGTGAATTTGAGTTTCTGGGAAGTCCAGATTGTACAGTTTCTCTGAGCTTGAGGGTGAGCAGGTACCAACTCAATAACTCTTTGTTGAACACAGCCACCATTTTTTGCACAAAACTGAAATTCTTAGACTTTTACTGCTTTTGAATGCTTTTGAAGAATTCTTACCCCCAATAATTGAAAACCCTGTATTTTCTCAATGACAACCAGGACATAATAATTAAGAAAGAAGGTGTTGTACAAAGTGTAGATCATCAGAACGAAACGGATACTTTAAAAAAAAGTCAAAACGAAACGTGCCCATATACTTGAAATGTTTAATTACATATAAATGTTTGGTTTGAACGTGATTTTCATGGGGAAATCAAATTGCCATTTTTTAATCCCAATTCTGTTCTTTCTTCTTGATGTTGTTTTTTAAACAGAAGTGCACGACTCTCTCCACTTTCCTTTTACTTTGTATTATTATAATATCATGTGCAGAGATGAAGCCTTGCATAGAATTCAATCATTTAAAATTGTCACCTTCTTCCCCCACTGTTGACCCCAATGATAGAGCATTAGGTGAATGCTATGGTGGTTTTTAAGGTATGTTTCTTAATAGGTCCCAACTTTGAAACTCATGAACAAGCTTAATGTAAAATCTCTTATCTTGATAGGTTGGAATGCAGAGATATAGACTGGCAAATTTCTAAATCCCTAAAACAAAAAAAGAATATTGTTGTGACAATACAAATAGACAGCTCCATCTTAAATGCCACAAATATCTTTAAACTGAAGAAGGAACATTAATCATTTACAAGAAGCACTTTTAGATTTCTAGATTATAGCAATAGGCCAAATTTCAGACCAGCATGCATTAAAACATCAAACTAATAGCAACACATGTCCCACACCCTTTTTTCATTTTCACTTATTTTTCTCTTGTCCACACTACCTTAATATTTTATTCAAGCACTGCTGATCTTGTTATTGTCCACAGCACTTCCCAAACCTAAGTATGATGATTCTGTTGGCTTGTTGTTGTTGACATTCTTAACAGGATAAGAAGCCTCCATTGCTATCCCACATTTGCCATTGGGAATGTGCTCTACATTGCGCTCTAGCTTGAAGTAACCATCCTCACCCCATTCTGTGCCCCATGAGTTCCTTACAAGCCAATAATCAACTCCGTTCTCTGTTCCATATCCGACCGCAACCACGCCATGGTCGAGAGCAGAGCCACATTCACCAGTAAATACACCCTGAAAAGAGAAATTTTATACAATCAATAACAAATATGGGTTGATTAGTACTCTATCTTCGTTCGCATAAAGTTCGGATCCTCACCGATTGGTAGAGTTGCATAGCCAAGCCACTAGCTTCAATGGCGACACTCACTGGCTGATGAGCGACTGCCTTCTTCAATGCTTCCTCGTCATTAGCAGGGACATCCTCGTAGCCGTCAATGCTAACAACCTTGGCTTTTTTCTGAGAGAGATGTAATCCAATTCCATATAGGAAGTTAAACAACCCAGCCAGGTAAAAGTTGAATTGAAAAGCAGAAATATGGGACAAGAATCTTACCTTGGTAGGATTGCATTCTCCATCATCGCCTTCGTAAGGGTAATCTTCCTCGGTGTCCAAGCCGCCATTGTCAATGATGAACTGAAAGGCATAGTCCATAAGGCCTCCATTGCAGCCTGAATTGTACTTAATGTCACAGCTAACAAGCTCTTGTTCCGAGAGGGAAATGAAATCTCCGGTGACGATTTGGCTTACGCCTTCCACAGCTGCTATGGTTGAGAATGCCCAGCAGCTTCCTGTTTTCCCCAACAGAGTTATCACACAATGGTCAAACATTTTGCATTAATGGGCTCAGTAATTAGATTTCGTAGATTATTGACATGTTCTATATTCATCTATATTAGAGTATTAATGCATTTTCAGTTCAACAAATTTGAGTCACGTACATAAAAGTATGGTTCTTTGTTTCAAAGAATTTGTCAAAATAAGACTGATTTTTTGCCCGCCTCGCATATACAATAAATAACTTTCGACCATTAAAGGCCCACCATAGCCTTACCACGATAGTACAAAAAAATCAGCTTATTTTGACAAATAGTTTAAAAATAGCTCATTTTTAATAAATGGTTTTAAAAAGAGGATTCGATCTAAAAAAAGCACCATTTTTTCAACAAATAAATAATAATAATAAAAAGGGTCCAGTATAAAACAAATATAAGTCCATAACTATTTCAAAAAGTGAATGATTTGATCCGTTACACTACTCAACATCTTAAGTGTCCTCTACATCTATGTTGAAGAAAAAAACACTCATTATAATATTTTCCACATATTATTGATTATTAAAATCTAAAACTCTATACACATCTATTTTAGATTTAAAACAATTGTTCATGTTTTGAAGGTGAGGCATATAATATCTATTTAAGAGGCTTTCACTCTTTAAAACAAAATTGTTCAAACAAATATATACGAAATTAGGAAATTTTTTATGAGTAGCAAAAACATAACCGAAATAATCACGTTAGATTAATAGTCATAAAATCAAGTCTAATAAAATTGATAGACTTCTAATTGAATGAAACTTATAGAGAGAAAATTTCAAAAGAAATTAAATATTTCATTTTTTTTTATATATAAAATATTCTTAAAAATTTGCTATAATTAAAATAAGATGTTTTGAGGTTAGACAATACTTTTTTGGGAAATTATAATAGATGGTCCAATTTCACAAAATAATTGCAAATCTAGATAAATTTTGAAAATATTTATATTTATAGTCAAAATTGAGGTATGGCTAATATTCGTCATACACTATAATTTATGGTATTAATATAGTATTTTGTATTAATAATAGAGAATTATGTATTATTAATGTAATATTATATATTATTAATCCAATATTGTTTATTAGTAATACCGTATCATAAGTATTAGTTATAACATACGTTTTGAGTATAATTGCTAAAAAAAAAAAATGTGCCTAGTATTATAAAGCATATTTCTAAAAAAAACCCTACTTTTGTTATTAGCTTTTAGTATTACAAAACATAATCTCAAAAAATATGTATGTATGTAAAGAAAAAAATTTAAAATCCCGAAAACGGTGTGGGTAGATATTTAAAAAAAAACTCACCGCAACTTCCTTGATTTTTAATCGGAGCAACGGCACCTTTAGCCCTCCAATCGACAGATTCCGGCAAAAGATCACCGTCGTTGACGGCATAACGGCGGCTGGCGATCTTAGCCTTCATGATTCTACGAGCAGGGTGCGACCTGGTCCCCAAAAACGCGGCCCGATATTCCTCGTTGGTCAAATCGGCGAACCGGTTCAATCCAACCGTATAAGTCCGGTTCTGAGAATTGTGGTCATCGATGAAGTTGAGATTGTCCTTGAAGATCCGAAACCTTTTTTCCCGTTCTTCGATTCCGTTGTAGGCCTTGCCGTGCTTTGCAAGCCACAGGTCGTAGATTTCTCGAACCTCGCCGTCGCTGCGGTTCAGGGCGGAGGAGAAAATGGAGAGGAAGATGAAAGAGAGGGCGGCGAGTACGGTGGCGGCGGCGGCCATGGCGAAGGTTGCTTGAAGAACAGGGGAAGATTGTTGGTTTTTTTTTAGTTGGGGAGTTTTTGGGGATTGTGAGCTTGACACCTGTAACTTCCTCTTGGTGGAAGAAACATGCACTTTGGAGGAGATTGTTGAATTTAGTTGTGAGGAAAATGGGGAGTGGCTATTGGTATTTATAGGACCTCAAAAGTGAAATAAATTCATTTTTATTATTATTATTGTTTTTTTTTTTTTTTTAAGAAAAGTTATTTGTTTAGTTTATTGTAAACGAATGGGGATTTAGATATGTCATTTAATATCCCTGGAAAGAGTTTGTGACAGGTTTAGATGATTAGTTATAATCAAATTTAATTATATGATCATAGATTTAATTTTTTCATCATATTTGAGAGTATTATTACTTTTTATGTATGATTTGTAATTATCTCCCTAATATTGACTAAAAAAAAGGAAAAATATAAAAAAATGTTTCGATTTTTTATTTTTATTTTTTGTGGTGTGAATAATGTTTGGGTTTTCCACCATGGGTATATGTTTTTTTAGTGTGTGTTTGGACTTGGTAAAAAAAACAAAGTGGAGTATAGTAAAAGGATTAATAGTAGTTGAAGTAATTAACTAGTTGTTTAAGGATGAGTGTAGCAATTGTTAGAGTAACTACTTACTAATTTGTTCATACGTTACCCGAAAACCAATTCGACCGACCGAAAAGAGGGTAATTGGTTGGTTTCAAGTCTATGTTGATCAGTGTCAATTAAAAGAAAATTAATCGAAAATTTATCGGTTAAGTCGGTCGGTTATAAAATATCAATATTTTTATATAATTAATTAGATTATTGTTAAATTATTACAAAATTAATTTAAATTTAAATGTGTTTTAAAAAATTATTCAAGATGTTTAAATTATTAAAATAAATTCTTAAATTTTTATTAAAAAACTATACGATGAATATGTTTTTTAAATTAAAATAAATAAATAAAATGAATTATACGACTTAACCGACCGACCTAACCAACTGGTCGATTCGGTGTCAATTTTCACCAAAAATCGAAACCGATCGACCGATGAACACCCCTGGATTATTAGTAGAGTAGTGGTTGAGGGTAATTAATCTACTTTTAAATTGATGTTAATAGTAATTCGGTTACAAATTTGATGAAAAATTTAATGGGTGGTAGTTACTTCTCTTCTACAAAAAAAAAAAAAACACCCATTTTTCCCCTAATTGTCAGATACTTTAAAAATTTTGGACCAAAGTTTATGAAACTTTTAATAATTTTTGTTTGGTTTTGTAAGTCTTCACAATTTCAATTTCAAGTAGTTTAGCTAATTAATTGCCTACAATTTTCAGTCAAATTAAATAAAACTATAAAGATACTCCAATTTGAGTGAGTTTTCTAATTAAACACATAGTTTAATTAGAAATAGTTTTTTTTTTTTTTTTTTTTTTTTTTTGCAATGAATTAGAAATAGTATTTAGTTCTAGAGAATATGAGGGTAGGAATATATAAAAGTAAGAAAGTGACATAAAAGAAAACAAAGTAAAAAGAATTAAGCTCTTTTGTTTTGGAGTGAACAGATGATTCGTGATTATCAAAATTCTATGGAATCTCTTACGAGATTGGAGGAAATAAATGGAATAAAAATTATAAAGTGATGAAAAAAAAAATATAGAAAACTATATCTATATATATTTTTTCCTAATTTGTATAAAAGGCACTCCATGAGAAAAACTTTATATTTAAAAAAAAATAAATTGTATGTCTATTTTGTATTATAACAATATTTTTTTGATTAATTGGTAATTAACATCATTCAAGATGATAGGAGGAAAAAAAATCAAACACTTCTTTTTTAGTTAAAAAAAAAAAAAAAAAAAATCAAACTCCTACTAGATGTTTTAATAGGTATTTCTCAAATTTCTAAGCTCACATTTGACATTTTTTTTTTAGTATAAGTTGAAGGAGGGTGACCACAAATCCTATACTATTCCTTTTAAATAAATTAGGATTAAATATTGATTCTCAAGATCGAACTCGATCATAGTGTTAAACTGACATCCAACAATGAAACCATTAAATCATGGTCCCTTTTATAAATCAACATTTGACTTGATTTAACGTGTATGAAACTTTTAATTGTTTATTAAGAATAAACTTTTTTTAAAAAATTATAATTATGTTCTCTAATCTTTTAAATATTAATAACTATTCATTTCTAACTTTTACGTTTACACATATCCTCTGTCTCTTTCATAAATCTTCGAGTAATATTTGGGCAGCATGCAGCCACCTGTGTGGCGAAATTCCGTCCGTTGAAATTTTTATTTATTTTTTAAATATTTTTCCAAAAAAAAAAAATCCAACGGACCAGATTTTGCCACACAGATATTTCTGTAAATCTTCGCCATTTGTATAATTGCTTAATTTATTTATTGCAAATGAATTAATTATTTTTTTATTTTTTGAGAAATATTGCAAATGAATTGAATCCAGTGTCCACACTATTTCACTTCTACTTTCTTTTCTTTTTTTTCTTTTTTTTTTTTTGTTCTTTACATTATTCTACTATTTTTCTTTTCTGCTTTCCCGTCTGTTGATTATAATCTTTCATCTTTTTCCATGTTTATAAATATTATTTTTATGAAATTTGTTCAAGATAGCAAATTCTAGTTAATTATGTTTTCAAAAACAAAAAAAAAAAATCTAGTTAATTATAGCAAACTTCTTAAACATATTTCAAACATAATAAAATATTTGGACTAAAAAAAAACATAACAAAATATTTCAACTTTAATTGTTTTTAATTCATTGGATTGTTTTATAACAAAATATTTCAACTTTAATTATTTTTAATTCATTGGATTGTTTTCAATCAATTTAATTTGATTGAAACTATCGATTTTATAAGCTTAATTGAGACCACTCGTTTAACTTTATTGAATAGTTTTTACTATTTTTTAATTTTTTTCTAAAATTTTGATATCCATAGAAATTTTTTCCTTTTTTATTATTCATAAAAAAAATCCCTACTTTTTATTCTATCTATTTTGGCATTGGAAAATAGGTATTCAAACAATCACTAATAGAAAATAAATGGAAAATATCATAAATGTGTCCTTTTTAATCTATTGATACGATAATCAATGATATTACATTACAAATAAACAATAATTATGAATGATTTTTTTTCTTCAAATATCTATTAATTTTATGACATGACATATGAGTAATGAGACTGAGTGATAGACCAAACAAAAAAATGAAACTATAAATAATAAAGGATAGAAAAATAAAAGTTAAATATAATTGATATAGTATTTTGTATATTAATATGATATATTAGTGATAAACATAAAAACGAACTAGCATGTAAAGAGTCAAATGATATCTTATAGTTATTACTTTTTTTTAGTACAAATTTAGAAATGAAGATCAACAAACACTACATAGAAAGTATTACTGCTGATCGTAAAGTTAAAATGAATTTTACCATCAAACTAAGATAACTAAAATGCCATCAACTCATTGAGTTATTGATATTACTTTTAAGATTGGGCCAAATATGATATTACTTTTAAGATTGGGCCAAATATGATATTACTTACTATCCCTTTTGAGGTGAAAGAGGGCTGGATTAGTGAGGACAAGTGGGAGGAATGGGGTGGCTGAGTCAGGGGTTTGTGATCATGCATGACATGCTCAATCTCAAGTTGTGGATACATTAATTTAACATGAAGACAACTTCCATTCATGATGGAACTTCAAGTGGAAACTATAATAATTTATAAGTGTATTGTCAATATCACCCCTCTCTTAATCTCCACCAACTTCTTTCTTTTAACTCTCCAAGTATTCATGCATCAGTTACTATATTTTCTACTTTTTTTTACTTTATCAATATGTTAGGATTTTGTCAAAATATTAAGAAGAAGATTTTTTACATTGAAAAGATTCAAGAAATCGAAAAGTTTAAAGGAAATGGTGTACTCCAAGTACTATAAATAGAGCAATTGATTTTGATTTCAAAGCATCCCGTCAAAAGTACTTTAAACTTGATGTACTGACTTTGACTTTAATTAAATTATTTTTGTATTCTCTTGTGGAGAGTGAGGCAAAAGATGTGAGTAGTATAAACTTTGATATGTGAGTGGAGTCGCGAGAAAGATTTCTGTGTGTAGCAATATTTATCATATACTGTAAGTTCTTTCTGACCGTGATTTTTTATTTTTCGATTTGAAAGTTTTTCTACGTAAAATTTTGTGTTCTCTTTTATTGTTTTTCTTTTAATTTTTCAGTTATTTTTTTCTTATTCGTGCAGTAATTAGAGAAAGTTTTTCCAATCGATTCAATTTAAAGAGAAATTGTTAACGTGAACACAAAGAATATATTTACAGCAGTATAAAAAAATTTCTAGAAAAAGAGAGGAGAATTTTACCACAAGAGTAATGTGACTAATGACTGTATGGATAAGAAGGGCAGGCGAATAAAGGGAAGGATAGTAAAACTTGCACGTATGTTAATATTTAGAATATTTATTTTCTAAACTCTGCTTTTATTTAAATTTTGATTATTATCTTCTTCTTTTTTTTAAGAATAATTCATTATTATCTTTTTGAAAATAAGTAAAATTATATAGGGAAAAATAATAAGAGACTAAGAGTGTGGGAGAATGTGCCGTTGTGTCATTTCCCATACACGAGGAGCTCAGGTCACGAGTCTCTTTATTCATTTTTTTTATTTTTTAAATTCCCATATCCATTTTCTACTCTTTGTTTAACTCTATATATATATATATATATATATATATTATAAGATTAAATGTATATACACGAAAATTAATCTTTAAAAAAATCTTCATTATACATTGAATTTATAATTTGTTGAGAGGTAGCTATAAGTGTTTGGAAACACTAATAATTTTATTTTAATATAAAAATTATATATAAGTAATTATGACAGAATCCTTTAATAAAAAATGGAAATAACTATAGTACAAAATTCTCATTTGAATTGATGAGGTATGATTGATTGTGACAAAAACGGTTATGTTTAGATTGAAAGATTAGAAATGATCCGGAGTAGTGCGTATAGTTTTTTTGGTATTTTATGGATTTTTATTTTTATTTTTATTATTATTATTATTTTTATGGATTTGTTGTTTAAAAGACAAGTATTTAAAAACAATTAAAAGTGGATTTGTTGATGGATTTATTTTTTGGTATTATATCGAGGTTGGATTATAATAATTTGTGAATTCACCCATATGTTTTGTATTACTTGGATAGTTGTTCGCATAACCATGTGAAATTAGCCACATTGTATTTTTTTATTTTTTAATTAATTTTTCTTTTTTTGAAATCAATTACCAAGTGTGTTTATATGTCATATTTAAGGAGGATTTAGTTTGAAAATTTACTAATTTCTTCTCTAAAACTTATCTATACGATTTTTTACTAACTACTCCTCATTTTTACTTTTAAACATAAATCCTTATTTCTAATTATTCATTTATAGTTATTCATTTATAACTATTCAATTCATTTTTAATCATTTATTTCAAATAAAAAAAAAATTATTTTTAATCATTTCTTTTTTAATCACTCAAAATAATTATTTATTTTAAATTTACATTCAAACAAAGTTTTAACTCTAATTTATTTATACAAAAATCACATCTAAATGAATTTTTAACAACAATTCTCAATTTTCAACTACCGAACATAATTCTTTAATATGATTTTTTAAATTAAAATCTCCTTAAACATGGTAAACAATAGGGTTTTTGGCCGACCCTGAAAAGGAGGATTCATGACTCCTATTACCAAGAGGCTGAAAAAAAGCAGGCAGTGACCATTCCCTGAATCAAAATGTTCAAAAAAACACCGACAAAGTTTGAATGCACCAACTAATAATAACTAATCCTAACGCCTTCTTTTCTTGGGACTACAAATTTGAAGATGCTTCTAGATCACATACCACATCCACTCTCTGTTTTTTAAATGATAACAATTTTATATAAAAAAAAAAACATATCCACTATTTAAATATTTGTTCATTTCATTTTTTCAATATATATATTCATTTTATAGCTCTCATAATCATTTTCTCATACGATATTCCCAAATGGTATTTCATGTGGACTCCTCTTCTCCCATTCTATGTTTT
>JBBMKA010000026.1:4759851-4782314 GCA_037833695.1 Sechiopsis laciniata | reverse complement strand
CAAAGGTCTAAAGCCATCTAAGTATGCCTCCATCCTTATTGCTTAGATTTGATAATTGTTACCATCGAAAATAGGTGGTGCAAGATGTGGAATATTTGATTGTCCTTCCATCAGCTCCCTTTAGACAATTTTCCATTGATACTAGTTGTTGAAAATAAATAAGATGATGAAAGAATTCGAAATGTACGTGTTTGACAACCAAAGAATAAATTTTGAGAGAATGAGTTTATTGATTTTTTAATCATCCTCAAAGACATTATATAATACTCTAGAACTTAACTAATAAGCTAAAAAATAGAAAAACTAACGTGGCAAAACAAACAAGACCTAAAAATAGCTAGTTGAATGACTATGAATTATAACAATAAAAAAGCTAAATGGTGAAGACTTGATTAATTCTTTAACAAGTAGGGGTGGGCTAGTAGTGCCTTGGGTATAGGAGAGCGAAACTCTAACTCTCCGTCAAAAGAACTCACAACTCCTTTCGGGAGCATCGTGTATAAAATTTTGAAACATGTTTGAAAAAACTAAAATTTGAAGTTTGAAGCGTTGATACCACTTGTTGGAAATAAATAAGAAAATGAAAAAACTAAAATTTGAAGTGTTTGACAACCAAAGAATAAATTTTGAGAGAATAGGTTAATCAATTTGTCGATCATTCACAAGACATTATATAGTATTTTGAAACTTAACTAAACCATAAAATAGAAAAACTAACTTGACAAAATAAACAAAAACATAAAATAGCCAACTGAATGAGTAAAGTTGCAAAAACTAGAAATTATAACAATAAAAAATTAAATGGTGAAGACTTTCAGTTCTTTAACAAGTAGAGACGGGTTAGTAGTGTCCTAGGTACAGGGGAGCGAAGCTCCAACTCCCGATTTAAAAAAAGAAAAAAGAAAAAAGAAAAAAAAGAGTAGGCAAAAGAACTCACAACTCCTATTGGGAGCATCATGTATAAAATTTTGCAACATGTCTGAATACAAGCTTTCCTGCAGTAGCAGGTACCCTTCTAACATCAATCACCTCAAAAAGAAGTAAAAAAATAAAAATTTTAAACTGAATTCTTCGTATACATGGGCCTGTTATAGAACCTGCCTGTCCTGATTGACATTCCCATTGAAACCACGATCTTTTTTATCTGCTTCAAAAACCATTTCTTCCCTGAATTCTTGTCATCTAATATTTAACAGAGCAGAAAGATCATGGACGTGTTATGGGCTGATTCTTCAGTTCTCAGATTGTCTTAATGAGGTTTGAGTATCAACCTCTTTTGATTCGTGCCGCTTTCTCTTACTTCTTGAACTCCTTCTGGATCTGGACGAACGAGTCTTTGCAGAATGCTTAACTGTTTCCTCATGGTTGCCTATCACAGCTTTTTCATCAGTAGGTAGTTCGGGAGGAACATCCGGCCATGGCGTTCGTTTTGCAGGTACAGTAATCTCCAAAGGAGGGTCAATTAACCATCTATATCAAATAAAAAAAAGGAAGCATTCAGTTAAATATAAAACTAACATCCAAGCTCGAGGTTAAACCAAGGATGTCTTAATATCCCAGTGAAAAGACCAACATTACTATTTAACTTCAGAGTCCAAGTAAGAACACAGAAAAGAATGGGGAAAAGATTGAAAACAAAGATAAAAGTGGGTGGTGCAAGCATATATAAACTACCCCAGGTAATAACCTAATCCTTTCTTTGCACATGAATGTATAGAACTCTTAATTGAAGTTAGGTAGTTCTTAAGATTATAGTGAAAATGAAGATGAAACAAGGTAAAGTTAAACGAATTAGGCAGCCGAACAGCAACGAATGGCTGCATTTCATAGTCAGATGCAGACAGGATGATCATTTTATGATTGACAACTTCTTAGTTCTTTGTAGGAAGAAACAGAGTAAATAAACTATCCTTGGGTCATTAAGGCAGCAAGGTGAGCTCCAAGTTGTTAACACATTGGGGGAAGCTTGGAAGCAAGTCAAATATCTCAAGTGGAAACCTTGTATTGCAACCAAACCTCAAATCCCTGGGTGTTTATTTGCCATATTTATGTAGGATTTACTAACTATTCCTCGAAAACCTACATCCAAACTAGATTTTACTTACTCCTCCTTCTTACTTTTAAAAATAACTCCTAATTTCTAACTACTCATTTCTAATCATTCATTTCTAATCAATCAAAATAACTCATTTTTAACCACTCATTTTTAATCACTCCTTTTTTAACTACTCAAAATAACTACTTATTTAAATCTACATCCAAGCAAGGTTTTGACTCTAACTCCTCTACATAAAAATCACATCCAAACAAGTTTTTTGCTACAACTTTCAATTTTAAACTACTCAAAATAACTCCTCAAGCTAAACCTCCTTAAATATGGTAAACAAACAGCCCCTATGACCCTAGCTTACTACAGATTAGAGACTGCTCGACTAGATTGAGAAGTGATGTTCGTCTTCCTTTGACTGTAAAAAAAAATGACTGTTAGAAAAAAAAAACAATAGGAAGTTCCCTGAATCCACATGGGCACTGGAATCTCCAGAAGAAGGCGATTATTGTACTATAGTCTTGTAAATGAAATTTGCCAGAAGAAAAACATCTGAAGGGACTGTTTTTTTTTAAATCATCGGTGTTGAGTGGAATGAGGGGTTTGTGGTAGGTTTTCTTTTTTTTAAATCCTTGTTTGGTGGGGAGGGGTACCCTTACCAAACACCAATCACTCCCAACCACTTCCACTTCCAATTCCTCATACCAAAGCATTTTCACTCCCAACCACTCTTAATCACTCATACCATATAAGCTTTTTATCTTCTCCAAACCTCTCATGCCAAACAAGAATTTATATCTTCCAAAACCCTCCCTCTTCCACTCATATTTCCCCTATAGAACACACAAACCAAAACTATTGAAAAATTATCTTGTTTTGGTGAAGTGACACCCTACCGTCACTTGAATAAAAAAATGACGATGTTTTTTTGGAAAACTATTAGATCTTGGATCCTAGGGAAGAAAATTGTTAAGGAGGTGTTTGGATGAAGTTTTAGATGAGAAGTTATTTTGAGTAGTTAAAAATGGAGAGTTGCAGCAAAAAACTCTTTGCATGTGATTTTTTTGTAGAGGAGTTAGAGACAATAGCTTGTTTGGATGTGGATTTAAAATGAGTAGCTATTTTGAGTAGTTAAAAAAGAATGATTAAAAATGAGAGGTTAAAAATGAGTTACTATGAGTAGTTAAAAAAGAATGATTAGAAATGATTAGAAATTAGTGGGTGTGAATCCGCCATAAGGTACCTTGGTCTATGGAAAAAAAATGTCTCATAGGTGTCAATAATACTATAGAAACAGAAGTATACATTGTTAAATGCCCCAAACTAATAAATGGAAGAAAATGTACTAAGGTCACCAGAAATAGAGTGTGGCCATCATGAAGAACAACCGCTCTTGGAAAAGATAAACGCAAAGAATAAGAAAGCGCTCGTGGTTTTTTGTTCACATAGGTGTTTTGGAATGGTTGTCAAAACTAAAAATAGAAAGAGAAAGGGCAAGACGGGAAGAAAATTTACAACGTAAGAAGAATTACTAGGCTGAGTGCTAGTGATGGACTTGTATGAATATGAGCTTAATCTATGATAATTGATAGCTTTAAAAGAGTAGTCTAAGTCTATAACCTTGTTTTCAATAGAACGACAAAAATTTCATAAATAAGTTCACGGTTTCTTCCAACACTAGGGCCATCTCGGGCACATTGTTGTCTGTAGTTTGATGGGAACCTGAGGGCGTAGGTTATGGTATCTTAGAAACTAGGATAGCTGTGTCTATTTCTCAGAGAACCATTGAAATCATTGTTCTTGAAATAAAAAAGAAGAAATTTTGTCTACAACAAGAATATTATCAATGAAAAAAATGGTACTTTGCATCTGCTCATAAATAACATGAAAAAGTAAATGAAATACACTAACGCAAATGAAACAGGATAATATTATTTTCAGCTGGAGGTGTACATAACAATATGAACAACTAAAACTTGAATGCTATTTTAAATTAAATAGATCAACTTTATAATTAGTAAAGGCAAAAATGGTGGAACTCACTAATATGCGTTTGGATAAAGATGAAACCAGCCAGCTAAGCTGCCTATGTACAAACTCATTCCCCCCGAACCACTCACGAATTTAATAGGTGAAGCAGCTTGGAAAGGACCAAATTACGAGGTAAGGAAATAAAGGAGAGGGTAAAGGAAAGGCTAGAAGTAGGGAGACTATCAAAGGCTCCAAAGGACTCGACTGAAGTGTAGAAAATGCAAAAGCTACTTGATCGAAAGGAAGAGGAGAGTTGAGGAGTTTATGTGATCAAAAGGGATTTAGGAAACAACTAAGAAAAATAAGTTCAGATCCATGGTGGCCACTTACCTAATATACTATTCTAGTTATTTCCTATCTACTATATTTAGGAGAGTCATGCACTTGTTCGGTGAAATCAGTCGAAGTGAGCGCAAGCTAGTTTGAACAAGACCATATCAAACAGAAAATGCATGTTGTATCATTTCATGTTTATAATCATATATCCAACGGATCTAGAATTTGATATATGTAATAAGGAAGGTGAAAGTAAATACTAACCCATGAGGAAATTTGCTATCAAAACGAGCTTCAACTCTAAGCCACCAGAGTAAAACTTGGCGGCCACAACTTCCAAGCGGCTCAACCATCGATGTATCCTTCAAAAGAAATAGAGGACTCTCTAAAGCATCATCACCAACATCCAATGTGTCAAATTCATTGACCCATTCTGGCTTATCTTCCGAATCTTTCCATAGCAACTTGGAATTCAACACAAACCCAGACCACTCAAGCTTCCTGGGAAGAACTGATATCTTGTCACCAATGAATTTAGCACTTTTTCCAGTATATGGAAGCGCATTGAAGGTGTGCCAACCAACCAACTTGTTGGAAGTATTGCAAGCAGGACCCTGAGCAGGGATTGGTGGGTTCTCTACCTCCTCTGATGGTTCATCTTGTTTATCAGACTGAACAATAATTCCAACAGACAGCGCACCAAACCACTTCACATTCTGGATCTCATCAAAAAACTCCATACTATGCATATTACTGTCATCCACAAATATCACATTTCCATCCAGCATCATTTTCCTCACAATTCTGCATCAATTCAATACCGACAGGATCAAATTCATATTCTAAAAGCACCCTAAATTGTTCAGTCATAATACAATATCATCATCATGCACAATCTCTGATCTTTTTACCTTTTTTGCCCCACCATTAATAACTTACTAACTAAATCATAAAAAGTTAAATCATTCTCGAGCTCACAGCTTTGTTTAGAAGAAACATAAGCATCTAACTAACCTCTTAATTCATCAAAAGAAGCATAGTTCCAGACCCAGTAACCAAGAAGTTACGGGTTTGAATCCCCCTAACCTCAATTGTTGTCGAATTCAAAAAAAAAGGGAAATATCAAGCAATTAATCGAAAAGGAAGATATGGAAAAACAACCTCAATGCTTGAAGTCTCATCTGAGCCTCCATTTGATGCCTACCGTCCCAAGAAGTGGGCATCCGCTGATTGAACCCAACATGGATAATCTCAAGCCCCGACTTTGCAAGAATTGAAGCAGTCTCGTTGGTGACTCTACCAGCTTCCACCACGATCCAAACAAGCTCGTAAGGGACCAACATCAAGGAGTGCATAACACCAGTCAAATGCAGCGCCTGAAAAGTCCGAACATAAGTTGGCGTAATAGCAATTACCTTCCGAGGATTCTTGACCCCAAATTGACGCCTCTGTTCCCTCTGTACCGTCTCAATGATTTGATGAGCCTTCATAACTTCAGTAGGGTTCGGATGCGGCCACGGCCGGATTCGGATCCCGTGCCGCCCAACCACCACGCGGCTACTCGAAGTGGCAACGGTCGTCTTATTCAAAGGAATTTCAAGATTTACAGTCGGATTCGAAAGATCGTTGAAATCAGTTACAGATCGAAAAGGGGTCGAGTAGAGATTAGTGGTGGGAATGGAAGTGGAGAAGAAAAGAAAGAATACAAGACGAGAGAATCGAAATCCAAGGACAAGACTGATGAGACAACAAAGGCCATGAAGAATCAGCCACAAAATCCCGGCCGGCGACTTGGTTGGACCATCGGCCGACGAATCCAACTGCAACCCTCTGAAGCTGTTGGCCCGACGGGCAGCATAGGATTGCTGCAATGCAAAAAGCTTCATAACCCTTCAATGGTGGGTTCACAGAAAAGGGGTAATTTCCGATGTTGCTGTAATGGGGTTGGTTAGAGGAGAATTGCTTTGATTTGAAGAATGAAAAGCTTTGGACAATGTCTCTGTCTGAATCTTGTTCGGCTTGGCGAACATAGAAGGCGAAATCAGGCCAGTATGAAAGGGGGGCCAAGATGTTCGACCAAATGCCCGAAATAGACTGAGCATTAACAATAGAAGAAGTATTGAATGGATCGGTTTAGAAAATGAGAAGAAATTAAATAGAGAAAGAGGTAGAGCTTAGCTTGGAAGAGGAGCTTCAAGCGCAAGCCATGGCCGCAGTTGGTTGACGCCGGATTCGAACAGTGGAATTCAACGCATAGCTTTCAACCCACAACCAGTGGTTGTTGACAGGTTGAGACCTGGTTTCTGATTTTTTTTTTTTTTTTTTTTTTTGAGAAAGGTTTCTGAATTTTTTTTAAAATTAATTATAAGAATTTCCATTTTATATTTTCGAAAAGAGTAATCCTTACTTAGGGCCGTTTGTTTCGCATATTTAGGTAGGTATTAATTTTATAGTAATTTTTCATCGAAAATCTATATCCAAACGAGTTTTTATTTATTCCTCTTCATTTTTACTTTTAAAAATAACTCTCATTTCTAATCATTCATTTATAATTACTCAATCATTTCTAACAATTTATTTTTAATCATTCCTTTCAAATCAATCAAAATAATTCATTTTTAATCATTTATTTCTAAAAATAACTACTAAATTTAAATTTACATCCAAACAATGTTTTTACTCTAACTCTCCTACACAAAAAATACATCAAAACGAGTTTTTGACACAATTCTCAATTTTTAACTACACAAATGTAACTCCTCAACCTAAATCCTATCTAAATATGTCAAACAAACACCCCCTAAGGGTGGTCTTTAAAATCACATGTTTTTACTTTTTTATAGTTCTCTCTTCATTTTAACATTTCTCTCTCCATCAATCAATTTTTTTTTTTAAATTAAAACATGTGATTCTAAAGTTGGTAAGTATTTTCAAAATATTTACCTATCCTTAAATAAATATTACTCTTTCTATAATGGTAGAAGGCAAAAAACAACCGTACTTTAGCTGTAAAAATATGTGACCATAAGTAAGAACTCATAGTTCGAATGGTAGAATTAAATAAATAAGAAAAAGTGTAGGAGTAAATATTTGAATTGTGAGCTCTTCTTTAAACAATCTTGCGAGCCTCAACTATTATGAAAAAACTTACGAGAATTTCAATTATTGGAAAAAAATAAAAAAATTACGTGCTTCAGCAAATTTGATCTGGCCATGAGATGTTTATAGATATATTTAATGGGAAATTGTCTAATTGTCACAAAATAATTACAATATGTAAATGTTAATTTTTTTTAAATATTTATATCCATAATCATTAATATGTTTTAATACTTCTTATTTTTTAGTATAAATTGAGCAAAATACCGATTCTTGGGATCGAATTCATAAACTTGGTGTTGAACTGAATTTTCATCAAATAATGAAAGCATGAGGTCACCGACCCTTTCAGTTTAATGTTATTATTTAATTAGGGTTAATATTAGAAAATTCGCTATAGGTGACAACTTTTTTATCATCTATTTTAATTATACAATTTTTTTTAGAAATATTTCATCTGTAACATAATTTTTTAGTGTGTGCTTGTTTTTACTTATTCAAATTGTGCCTTTCACCATCTCTTGATTTAAGAATATTTGCTGATTGAAAACTACATGTGACATTGATTAAAAACAATATTGAGACTGTCTTGTGATACTGATTGAAAATTATTTGTAACATTGATTGAAAACGGTTTGTGACATTGATGGAAGACTATATATGTAGCATTGATTAAAGACTATATCTACACTAATGGAAGACTATCTGTTGTACTCATTAAAGTCATCAGGTGCATAAACTTTTTCATCTATTTATTAGGTTCGCCTCAATTTTCTCCTACGTACGAATTTTTTTCTAAAAAGTTGTTAATCATAGATTTTTTTAAATTATTATACATGAAAAATCTCCCTTATATTATACATAGATAGTGTTAAAATGGCAACAAAAGTATAATTTGATTTATATAAATGTGTCAATAATAATAAATAAAATATTTGCATTTTTTTAATTTAGATATTCTATTGCACTAACCAATTCCTACTAGATTAGTCTTTGGGAATTTTGCATGTATAATAAAAAAAATGGTAAAATATTTTTATCTATAACACAAAATCAAAACTAATTCATTTGTAACAGAAATTTCAAATTGAATTTTATCACCAATAGAATTCAATCAGTGATAGAGTTCTATCACTTGTTGAGTTTATCATTGATAGAATTCAATCAGTGATAAACTCATTCTATCATTGGTTGAGTTCTGTCACTGATATAAATCATGTGTTATTGATGAATTATTTTAGAAATTGTACTACAAATATAATACAAGAGGTAGAATATGCTGCTGAGAGTAAATTCTCATAGACTTTTTTATATATAGTAGAAAAAAAAATATCTTCTTTAGTTTTGTAGAGAAAGGAAGTCTGTAAGCATCTTTATATACATGTATTCGAGTTCCGTCTGGTTTCTCCTTGGAAAGGTGACAGTATTCAGTCTTGGCACATCTATGTGTAAGTGTGGGCATTTCTTGGTGTAGTTTGAGCCTTATAAATTTCTCTTTGGGTCTCTCTAGAGGAATTTTTGCAATTTGGGGGCAACTTTCTACTTCTAGAGTCAAGTGTCCTGTGTTGGTGTCTTGTGGTCTTCATGTTTGGTTTTGGTGGCTTTTGTCTCTGAGTAAGTTCTCTAATGCTAGTTGTTGCGGAATTATCCAAACACACAAATTAAGAAAATAATAATTTAAGAGAATGGTGATGTGGCAGCTTGGATTTCGCTAGAGCGAAATCTCTACTTTGATTAAGCGAAATGCGTGTGGTTCCCCAAGAGTGTGCAAGTATGCACAGTCTTGTTGTAGCAAGTTTTAATGTAAGTAAAAGTTATCTCCACATGGATTAGTGATTAATGTCATGCTTAAGCGAAGGTTAAAGAGTCAAGGTAACAGGGAGAAAATTGTTGAAATGAAACTAAACTAAGCGAAATAAAAGTAATGCGACTAAAACTAGGGTAAATTGCATCAGAAGGAGAATGGGACTTTTCGGAGAGTTTCGCTTAGGTGAAATGACGTTAAGCTAAGAAGCAAACTACTGATGACTTCTCTTTGGCTCTCTCAAGCTCTAGAAGTTGGCTCTCTCAAGCTCCTAGTTCGGTTCTCTCGAACTCAAACAACGATAAAATCACACAAACAGTACTAGGCGAACCTTATCTCTAAGCGTTCTTTCCTTAGCAAGCAAAGTTTGTTAGTCCTAATGTTCTCAATGCAAGTTCGCTCTATTTCTATTCTCTCGAAGCGAAATAAAGGCATACGTACAGTGGATCAGAAAGAATGTATTTCGAGTTAATGCAGCATGCATAATAGTTTGACATCTCGCTACAGCTTCGCTTAGGCGTACTTCTCCTACTTGCCTATTTCCTTCCAATGAAGAACTTAGCTACTCATAATGATAAATAAATTCAAAGCAATGTAAAATTAAAAGTTCATCTTCATTAAAAACATCAAATAACAACGTTAAAAGCAATAAAATGAGAAACAAATATAAGAAGGCTGGTCGGAATCGTAAGACAGCAACTCTGACTTGGCTCTAGAAAAATCTCTGCAACTCCAGCTAACTACGACTGTGCTTAAGCTAAACTATTAAACAACTGGCAATGGAAAAAATAACTAAGCTACGGCTAAAACTAAGGGATTTCTGATCAAAAATTGAAAGCCACGATGGCGGACGACCCTAGTGGGAGACGACCCAAAATGGGTGACAGTTCAAATGAAGGAGAAGGGCAGCTATTTATACGTTAGCTCCAAGCGACAAGGTCTGCTCCACGATCCTGACACTGTCTAAAGCCTGCTCTACGATCACCGCTCAGCCGAAAGCTGCTGTGCTCTAACATTTTTGCTCTACGATCGGTATTGTCGGCTGTGTCAGAGCATCCTTGATTTTGCTAACTTCCAGAGCATGTTCTTTCGCTAGAATCAATTTCGCCTAAGTGAAATCCTTGGTGATTTTTCATGTTACGCTGCGGTGTGGGATATTTTCAAGGTGAGTTCGCTGGGCTGACTTTCGCTTGCTCGAGCTCCCTTCTTGTGTGAATTTCACTTCGCTCATCAGGAATGTTGTAGACAAACTAGAAAGTATCAATTCTTTTTAACACTTATAAATTTGCACACATTCACGCATGTTTCGCTACAATGAACCCTAAAATGCATCCTAATCAGAAAACTATAGGAAGTTTCGTTTAAGCATAATAATTGGTATGATGGGGCGAAATTCAATATTAATTTAATTAAATATTAGCAAATTCTTATAAAAATATATTCTTTTTATCTACTTTAACTCTCAATTCTTGAGAGTTATCACAAGTCTTTCGTGTTCTTTGAATTTGATTTTGGTAATTAGGGGTGATTTCAGTTTGGTTTTTGTCGGTTTTGTATTGAATTGACAATCGAACCGATATCTTCAATTTTTAAATAATGGATCTGATCCAATGTCAAATAAAGTATAGAACCATTAGTTCGGTTTTCAATTGGTTCGATTCGGTAATGGATCCGATCCAATATCTTTTTTTTTAATATATTAAAAACAATACTTCTCATAAACAACAATTTTTTTAAAGGTCGGAACTATTTTTGAACTTATTAAAAATTATTTAAGAATAATTTTTACTTGAAATAGGAGTGAAATTAAAATCATTAAGTTGCCTTCTTTTGTAAAATTAGTTTCAAATAGATAATGACAACTAATATGAAAAAAGTAAAGTTTGAGAAAGTTACTTGAAAAATATATTGACATTTAAAAGTTAAAAGAACATTCACTATAAGAGATTGATCTTCAAGACTTTAGGAAATGTTCCAAATAATAGAAGGAAGATGACTTTATAGGAACAGTCCATTTGATAGAGGAAAGAAGATGACTTTGGTTTTTATTGATTTTTAAAACAAAAACCAGAACCAATCCAATATTTTTTACTTTTTCAAATTACAAACCGATATATCCAACTTTGTGCTAAAAATCAATCTGATCCATTGGATTGGATTGGTTTGGTTCAGTTTTTCGATTTTTTGTTGCACCCCTATTGGTAACTATATAATTTCAAAGTAAGTGCTCACGTTCATGGGCACCTTTGATTTTCTCCCAAGGAAGTAGAGTTTCTAGTTTGGAAAGTCAATGAGGAAGAATGCAAACGTGAATTTTTCTAATGGGTGATAAAGGAAAGTTGAAGATGATGGTAAGAACTTTAGGATGAGGAAGAAGATGGTTTATAGGAAAGTCCATTTGATATAGTGGAAGAAGTGACTTTTTCTAATACATATCCAAGTTTATTGGTCATTGTAGACAGTTGAAGATTCACCATTGAAGGTAGCATTTGGTGGCGGACAACGAAGAAAAATAACATAGAGTCATGTGACCAGCCTCTATATGTTGTTGTCAGGATGTGTGATGATCATGAGTGAACAACTATTAAGGATGTACAAAGTTTTTTAGAAGAGAAAAGGTTGGGCTATGGTTCGATTTCAAGTGAACCAATTCAGACCACTTGTTCAAGTGAATCAATTCAGCCTAATGATTCGAATGAACCAGTCCATACATCTGGATTGAGTGAACCGAATCATATTTCTACTTTTTCTGCTTCGGTTTGGAAGCTGGACACTAATTGGGCTTCTATTGTCTACTAGGTTTCTAAACATTGGTCTTTTTAAGATTGTTTTTTTTTTTTTTCACAATATCTCATTTTATTCGATTATTAATTAGTAAAGATACTTAAAATAAGGATAATTCAAATGACATTTAACTTATTTCAAAGTTAGAAGTTCGACAAAAAAATAGTAATTATGATCAAAGAGTAGAATAATTTGCATATATTATTAATTTCAAAATAAATATCTTGTTCATTAAAGGAATCAATGACATTTAAGACGAAAAATATAATTACAGGGATAAAACAAATTTTTACCTAGTTGCAATTACGAGTAACTCATGAAGGATTATTTAATAGATGGCTAATTATATCAGTGGACATAACTTATCCTATAGTGCGAGAGAGTGTATCAGGCCTTAGGGCTTTAACGGTAAGATTGGATTCAAACTAAAAAGTTTGGTTGAATCAAATCCTGAAAGAAGCTTCCAGTCTGCAGGTCCATAGATCCTCGGGCTAGCTCACACAAACTAGTACGATGATAGGTATGAAGAATTGATTTGAATTCTTCAAACTAATTAATTAATACATTGGACATATTAATTATGAGGAATAAAGTATTATGCATGGGATACATAATATTGATTATTAATATATTAAATAAATGAATATTTATTAAATAAATGTTAATTAAAGAGAAATAATTAATATATTGAATATATTTATTGGAAATATTGATTGGATAAATATTTATTGAAAAATTTATTAATATATAGGATATATTAATAATTATCTAATAATTAGATAATTAGATAAATATGCAATTAATCAATTAATTACACGTTTCATCGTATTGGATAGGAATGAGACAGAAAAAGTCTAAAAATAGAGACACTAGGTCTCCAGACTTTAGATATTCTAAGATTGACCTAACCTTCTAAATAATCTTTTTCCTACCATAAAGACTTTTCACCAGGCGATCGATAGAGTTCCATAGAGGGTATGCAAAGATCTGTAGCTTGTCCAAGAGGTTCGAAGATGAAAACCCGCAAGATTATATCAGAGATGGTAATGTTTGTAAGTCTATGTGATTTTTTTTTTTTTAAAAAAACAACAACGCCTAGGGATTGTTGTATTTAGATTAATCGGAGTAATCAATTAATAATTGAATAATATTTATTTGTTCATGGTTCCTGTTGTGCGACTCCCAACGTTTTCACATGTATGAGTATGTAACACACTCAGGATTGAGATTGAGTTAGCATATGATTATCCAGATGAAGTAAAGTTCTCATACTATGCCAAAGTTACGTAGTGGGATCTTTTACTTTATGGCCTAGTCTTATACAAAACTCTTTTTTCATATCCACCTCTAGTGCATGACTTCACTTGAGAAATTAGGATCAAGTACTTCCATCCTAAGCACAAGGGATCATATCAACATTGTCACAAGATAAAATACCGAACCTCTATCCATCTATTGTGGACTCTTTAAGTTGTTAACTCAAATAAGATCTACTCGTATGTCTCCATATAATATCCAAGTTCTCATTGAACAACCTTGTATTTTTTTTTTTTGGCACAGATAAAAATTAAATATTTATTGAGTTAATAAAAGTCAAGGCATTTACTATTCATTAAAATTGAATTTAATGTTCTTTGTTTACACGACTACAAACTTTAGAGCATCATCCCTTATAAGTCTATTATACTAACTGTCTTAGACTAGACCAACCTTTTATATATAGTAGAAAAAATTTACAGATTATATTAAATGTCTTAGACTAGACCAACCTTTTATATATAGTGGGAAAAAACTTTCATTTTGTAAAGAGGGGAAAATTCTTTAGTCACCTTTACGTGTAGATGGGTGGCCTTCGGTTGGTTTCTCTTTGCAAAAGTGGCGGTGAGCAGGCTTGGGCACCTCTGTGTACAGGTGTGGGCATTTCTTATTGAAGTTTGAGGCTAAATTTCTCTATAGGTCTTTAAGTTTGGTTCTAGTGAATTTTTTCTTTGAGCAAATTCTCTAGTGGAGGTGTCTCGTGTTCTTCAAGTTCGGTTCCAGTAGCTACAACTTCTTAGTAAGTGCTCAAGTTCATGGGCATCTTTAGATTTGTCCCAAGGAAGTAGAGTTTCTAGTTTAGAAAGCCAATGAGGAAGAAAGTGAACACATATTTAAGTTTGTGTGTGGAATGGTGGAGGAAAGTTCAAGATGGGGGTTGAGGAGAGGGAAAAGCCCATTTGATAAAGAAAAATGAATGACTTTTTCAATCGCATATCCAAGTTTACCGATCTTTGTAGACATATGAAGACTTGTCGGAGAAGGTGGCTTTTGGTGGCGAACGACAAGGGAGAACAGCTAGAGTCACGTGACCAGGGAACGTCTAATATGTAGGGTCATCTCTTTGCAATGGTTAAGATGTGTGATGACGATGTGCGGACAACTGTCAAGGATTTGTATGGTTATTTAGAAGAGAAAAGCATGAATTAATTTTTTATGAATTTCCTCGACATCTAAAAGATTATTATTACATCTCTAATATAAATATAATAACTATTATATCAATATCACTAAGGATTACAAAATTGAGTGAAAAATATGATTTTCATATGTTGAGATTGCAAGGACCCAAGTTTTCAAAGGACTAAAACATGAGGTCTTATTTGACTCACATGCATGTAAATTAGTTAAAACAAACCGTAAGGAAAGGAAACGATGTTTACTTGACTAAATAGTTGAAATCAAGTCCTTTAAAAAAATATATTTTAAAGGGATCCCAAAATGGTATAAATACATAACACAAATAAAACTCAAAAGCAGATACAACATGAATACAGTTACTAAAGCATATCAAGTAATACAATGTAAGCCATAATATTTTATCAAGGGGTACACAGACCCATGCTCCTATGAGCTATTTAATGATCAATGCCAAAAGACTAAAATACCCTCTAAAGGTCATTTGGAAAATTTTGGTAACCAACACTAGGGAGAGTGTCATAGCGAGTAGAGCTACCTATTACCTTTTAGGCCTTAAACACTCACAATGAGTTGATAACATGTATCGCCCACCATGTGAGTTAATAACATCTCATCACCTATACTGGGATATTACCCACGCACTCTCAAAATTGTAGAAAAGCAAATGTGTTATAGTCAAACGTACTTTATATGAGGTAAAGTTAACAAGTCAGTCCTTTGGTCCCTTGACACTGCTACGAGTGGTATATCTCCATTCGCATTGCACCTAATCAGTAACCCACATCTGAAGTCCATGTTCAGTTCACGTGCATCTCAAACACCAGCTCGTGCTATCAACTTATAAAGTCTCTTATGGGACAACATAAAGGGTTCCCTATGGAACAACAAACATCTCTCGGATCTCCAATGGGACGATCGTGCTAGACTAGTTCATCATGGAACATCCTGGCCCATCATGCAACAATCAAAAGCTCAAGCATAATAAGAATGCAATATCACAAGTCCCCTATGGGAAAATATACATGTCATACGATCATACAAATTCCACATGGAACGTCAGAGCCTATGCTACATGTGATTAGACAAGCAATCATAAATATGAGTCAACGACGACGTACATATTTCTAGGCAGCATATACACATGTTATTAACCACAGACCACGAACAGGGGAAACAAATCCCTTACCTTAGTTGAAATCCATAGAATCTACTCTCGAAGATGTCAAGATAGCCTCAAACAAACTAAGGAACAATCCAAACAAACATGTAGTAGAATTAAGCCCTAAACGAGTAAAACAGAGATAATAGCAAGATTGGGGTCTCAAAATTACCTGAAACTGCCAAAACAGACTCGAGACGAAAAACTAACCAAACGTGGCTCGACTTGGCGATGTAGACGGCGAGCTCTGACTTCTATGACAGCGAAGAGGACGAAAAGCTTTTGAGCAGCGATGGCCTTGATAGAGACGATGGAGAAACATAGGAAGGGGGTTGTTCGCGGCGTGCTACACGAGGGGAAGAGAGAGAGAGGGAAAGACTTTGGAGGAGAATGGGGTGTTTGGCTAAAGGTGTAAGTGTTTGGCTGCAAGAATAAAAGTTAGAGGTTTGTGTGGAAGTGTTTGTTTTTATATGTTGACTAAACGACGAGTTTAGATCATTATAACTTCTAATTTCAATTTAATTATAAGAAATCTATTTAATTTATTTAATAACCAAAAGCTAGATAATTTTAATGAAGAAAACTCGAGTTATTACTAAGATTAAATAAAAATTACACTCAAAATCAAGGATTAAAAATATATTTCCCCCTTTATTATTTTTGTACTATTAATAAAGTATATTGCTTAGAATACTTTGAAACTTAAATTTTTTTTTTTTTTTTTTAATACTCTTAAATCTTAAAAAAGTTTTTAAAAAATAGCATTGGTCTTAGACACATCCAATTTATGTCTCCACACCTCTAACATATCCCGTTGCCACAGTTTAGAGACAGGTTAGTGGTGCCCCGAGTATTGGGAGTGAAGCTCCAATTCCCGATCATAAAAAAAATACCCTCAATTTAAAAAAATGTGAAAATTTCTTTATCGTTATTTTTTATGAAAAAGTTAAAGTTGTGTTTCAAATACCCTAATTATTTTATTATAATTTTTCTAACTTTATATTCTTAACTTATGAGTTATTTTTATGTCAATATTAATGGTTTAATTAATTGAATTGTTAGTCTGATGATTAAAATTAATTTTTTAATATATTCCTCTTCTGATTATTCATTTTTATCTTTTATTTTATGTCTTTATCATAAAAAGTCATCAAATATTAGTTCAAGCTAGCTAATATTTTGACTTGTTATCGAGTGTAACGTGCTTTAGATTTTCAAGTTTAATGGCAAATTAAAAATTGATAAGAAGAATCTAGAAAGTTTAAATATATCATATAGTTACAAATAAATTCTTAATTCTAGCGTTAATCTTGATACAATGATAAACAAAAATGTCAGTTAAAATTAATATGTATGTTATGAGTTAATTTTCATCCTCAGAGTTTGACAATAAATCCACACATTAGGAATAGTTATTAAATAATTCAAGGTAAAAATCGATTACCTTGCTAGTTAAGTTTTTAAAATTCATCCTAATAACTTAATCATTTTTTTTGTTGTACTTTGAAGAGTTAGGAAGGATAGTTATGATTATGAATTTTAAATTTCTAGAACCTTATTACGACATTTCAAATGTTATTAATATGTTAAATCTCATTAATATTTTTTTATAATAAAAGTCACATTAATTTTAAATTCTCATGAATTTTAAAATTTTCTCATACAATTTTATGTTTAAGGTATTTAAAACAAAATTTTAATATATTCATAAAAAATATATATATATAAATATATAATTTTTTGATATTTTTAAGACCAAGTGTATTTTTTATTTGTTGTTTTTTTTTTTAATTTAGGGGTATATTTGAAATAAAACTTTAATGGTTCCATCCAAAGTTAACGATAAAGGTATTTTTTAAACGATTTTTAAAATTAAAATTTTTTAATTTAAGAGTATTGTTGACACAACTCCATAGTTCAAAGGTATATTTGATCATTTGGCTTAAACTATTTCACAAGATGAACACTATTTATACTTCAAATAATCTTTTATATTTCTTTCTTAAAGGTTAGAGATATTGTTAACTTACTGTCCAGATAACTCTAGGAAGCGTTTGGATGAGGAGTTAGTTTGAAGAGTTATTTTGAATAGTTAGAAAATTGAGATTTTTGTAATAGCTCGTTTGAATGTAGATTTTTATGGAGGAGTTGTGGTTAAAAACTCGTTTAGATGTAGTTTTTTTTGTAAAGGACATAAAGAGAATAGCTTCTTTGGATGTAAATTTGAAATGAATAATTATTTTGAGTAGTTAAAAATGAAGGATTAGAAATAAGTGGCTAAAAATGAGTTATTTTGAGTAGTTGGAAATGAATGATTAGAAATGAGGAGTTATTTTGAGTAGTTAGAAATGAGTGGTGAGAAATGAAGAGTTATTTTAAGTAGCTAGAAATGAATGATTAGAAATGAGTGACAAGATTTTTTCGATGGGTCTATTAATGTAAGGACCAGACTCAAACTAGGGTCTAAATCTAAGCTCTTAACTCTAAATGCATGAAAACAATGTTCATCATCTAGGGCATGTAATTAAAAATAAAACTCCTTAAACAATTCCACAAAGAACAATGTTATAAAACAGTAAACACGGTAAAAGAATCTTTGGGTACCCAAGAGTTAAATCATAAAAGCTCAATCAAATATGTACAACTTATCATGCCCCTAAATAGTTCATGCAGAGAGAATAAACTAAAAGACTCAAACAGAATAATGCAGCAGGTCCCATAGTCACCTTCAGCTCATCCGATCATCCATCTCGATGCAATCTCGTAGTACCTGTAGTATTCCATAATAGAAAGGGTGAGTTTTAACAAACTCCGAAAGGATCCCCCAACTTGGGGTAAACATATGCATCAGGTCAAAAGCATCACAAACGTGCAAGATAAGCAACATAATCAAGGGGTCCACAAAACCCGAGCTCCTGCAACAGGAACCATGTCCTAGATCCACGCAACGCAGAGCGGTCTAAGACCATAAACCAAATACTTAAAAAGCCAACAAAGACCACAAATCTTTAGGAAAATCTGGGATATTTGCTCTATGCCGAGGGATCCTGCGAGTAGAGAAGTCTGGTAGCTAAGAAATCACAAATCCCACAGGTCTCATACTCATGGTAAGGATGGATCCAGCACGCTCACCAAAGGGCCACAAACCTAACCACATACCTGAAGAAGCACCCTAGGCTACTAGTAAAATGCCGACATGGCTGTGAGCCTAGTGGGCAAACCATCCACGGAAACCCTACGGCGAGAGACCAAAAATCTCCCGTTGAGAACGTGCCAGCCATAAACCATGCACGTCCGCTTACTAGTATCCTCTATCCAGTCTCCATACCTCGTTTGTGTCCAAACGAATCACTAAGTCATTCATCAAACATCATGCAAGTCCCTAGTGGGATATACGAACTATCATGCAAGACCAACTCTTTCAATCAACATAGTTCACCCATATCCTGATAATCAACATAATCTACATGCTCGCCTTAGACATAATATCAATCATATATTGCATGCTCTCGATGTAATCAATACAAGCAACAAACAACACAGATTATGCCACATCAAACACGTAAGTGCATACAATCAATCTAACACATGTAATAGCCATGAGCCTCGAGAAAGCGGTAACAGGTCCCTTACCTTGGCTGAATCCACTAACTGCAATATAGCACTCACTAAAGCCTCATGACAATCAAACCACAGATCTAAGCCCTTAATAGAAAAAAACCAACACCTTAAACTATCACAAATGGATTCAGAGCATCGAGGTTACCTAACCACGAAAAACCTCAAAAATGTGTCTCGGCGGTCCCGCGTACCTCTAAAACTCAGCTCGAAAAACAAAAAATAGCTCAGGTCAAATCTGACCAATAGAAAAGTCAATGGGTCAAACTCACTTTTTAACCCAAAGCCAAACAAGCTTAAACCATAACTTAAATGAGTTTACACCTCTAGCCAGACAAGCTTAAAACTCATTTAGAATGCCTTTATACTCCCAACCAAACACTTTAAGCCACAACTTGAATAACATAGAACTAGTAGTCAAACAAATCTTAACTCACATTTAAATATCCATACACCTACAAACAAACACTCCTTACCCAATGCTTAAATAGCTTTAAACTCAACCAAACTGCCCCTAAACCTCATTAAATTCAGCAAACTTGAGTTCAAGCTCTAACTTGACATTTTTCAACACTTGTAACATTGCTGCTGACTCCCAAACAATCTAGTAGTCCCAGACTTTCTCCTTTGTCAAACAATATCAATAAATTTCTTGGCAAATCTTACAAATCAAATTAATCTATCTCATAAACTAGCATTGTGTGATTCCCCAGCTGAAACTAAGGGAACTTAGTTAACGCCATCTGCTTATCAACATTTGATAACATCATCTAAGGAACAACTCCTTAAGGTCATCTATTTGAAAATTGTCGAACCATCTAGCTTAAAACTCAACACAGACTGTCACCAGACCTCTATCTCGAACTCTCAAGTGAAACACCACGTCGAATCTCCTATTCCTTTGAGCATACCTTGTAGTGAAAGATCATCTCAATCGGTGACAATCACACTTCAGCTACTAAAGGGGTTTTAGAAAGTCTAACAAAGTGGTAGGGAACCACTTCTTGAACTCTTTTAAGAAAACTCTACATTTCTGATACTCCTCCACTGCTACCAGCCTAAGTATCTGCAACTGGTTTAGACACTTGAGCAACATCCTACACACCTTGAAGAGATCCTTAAAACATTTTCTAACTTTCAAAACAATCAACATTTCAGCTTTCATCCCAATTTTGGCAACTGCAACATCAGCAACAACATTGGGTGTTTTTAATGCTCCCACTCTAGGATTGCACCTCATGATGACCTCTAGAAGACTACACTTCAAGACTGGTGCTCAACTGCTCTTGAACGTTTAACGAAACTCTTAGTAACTCTGCTAGGTATCTCAACAGTCTATAACAAGCGTAGGGAAGTCTCAACCCCCTCTGAAAACTCTAGGCCAGCACACAAGTATGATAACATGCAATAACATACGTTAAACAACAGTGCTAATCATAACTAAAACATGCATTTTACAACAAAGATCCTTATTCCACTACCAAGATACCTGATGAAGATCAACAATTGAAGACCACGGGGACCAAACTAACAGCCTACGATGTAAGCTAGTCTACAGAATCTATGACTCTAAGCTCTAATACCAACTGTAAGGACCCAACCCAAACTAGGGTCTAAACCTAAGCTCTTAACTCTACATGCATGAAAACAATGTTCATCATCTAGGGCATGTAATTAAAAATAAAACTCCTTAAAACAATTCCACAAAGAACAATGTTATAAAATAGTAAATACGATAAAAGAATCTTTGGGTACCCAAGAGTTAAATCATAAAAGCTCAATCAAATATGTACAACTTATCATGCCCATAAATAGTTCATGCAGAAAGAATAAACTAAAAGACTCAAACAGAATAATGCAGGGGGTTCCCATGGTCACCTTCAGCTCATCCGATCAACCATCTCGATACAATCTCGTAGTACCTGTGGTATTCCACAGTGGAAAAGGTGAGTTTGTGCAAACTCAGTAAGGATCCCCCAACTCAGGGTAAAAACATGCATCAGATAAAAAACATCACAAACTGCAAGATAAGCAACATAATCAAGGGGTTCAAAAACCCGAGCTTCTGGGCGAAAGGGGGTCAAGAACTATATCCTAGATCCATGCCACGCAGAGCGATCTAAGGCAACAAACCAAATACCTAAAAAGCCAACAGTGACCACAAATCTCTAGGGCAATCTGGAATAGCTTTTCCAGGCAGAGAGATCCTGCTAGTAGAGAAGTCTGGTAGCTAAGGGACCACAAATCTCATACTCATGGTGAGGGTGGATCCAGCACGTTCACAAAAGGGCCACAAACCTAACCACATACCTGAAGAGGCACCCTAGGCTACTAGTAAAATGCCGACAGGGCCATGAGCTAGGTGGGCCAACCATCCATAAAAACTGATGACTCTAAAATAGAGTTAGATTTTAGCCTAACTTTGGATCTTTGTTCGCGTTTATTAATTGAAAATTATTGCGCGTAAGGTGAAAATAGGAATAAAAATGTGTAATTCGCTAATGCTTACGCATTAGGGGAATAAAATGCAAGATATGGATTATTAAGCTGAAAATAACCAAAATAGCACGTTTAGCACGGATTTCGCAAGGCTTATGCTGATTTCTATTTTCGCATGGTTAGCGCTAGCGAAGCAATACGATGTTGAGAATCAAGATGCGTGATTGCAAGCAAATAAAGCTCGAGAGACAAAGGCCAGAAGTATTTCAAGTAAATAAGGAAGGGTTCATTTAGAGCATGTAACTTAGGTGCATCATTACAATAGTGAGTGTTGACCGACCATCTACACAACTAATAGGTTGTAAATCATAAGAGGAAATAACCTAAGTCTATTTTGCATGTTTAATAGGTAGTGTTACATCTGTAATGCTTTGAATCGAAGTTTAGGAATAAATGCGTAACTATTATATACTTAGCGTCGGTTCATAATTACATCAAGTCGCGACGGAAGTCGGATTTGATGCTAAACAGATGCGGAAGCGGAAGTTTGTGAAGCGTAGTATGATAGAGTCTCTTACCGCATGTTTCTTGTTTATTACATTCCTGTTGATTTTCATGAGTACTTTAGACTAGCCTTATCTCATCAAAACTATTTTATCCTGTTATTTATTCACTTTTATGTTTCCATAACAAACCAACTCAATTCATATTCGTGCAATTTACAATTCAATTCTGAACATCACCTCGGA
>JBBMKA010000026.1:4746676-4759751 GCA_037833695.1 Sechiopsis laciniata | reverse complement strand
TCATATTTAAGGAGGATTTAGTTTGAAAATTTACTAATTTCTTCTCTAAAACTTATCTATACGATTTTTTACTAACTGCTTCTCATTTTTACTTTTAAACATAAATCCTTATTTCTAACCATTCATTTATAGTTATTCATTTATAACTATTCAATTCATTTTTAATCATTTATTTCAAATAAAAAAAAATCATTTTTAATCATTTCTTTTTTAACCACTCAAAATAACTATTTATTTTAAATTTACATTCAAACAAAATTTTAACTCTAATTTATTTATACAAAAATTACATCTAAATGAATTTTTAACAACAATTCTCAATTTTTAATTACTGTACATAATTTTTTAATATGATTTTTTAAATTAAAATCTCCTTAAATATGGTAAACAATAGGGTTTTTGGGCGACCCTGAAAAGGAGGATTCATGACTCCTATTACCAAGGCTGAAAAAAAGCAGGCAGTGACCATTCCCTGAATCAAAATGTTCAAAAAAACACCGACAAAGTTTGAATACACCAACTAATAATAACTAATCCTAATGCCCCTTTTCTTGGGACTAAAAATTTGAAGATGCTTCCAGATCACATACCACATCCACTCTCTGTTTTTTAAATGATAACAATTTTATATAAAAAAAAAAAACATATCCACTATTTAAATATTTGTTCATTTCATTTTTTCAATATATATATTCATTTTATGGCTCTCATAATCATTTTCTCATACGATATTCCCAAATGGTATTTCATGTGGACTCCTCTTCTCCCATTCTATGTTTTATTTTTTAAGATGTGTGATTATTTGGACAAGCTTATACCCACATCGACTAATATTACAAGACATGCCGCTTGACCTTACAATATTTAGATTTCAAAGAAACTCGTAGGAAATTAATTTCTAAGTAGGTGGTTACCATAAATTGACTCATCACCTTAAGTACTCCAAAATTCTCTTTGACCACTAGAGTCACTTTATGATGGTTTGGCTTTAGTTCAAGTTGAGGTTGGATGAATAAAGAGGGAATGTGGTTGCACATTAAACTAGACCTATGTCTATTGGTTTATCCAAAATCGAATTGTCCTACGATGTATTTATGGTCATATTGAAGACATTAGAAACAACCAACAAAACGACAGTTTTGTTTTTCTTTTTTGGAGTTCAAATGACCGCAACCACACTCATTAATAAACCTAATATTAATATATCTATATATTTTTATTTATTTATTGTGAGAAGCAATATAGTTGAGTCATCTTCATTTGTAGGGAATGTTTCTATTTGTCTAAATTTATTAAAGGTTTTTTTAGTTGAAGTACAACAAATTAAGGTAAATTATTCAAATTTATGATCTATCATGGATATACTTATATAAGTAGAATTATTGCATTTGGTTAATCGTTAACATAGATTCTCATCAAAAGGTTACATGTTCCAATTTCTAGATTTCTAAATGTTATTGTTGGAATAAAAAAGAATATATCATACTTATTCCTAATTCATGAATTTTATATGTCCAATTTTAGTTCGGATACTTTTAATAAATTATAAAATTCGTTTCGATGATTTTTTTTTTAAAAAAAAAACTCTATATTAATTTTACTTCTATAAATTTTAAAAATATATTTTCATCCATTCTTTCTTATATTAAAATTATTATTTTTAAGTTTTATTGAAAATATTAAAATTGGATATTTGATAATTAAGAGATCAAAATAAAATAATAAAATGATGTTTTTAACATAATGGAGAGTGGTCAGCATAGGAAATTCAAATTGAATGAGCTTTAAGAAAGTACTCCACTCTAATTGAGAGCATCACGTATAAATTTTAGAAGAAAAATCAATAAAAAAAATGTAACCAAAGTCTGAAATCAAAACTGAATTCTTGTATACATTGGTCCTGTTATAGAACCTGTCTGTCCCCTAATTCACATTCCCATTCAAACCCCATGAGCCTGTTTATCTGTGCTTCAAAAAACCATTATTTCTTCCATGAATTCTTATCATCATCTAATCTTTAAACAGCAGAGGGATCATGAACGTGTTATGGGCTGATTCGTTTCAGTTCTCAGAATGTCTCTCTGTGGTTTGAGTATCGACCACTTTCGGTTCGTGCTGCTTTCTCTTGCTTCGAGAACTTCTTCTTGATCTGGATGAATGAGTCTTTGTAGGATGCTTAGCTGATTCCTCATGGGTGCCCATCACAGTTGTTTCGTCGGTAGGGAGTTCGGGAGGAAGATCCGGCCATGGCGTTCGTTTTGCAGGTACAGTAATCTCCAATGGAGGGTCAATTAACCATCTATATGATATAAAAATGGAAGCATTGGGTGAATATAACGAAGGCTAACATTCAAGATCCAGGATAAACAAAGGATGTCTAAAGAGGATCTGACATCCCAGTGAAATGACCAACATTACTATTTAGATTAAGAATCCAAGTAAGAACACAGAAAAGAAAGGGGAAAAGATTGGAAACAGAGATAAAAGTGGTTGGCCACCAGCATAAATAAACTACTCAGGTAATAATCTGATCCTTTCATTGTAGATATGAAAGGTTCGGAGCTTCCAGCCGAAGAGTTCTACCTTTTATCAAGCCACTTTGAAGAGTTTATGAAGTCCAGGTATGAAGCACCCAAGGTCAATAAGCTCGCTTCGTACTTTGACTTCGTAAACTCTTTCTCTAAAGAATTTGATCTTTTTTTCCTCCTGTTTGAGCTTATTCGTGAATTTAAAATATGGTATTCCTTTATAGTTCAAAGAGTTGAATACTCTTTGTACCAGCTATACTATAGTGAAATTGGGCGTTTCTTTAAGATGATAATTGAAATGAAGATGAAAACAAGGTAGATTGAGGCAGCCAAACTGCAAGGAGTCGCCCTATTTCATAGTCAGGAAGCCTGCAGACTGGATGAACAATTTCATTGAAGGTGTAGAACTCCAGACAGCCAAAGGTGTTTACCAGAATCAATTTCAATTGGATATAAAATAAGATAAACTATAAGGTGCTTGTCTTTATATTAAAACTGCACTAAAGTAATAACAAACTTTAGAAAACGATCAAACCATTGTGAAGCATTTTAAACTATACTATAGTTTCTCACACTCCAAATAAGCTATAAGAAAACACTCTGAAAGCGAACCACATAATTTTCCATAAGAGTTATGCCTGACACTTTTTGTGTGATCCTTAAGAAAATTAAGGGTGTATTGAAGCTGACAATTGAGTTATTATAAACAACGAATGATCACAATATGGTTTATTATAATAGGGTGGTTATAATAACTTGTGTTTGAAATGCTTGTTATGTTAACCTATGTTTGGAGCACCTAAGTTATAATAACTCAATCTTATCCACCTTTGAACACGCCAAACACCCACTAAAACATTGGGAGAAGGTTGGAAGCAAGTAAATATATTTCAAATGGAAACCTTGTATTGCAACCGAACCTCAAATCCCTATGACCCTCTTCCTAGAGATTAGAGACTGCCAGAATATTGAAGTGAGCTCCTTCGTCCTTGACTGCTGAAAAACAGAAAGTTACTGAATGTCCGAAAAATAAGAGGATTCTTATACTATAGTTTTGTTAAGGATTATGTCAAAAAAAAAATAGAGTTTTGTTAAGGAAATTTTCCAGAAAGGAAAACAGCAATCCGAAGCAACAGCTCATTATATAACTACAAGACCGCACGAACCATAAATATTGCATAATTATCTTGTTTTGGTGGACACCCTATCGTGACTTGGATAGAAAAAAAAAAGAAGATATTTTCGGAAAATTTTACTATATTTGGAACCTGGGGATCAAATTCTTGATGAAAAATTAACAATAAAAGTAAAAAAAAATCATATCCATTTTACTTGATTTTTGAGATGTTTGCAGAATACCCTCCAAAGGACTTCTTAGGAGAAAAAAAAAACTTAAATCTCTCGTTGTCTCACATGGGTGAACTTAAGGTGGACGAAGCCACCCAGAAATTAGTAGGGGTGGGGCAAAGCCTCTCCGGAATTAGTGGGAATAGATCGGCCATAAGGTACACTGGTTTATAGAAAAATGTCTCCTAGGTGCCTATAATGCTATAAAGACAGAATAGAGAAAGCAGACAAAGACCAGATGGAGGAAAATGTATGTAGGTCACAAGAAATAGAATGTGACCATCGTGATGAGCAACCGTTCTTGGAAAAGATAAAGATAAGAAAAGGAAAGTGGGGTTTTTTTTTTTGTTCAAATAGGTATTTGCAATGGTTGTCAAAATTAAATAAAAAAGAGAAGGGCTAAACAGAAGAAAAAATAAACTACTGGGCATGAAAATTTTCTAGGTAAGAGCTAGTGATTCTAATCTTCCTAACGTTTGAGTGCAAAATGCCAACATTTGTATGAATGAACTTTGATCTATGATAGATTATAAAGGGGAGTCCATAACCTTGTTTTCGATAGAACGATGAAAAAAACTATAGAATTATGTCTATAGTTTTCGTCCAAAATTCCACATTGTTAAATGTCCAAGGTTTGATGGGAAACTGAGGGATTAGATTATGATATCTAAGAAACTAGGATACCCGAATATTTCTCAGATGAACATTGAAATCATTGTTCGAGAAAAAAGGATTTTTTGTCTACAACAAGAATAATGTCACGGTACTTTGTAAGGGTGGCTCGAGTGGTCAAAAAGGGTCTTGGAGTGTTTAAGGTGTTGGATTCAATTAATGGTGGTCACCTACCTAAGAATTAATTTCCTACAAGTTTCCTTGGCATCCAAATGTTGTAGGGTCAGACGGTATGTCCCGTGATAATATTCGAGGTGTGCACAAGCTGGCCCAAACAATCACAGATATAAAAAAAAAAAAAAAAAAAAACCTCATATTATGTTAGATATTTGCATAATAATGTCAATATTTAAATTGATAGATTAATCTTATATTTGTCCGGAGCTCAATCAAGAGGTTACATGTTCAAACTACCCACCCCTAAATGTTATTGAATTAGAAAAAGAAAAGGAGCCTTGGGGAAGGTTATGTATTAACTCCATGGTGATCATCTACCTAGAATTAATTTTCTACGAGTTTCCTTACATCTAAATATTGTTGGGTCAGGCGGTATATCCCGTGAGAATAATCGAGATGCGTGTAAGCTGACCCGAACACTTACGGGTATAATGATATATAATATGATATGAATATCTGAAAAATGTATACTCTGTTAAATAAATGGAAATACGGCATGAGAGGAGTGCATCAAACTAAGAACACAAATCAGCCATCTAACACCAAAATCTATTGGCACCAACATTCAAATGAAGTGGCTTCTATGGATATCTTCAGACATTCTAGTAAGTTGGCAATTTATCAGAAGCATTACTATTAAAGCACCAAACAATGGTAATTTGCATAGCAAAAAAGGACGTATCGTGCAGAAGTAAAACTAGAGATTAATAGACAAACCATCAAATCTAGATAAATGTTACATTAATCAAAAAAATGAAACGCATCAAGATCAGTCAAAATGTCGAAATTGCTTAAGATGATAAATCATGAATAGGGAGAGGTGATCAAGGCATTCTTCGAGGCTATAGAGCACAATAAGCTAAAAGATCAGAGCGGATATGAACAATGTTAACATGCAAGTTTAATGGAGCAGCCTGTTTGATATTTGCATCTTGCAATTCAGTAAGACTATATCAAGTCATTCTTGGGTGTTTCAAAAAGTGCATATTGCTTCAACTCATATTTAAGCATATATCTAATTTCAATACCCCAAAAAATGCATATTGCTTCAACTCATATTTAAGCATATATCTAACCGATTGATGAACTTCATGCAAGTAACATGGAGGAAGGCATCGAATAAAAGATGGAGGCAGAAAATACTAACCCATGAGGAAATTTGCTATCAAAACGAGCTTCAACTCGGAGCCACCAAAGCAAAACTTGGCGGCCACAGCTTCCAAGCGGCTCAACCATCGATGCATCCTTCAAAAGAAATAATGGACTCTCTAAAGCATCATCACCAACCTCCAATATTGAATCAAAGTCATTGGCCCATTCTGGCTTATCTTCTGCATCTTTCCATAGCAACTTGGAATTCAACACAAATCCAGACCACTCAAGCTTCCTGGGAAGAACTGATATCTTGTCACCAATGAATTTAGCACTCTTTCCAGCATATGGAAGCGCATTGAAGGTGTGCCAACCAACCAACTTATTGGAAGAATTGCAAGCAGGACCCTGAGCAGGGATTGGTTGGTTCTCCACCTCCTCTAATGATTCATCTTGTTTATCAGACTGAACAATAATTCCAACAGACAGAGCACCAAACCACTTCACATTTTGGATCTCATCAAAAAACTCCATACTATGCATATTACTGTCATCCACAAATATCACATTTCCATCCAGCATCTTTTCGCTCACAATTCTGCATCATTTCATATCTACATTATCAAATTCATATTCTAAAAGCAACCTAAAATGCTCAGTCGTATAAAGAGAAACGGTTCCTAAACAAAATAAAAACACCATCATCATCATGCACAAACTTTTGATCATTCTACCTTTTTTGCCCAATCATTAATAGCTTACTAACTAAATCATATACAGTCAAATTGTACTCAAGTACCCAGCTTTGTTTAGAAAGAAACCGAAGCATCTATGATGTAACTAAATTCTTAATTCTTCAAAAAAGAACAAGCAAACTAATAGGGACAGCGATATTATATTATCCACACCACGCATAAGCCTTCGTGATTTTTTTTTTTTGTTATCACCCAAAAAAAACTCGTACCAATGAAGATTGTTGTTATATCATTTAAACCCATGACTTTATCCTTTTTCATTCCAATATGGGACAATTGATTGAATTCTCAACACAAACATCAAGCAATTGATTAAAAAAAAAAGGCAGGTATGCAGAAACAACCTCAAGGCATGAAGCCTCATCTGAGCCTCAATTCGATGCCGGCCCTCCCAAGAAGTCGGCATCCGCTGGTTAAACCCAACGTGGATAGTCTCGAGCCCCGACTTGACGAGAATCGAAGCCGTCTCGTTGGTGATTCCACCAGCCTCCACAACGATCCAAACAAGCTCATAAGGAACCAACATCAGCGAATGCATAACGCCAGTCATATGAAGCGCCTGAAAAGTCCGCACATAAGTTGGAGTTACAGCAATCACCCTCCGCGGATTCTTAACCCCAAATTGACGCCGTTGTTCCCTCTGTACCGTCTCAATAATTTGATGAGCCTTCATAACTTCAGTAGGGTTCGGATGCGGCCATGGCCGGATTCGGATCCCATGCCTCCCAACCACAACACGGCTACTGGAACTGCCAACGGTCGCCGGCATCGTCGTATTCACACTCGGATTCGAAAGCGAAGTAGAGAGGATATTGAAATCAGTAGCGGATCGAAAAGGGGTCAAGTAGAGATTAGTAGTGGAAGAAGTGGAGAAGAAAAGGAAGAACACAAGACGAGAAAAGCGAAATCCAAGTACAAGACTGATGAGGCAACAAAGCCCATGAAGAATCAGCCAGAAAATCCCGGCCGGCGACTTGATTGAACCATCCGCCGACGAATCCAATGGCGACCCTCTAAAGCTATTAGCCCGCCGGGCAGCATAACTCTGCTGCAATGCAGAAAGCTTCATATTCTTCTGGGTTTGCGCCGAAATTAACCCAGAAGAAGGAAAACGATGATGGGGTTGGGTCCAAACTCCGACGAATTGAACAAATCGGAGAAAAGGGGTTGTTTGTGATGGTTTCTTTGAAGTGAAGATTCGATTTGGGTCGTAAAGATATCAACAGAAAAGGGTTTGATTAGAGAAGAATTACTTTGAGTTTAAGAATGGGAAGCTTGGGAAATGTCTTTGTCTGTGAAGAAGGTGACGTTGGGCCAATTTGAAAGGGCCCCAAGGTGTTCGACGAAATGCCAGAAAGAGACAAGTTATGGAAATAGAAGAAATGTGGAATTGGAAATACTAGCTTGAAGCGCTGGCCATGGCCGCAGTTGAATTGGAACACTGGAAAAAGTAGAATTCAACGACATGGAGTAGCTTTTGGTTTCCAACCAGTGGTTTGACAGGTTGAGACCTCTTTTCATCGCACCCAACCAACCATCTAGAATTTTAGAAACAAGAAAAAGGAATTATTCCCTTTTTACCAGTTCTAAGCAATCGAAGTATGGTGGGGAGTAAAGAATTGAATCTCCAGTTCTTTAATCTTTCTCACGAGCATCATCATTGAAATGGCTGTTGGTTGTACCAAGCAAATAGTGGCGTGTTTTGGTCAATTATTCTTTTTATAATCAAATTTTTTAAAAATTATTTTTTTTATTTCAATCTTAATTATTTTTTATTTTCTCTTTAATAAAATTTTATGCTCACTATTTTTCACTTATATCATTTTCATTATTTTATTTTTCTTATAATCATTATTAAATACAAATAATCATTTTCTTTATAATAGTTACCTTTATCCCAAACACAAATAATTATTCTCCCATAATCATTCTCCTTTCTATTCTTCTCCTCAGTTTCATTCTCCAATTAATTATTATCATTTCTCTAGCCCCAAACACACCATAAATTACATGATTTTCTTCTTTTGAAGCAGTTTAATTATTTATTGATTAGTAAATAAGTCTTTTTACTCTTACTAGGGAGTACTATAATCCTCAAATAAATTAGAATTAGATAGTGATTTTTAGAATTGAATCTGTGATCATGGTAATATTGAATTGGATTATAGTCAAACCATGACATCAACTTATCACTGAGCCTTTCGATCCTACAAGGTATGATTTAACGTCACTATTTTATATAGAAGAATTTACAAATATAAATGGATTCAAATATATTAGAGTTATTTAATTTAGACAGTATATTGTATAGCTAGTTTTAGACCAAGTCAACAAATAAATTTAGACCAACTTTTTATAGGAAACTGTATTTACATGAAAAAGAATATACAAGCATTGAGAATCTCTTGTTCGCTACAAGTATTGAGAATCTCTTGTTCGCTATATCACTTGCGTAACATCCATTTAACCTAGTCACAAATTTTTTTTTTTTTAACCAAAAAACTATCCTTAGTGATTAGGTTAAAGGAATGTGCTGGATGTACCTAATAAATATATAACTTGATACCTCATTTTTGTATATTAATAAAATATTCTTTGATCTCTAATTTAAAATATCTCATATATCATTTTCGTAGGGTTGATGAAGTATGTCAATATAAATACATTATTTATAAAAAGAATTTAGAGTACTCTAGGGTTCATTTGATCTTAGGTTAAGTTTACTATATACATATAAATTATGATAGGGTTGTATTTAGATGTAGTTTTCAGTCTTCATTCGTTATCTTTTATAATGAAATTTTTATCGAATTAATGGTGGTCACCTACCTAAAAATTAATTTCTTATAAATTTCTTTGACATTCAAATATTGTAGGGTCAGACGGTATGTCCCGTGACATTAGTCGAGACGTGCGCAAGCTGACCCGAACAATCACAAATATAAAACAAAACAAAAAATTACCTTTTCCTCTCTATCTCATTCATGACCCTCCCATATTCTTGTTGGTGCATTCTTGAACTTAGTAAAAGAAATTATTTTTTTAATTGGTTAAGTACAACCATATTTAAGAAAATTTGAATTTCCAACTTATAAGTGAAGATACCAATTACAATTAAAGTTTGTTTTGGCCCATTTGATAAACTTAGTTTTTAGCTAGGCAACTGAATAAGTTTGTTTGTAGGCTCTAAAAAAGTCATGAATTTGAGCCAACTAATTTATTTTGTATTATATTAGTTTGATTCTTGCACAAGTTGAAACAACCAAATTGTGCTAACTAAAACTTACCAGCTATATGCATAAAACCTTAAACTTACAAATTAAACTCAATATATATTGACAAAACCATTTCTTACTCAATTCTAAGTGCAAAATCTCTAATCACATGGGATTCTTAAAATAAAATGTGAACTTTATTTATTGCTAAATATTTCTATAAAATTGTATTATGAGAAGTTAAGAACCGTGCAGGTAAATGATAGAGTATGAGAAAGTAGTAGAAAATATTGTCAGTGAAGTTGGGGACTATAATCTCAAAATAAATCAAAAGGGGAATTTGCAAAAATTAAAAGCAATCAACCATATATCATGTTGCTGATAATTGAAGCAATTTCTTAAGAATTAGGAGACTATGATCAATGAAAAAGATTCCAACCCAAATCATAAACCCACCAATATTTTAAAAAATTCCAAAATAAAACAAAGGCTTTGGTAAAACCATTACATCAATTCAATTGCCTTTTGTTTCCTTTGAAGTGAGGCAAACAATATCCATGCAATTATTATGCATTTATTAACGTTTACCTCTGTCTGTCAAGTTCTTTTTTTAATTTAAAAATGAACAATGTAAGAAATAAATCAAAGTTCAAACAATCTTTTCTATTCTAGCTTATAATTGAGATGAAGTAACTTCATGGCAGATAATTAATTAAGAATTTTATCTCAAAATTAATCGATAATAAATAGAACAATTATAATAGTATAAAGTTTGTGAGACATCCTCATTTTTTCAATATCAGATAAATTAAAATTCTAAATGATGTTTTTTTTAAGATTACAAATTTGAATTAAATTCAATTTTTTTGACAAAAAATATTCACCTGAATTTAATAAATTGTGATATCACATTAAATAAGTTAAGTTTTATATAAAAAATGAGACGGAACTAAAAAGCTTGCATCGCCACTCTTCCATGAGACCATAGCTGCTTAAATTACTTCTTATTTTTAAAAATTTCTTTAATACTTTTGATAAATTGGATTACCAAAATGAGTTCCAAAATTCATTACCTCAAAGATAATTGAAACTATTCTTCAAAATAATAACAAGAATAATAAAATATTGGAAACTACTATTGAATCTGTCTTCACCCAAATGGGTTCAATACTCAATTATTTTGTTAGCAATAATCCTTCAAATTGGCTTAATACTCAATTATTGTGTGCTTCATAGAGAAAGTTCAAGTACCACTCAACTTCATTAGTTTACATAACATATTTGACAACAATTTGTTTTCTCTTAAAAAAAATGGTTATTTGAAACTTTAGAAATATGGCTAGAATTCAAAAATATTTTTGAGTATATTACAGAACAAAAAAAAAATGTTACATTAAGTTATTTATTACTATGTATGCTATTGCTAAATATATTTTAACATGATCTTCAACCTAAAAAAGAAAAAGAAAAAAAGCATAATCTATACAGGGAATATTACCCATGTTTAACTTTTATCAAGTTTGAATGCAGTGATTTGGGGGTAAACAAAATGTTGGGGGACCTAGGATTAGATAAATAAGCTCGACTTGGGCCAGACCCAACATTCATAAATTGGGCTATAAATTGATGTGGGCCTCCAGGTCTACAAACCCATTATTGAATAACAAAGTCCAAATTAACAGGTTTAGGCCCATTATTGGAACTTTTCAAATGGAAGTTGAAAAGATTATCGAAAAATTTGGAGAGACCACAAACCCTACATTGCCTTACTACTAGGATTGAATCAGTAACCGTGAAGTTGAATTAAAATACAATCAATTAAATAAGCTAACACACCATCTACCCGTGAGATATCTTTTTTATGATTGAATAAGTTGTCAAAGTTGAGTAGTTTTTTGTTTTTCGTGAACTATCAAATTAAAAATGAGAATAAACTGAAAAACTGGTCCTAAAGTTGAAATTTACCCAAACACGAGGTAATAATTTGAACTAACAAAGTGGACTTAATTGAAGTTCCATCATTGAGTATTTGGTAAGGAAAAGTCCAAAGTTACCAACCATTAAAAAAAAAAAAAAAAACTACCAAATAAACTATTTTTAGTGTCTCAAATAAATATCTACAACAAATAAGCGAACATCATTGCAACAATCACAAAATGACGACATGAATTTAGGTTAATGTTGTTGAAAAAAAAAACCCCAAAGATTTTGCATATAAAAACTAACATTTGATTATATCAAGTTCTAAGCAATGTTTTTTTTTTTTTTTTTTGACAATTGAGGGTGGGAGAAATTTGAAACCGTGACTTTTTGGTCATTAAGTTAACACTAGTACTACTAAATTAGTGTTCTTGTTGACATTCTAAGCAATATTAAATATTCCTGATCTTGAACCTCAAATTTCATTCATTTACGGTTGAAATAACTTCTAAATTGACTTTGATAAGGTTTATCAATATCATGGCTGCAGTCAATAATTTACGATAATTTTAAATTATTGAATTAATGAGATAACGAAGCCGAAAAGATGAAGGACATTACATAAACAAAAAGAAGACAAAAAAAGAAATATTTGTTTCCTTAATTTTTATGTGGCACTATTTGATACCATAATTTTTTTTAATATTATTTAAACAACAAATTTTGTAACACTATTTTCTCTATATATTTTTCCAAAAAAAATAATTATCAATATATAAAAAGAAGGACGTTAAAACACACCATTCATTAATAATTAATAATTATCAATAGACACATTAAAATTTCCTATAACAAGAAAGTATAATTGGCCAACAATCACATCTATGATCCAAGTCATGAATCGTTTTTAGTATGTTAGAATACTTAATATTAGATGTCTATGTATTTTTAACTATGGGATGTTTTTTCTTTTGCCATGGCTACGAGTATTCTCCCTTATTAAAATAGTAGAAAGTCTTGAAAGTACTTAACAAGTCAGGTCAGTTACTCCTCTTATTGAGAATTGATTTTAAAATGAATGTTCATTATGCAACTTCTATTTGGCTTCTATGTTGCAAAATAAAACACTTGTTCTTACTGAGAATTGATTTTAAAATTATTGTTCATTATGCAACTTTTATTTGGTTTCTATGTTGTAAAATAAAATACTTTTACCTTAACATTTACTTTATAATATAATGTTCAGTTTCAATTTTTGAGTATCTTTAAAATTTAATTTATACTTTAAAGAATATATATATATATATATATATATATATATATATATATTCATGTCCATATCAACACAACCATTCCCTTCATATATCGA
>JBBMKA010000026.1:4714491-4746576 GCA_037833695.1 Sechiopsis laciniata | reverse complement strand
AATGTTAATTATTAAAGAAAAATATTCATATGAATAGATAATTTCATCGACAAATATATTTTTATTTGAAAATTAAATGGGTAAAGTATAAAAAAATATATTTATAAAAAAAAAGTAAAAGGAGCGGGGAATCGGGGACGGAGAATACATTCCCGTCCCCTACCCCGATTAGCCCACGGGGAATTTTTTCCCGTCCCCAGCCACGTTCCCGCCTAACCGGCCGTTAGGGGCGGGTCCTCGGAGACCTGCTCCCGCGGGAAAAATGGACATCTCTATTTATGATATACAGTTATTGATATTTGAACATTTTATATAATTATTTTCCTTTTCACCCATATGGGTGACCCATTTAAATAAATGTTATAATATTTGATTCCTAATTTTTTAAATTTGTTTTATTAAAATTTTGGACTTTCAAATTTTTTTTATTTTAATTTCTAAATTTTCATGTTTAATCTATTTAAACCTCTTAACTTTTTCGTGTTAATTTTAATTCATAAATAAAAAAAGAGATTTAAAATTGATCTTTGTTGAATTTTTTAATTATTTTTCTTTAAAAACAATCATTTTTCTTTATTCATTTTAAAAGTATATTTTATATTTAATTGTATTAAAATTATTCATTATTGAATCAATTTTTTCACATTAGAAAAGTGGGGAATCCTACAAGTATTTATAAGAGATACGAGTTACTTTTCTCATTGTCAATTGGTTTTGAGCTTGAACCTCATATTAACTAATATGGTATCAGAGCCCATAAAACTCAAACAGTTATCGGTCCAATAAAAATGAAATTGAGATTTAATTCAGGATTGATGAGTCCAAAAGAGACACCATCTTGATAAGACATGTTAGGATCTCATAATTGTGCTACATTGAAAAAGTGGAGAATCTTACAAGCATTTATAAGAGATTGATTTTGAGGTGGAATTCCATATTCTCTAATATTTTCATTAATATTAACTTCAATATTATGGTATAGAGTAATTTTAAACTTTTTTGAAAAATAAATATAAAATTAAATATTTGAAGGTCAGATAACCAAAATAGTCTTTGAGGACTTATTTTAATCCTAAACAAATCATTTAATTGACTCACGGGGGTGATTGGATTTGGAGTTTGGGAGAGAAGAGGAAATGGAGAGAAAATTGAGTGATTTAGAAAGATAAAGTATTTGTTTGGAAATTAATATTTTGGAGAGGAGATGTTATAAATCTTTTTGGAGATTTATGTTTTTCGAAAGGAAATGTAGAATTTTTTTTTTTTGGATTAGTGCTTAATAGAGAAGATTTTTATTTTATATTAATTTTTTTATTATTATAATTAAGTTTAATTTGAAATTTGATAGAATTAAATGAGTTTGATGGAATATGAGGAGAAATTAAGAGAGGTTATAATATATAAAAAATAAATACGAGATTGAGATATCTTCCTCTCATCTTCTCTCCTAACCCCTAAATCCAATCACTCTTCATTGATACATTAATCCATTAAATTATATTTACTTTGATAACCAAACAAACATAGTCACACATCAAATGACGATTAATTACTCACAATAAGACAAATAAATGTTAATCTAAACATAGTAAAAAATGGTTAGTGTGGAGAAAATGAAGACGAAAGTCAACTGAAGGGTGCTGTATTTGACAGGGAGATTGGTTAGCATGGATCAATCACACGTGGTCATATGTAGGAGTTGTCAAATATCGAACGGCTAAGATAGCAAAATTTGTTCACAATTTTTGACCTAATCACTATCTTTGTCCTTTTGTTCTTTTTCCCAATCCTGTCTAGATTCTAGACCAGATTAACTTTTGTAGACCCCATTTAAAACTGCAGGTCAAGCTTCTCAGACATCCAGCATAGGATTCCGAGCTTCTTTTATGCACATTCATCAATAATTTTGGCACTTTTATTTTCAAATCACTTCTTTGATTTTAATAATTTGGTGTGTATTATATCTATATTCTTCCCTTATTTTACAATTTTTTTTTAACATTGATATATCATGTAAGTTAACACACTAAAAATATAATAATTTTTAGTTAGTTTTTTGAGAATTTGTTATAGAATAATTTTTTTATTGTTTATTTTAATTATAACATATTTTAATACAAAATTTTGAATTTCTTTTTTTTTTTTTGTTAAAATTATATGTTGTATTAATTGAATATTATATGTGATATAGATTGTAGTATTCATTGAAGACTATAATATAGATTAATTAAAATCATCATGCACTTAGGCTTTTTTTATCTTCATCTATTGCTATTTAGTTTTGGTTTTTAGAAATCCTTTGGTCGTACTTTTAGTTTCATGCCTATATAAATTTGAAATATTTTACCTAGCCTATATATTTTAAAAAGAAAAACTAAATCCATCGAGTTATTCTTTTATCTGAAATTAATCTTTCGTTTATCATTGTATAATATCTTTTTAAAAAATGATTGTAACACTTCAAGTTTATTCTTTTCCTTCAAGTTCACAATTTAAAGCTGAGTGATATATTTTAAAAAAATGTAAAAAAAAAAAGAAAAAAAGACGAGTGATCTTAAATGTTTTTAATACAACAATTGTTGAGTATACAAATTTAAAATAGTACATGATTAGTATTATTGAGATATGGACACTTTTGACCGTATATTCAATATTTTGTTAGATTTATATAAAAGTGGATTAACATATTATACATTGAAATATGATACTTGACCATGGACAATAAAGTAAAAAAGATAGGGCTTAAAAATGTATTCATCTTGTTAGAATTTAGATATGTTGTGGGAAATATAAGGAGAAAGTTGAAATGAGGACAAGTAATTTAGTTCACATCTAAAGATGTTTTGTCCATCCCGGCTAGATTTCAAAATAAATAGTCTGCAAAGATCGGATTCTAAGAAAATTTTCGTTGCACATTTGGTCAACAGCCGACGATGCATGTTTAATTGGGAAGTGAGCTGAGCTGAGCTAGCAAAATGACAAATTTCTCCCTTTAATTTCCATCCTCCTAGCTGGCTTAATGTGGCAGCACCACTAGCACTAAGTTTATTTAGTCTTGCATTTTTTTTTTTAATATTGGTGATGTCGGGATTAATTTGTGCGTATCTTAATTAATGTCGAGGAAACTCGAATATGTGATCATTATGGATTGAACTCATCACCTTAAACACTTCAATACCTTTATTGACCAATTAAGTCACTCCATGATGATTTTTTTTAGTCATATTGGGATAGACATTGAACTGGTTAACAACCAAACAATGAAATCATTGCACCACTGACCCATTCGGTATCACTCCATGATGGTTAATGGTATTAAACTTGGAGTAGCGAGTATATTTTAATAGAGTTGAGCAAAAAATAGAGCTAACTATGGATAATGACAATTTGAAAAAGGTTAAAATTATTACTACGTTCCATGAAAACATTAAACTCTTAAATTTTGAACAAAAGTAGATGAAATTTGAGACACTTGTGGAAAGGATCGAATTTAATTAGAAGAGAGGATTGAATCATAAAATACCTAGAAGCCAAGTTTGAAGAAAGGTTTGATGATACTTTGATGAAGATTATAGTAGTCGAGAGCGAAAAAATGGCGTCACATCAATTAGATAAAAAAAAAAAAAAGAAGTCTATATAAGTGAAAATAACAATCTCTAACATTATGAAATCTTTTTTCTAATGATACAAAATAAACAAATAAGATGCATGGATAAGAAGAAAATTCAGAAAAGAATGTGAGACAATATTTACCTATGCTTATTTGTAGTAGAAATTGTTTTTCTCAAACCTTACATTCTAACCCTTTAATCTTTTTCAAATAAAGTTTTCATACAACATATTTTAAAAAACTATTTGTTTCTTATCGCCAATCTTACAAACAAACTTATCCGAACATACTTTATCCCATCATTAGTTCAAACAGAAACTTTTATACCATTTAAAAAAAAAAAAAAAATTTATTTATACAAGGTTTCCATAAAAACACTTATTCAAACATAACATTCAAAAACACTATTTTTTTCACTCTCTTCCCTCATCCAAACATGCCCAAAATTGCAAGTATTTTTTATTTTTTTATTTTTTTGAAATAAAAAATTACAAGTACTATAATAGACAATATCATTCAAATAAAATGAAATGCCCATAGGATGAGAGAGGATGAGTGAGGCAATGGGTGCATTTAGACTTTAATGCCCAAAATTGAGAAACCATTTTGACCAAAGAGAATCTCTTTCACTTTGTCTCTCTATCCTCTCCCCCTTTATCAATCAAACAATCCACACCTTAATTTGTGTACTTCCACAAATTCCCACTTTATCTTTTTCTTTCAACCCCATAGCCAACTTTTTCTTAACCCTAAGTGTTTGTTCAATGGGTCAGTAAATATGGCTGTGGATTTCATGCCCAATCCCTCAATTCAAAACATGGAACCAAACGCCGTCCAAGAAGCCGCTTCCGGCCTCGAAAGCGTCCAAAAACTCATCCGATTACTCTCCCCCAATCACTCCAACTCCGCCGCCGATTTCCCCACCGACTGCCGCGTCGCCGCCGACGCCGCCGTCTCCAAGTTCAGAAAGGTCATTTCCCTCCTGGGTCGGACCCGGGTCGGCCACGCCCGCTTCCGCAGAGCTCCCCTGCCTCTCCCACAAGTCCACCACGCCACTCCCATCCAGCAGATCCCTTCTCAGCCCATCTCCACCAGCGTCAATTTCTCGTCGTTGACCGGCGACGGCGGCGATGGCGATGTCAAACGGCCGCCGTCGTCCTCGGCGGCGTTTCAGATTACGAATCTTTCGCAAGTGTCCTCTGCTGGAAAACCGCCGCTTAAGAGGAAGTGTGGCTCCGATGACTTGGGATCCGGCAAGTGTAGCGCCGCTTCTCTCTCCGGCCGATGTAATTGTTCCAAGAAAAGGTGTGTGATTATTGGAATTTTTTGAACTTAATTTTTGTTTGATGAATTAGTTGTGCATTAAGGATTAAGAAATTGTGAATTGCAGAAAACAGAGGGTGAAGAGAGTTGTGAGGGTGCCGGCGGTGAGCTTGAAAACGGCTGATATCCCACCGGACGATTATTCATGGAGAAAATATGGTCAAAAGCCCATTAAAGGCTCTCCTCATCCAAGGTTTTTATTTTATTATTATTATTATTAAATATATTAAAAATAATATTTTTGTCCTTAATTTTAATTTTATTAGATTTTGGTCCTTAATTTTTAAAATTTAATTTTAGTAATTTCTAAATTTATTTGTATTTTAGCCTCTTAATTGAAATATAAAATAACTTCAGTTCTTAAATTTTAAACTTTATTTTATTTTAATAATTTAATTCTTAAAATTTTAATTTTAATTTTAGTTCTTAAATTTTAAATTTTATTTTGCTTTCTTAATTTTAATTACTATATTTGAAATAAAAATTTAGTCCCTGAAATAAATTTAAACTTGATATCATTTGAAATTGGTTTGATAATTTTAATACTATAAAAAATACAATGGGTTCATATTTCTTTAAGTTTATTGAGGAAAGAGATAATTAAAATAAAATAAATAATAAAAAAATTTCTAAGGATCAATTTAATATTATTTTTTTTTCAAAGTTTCCAAAGTGAAATATAACTCATTTTAAAGTTGAGGACCATAAGTAAACGTTAAAAATGGTAAAAGTAAAATAAATCTTAATATTCACGAATTAAAATTAAAATCGTGAAAGTTTAGGAATTAAAATGTAATAAATGTTCATCATTAAAATGTGATTTTTTTCATTTGGCTGACTTTATCAAACCACGACTCTCTACACCGTCTAGTGATCCATTTTGTTCGCGGGGTTGCCGCTAATGGGGTGTAGAATTTCTGGTTAGGCAGAGAACAGGGTTGGAGACGGATAGAAAAAATTTAAAGGGGTCGGGGGCAGAGAATGCATTCTCCATCTCCGTTTCTCCGATTTTCGCTCCATTTATATATATATTTTTTTTATTAAAATTATTTTTATCACATTTAATTATAAAATAAATATTTTTTTATTGAAATTATATATTTAAATAATTTTTTTTATCTCTAAGAATATAATTTAAATTTATAAATATTTTATAAGAAAAATTGATTATTTAAGTTTATAATTCAAAAAATATATAAAAAAAAATGAACACAAAAGTTTTCAGCCAAAAAAAACGATGAATTTTGTAAGGATATAGAATGATTTTGGTGGCCGAAATGGAAAAGGTGAAGCGATTCTCCTGTCCCATTCCGCTCCGCCCCGTGGACATCCCTAACACCGTCTAGAAGCACCACGCCTCACTTATTTACTTATTTAACTATTATTTAAACAGGGGATATTACAAGTGTAGCAGCGTGAGAGGTTGCCCAGCACGGAAACACGTAGAACGGGCCGTAGACGATCCGGCAATGTTAGTGGTCACTTACGAAGGAGAACATAATCACACACTCACTGTATCCGAAGCGTCCAGTCTGATCCTCGAGTCTTCTTAGACCATCGTGACCGTCGCCTTCCTTCATCTTAATCTTGTAGAAGATCTGAGGGTCAGTTTTTTCCACGTTATTTATCATAATATATATTAATATGTTCTCTTTCCTTGGACAATGTGAATTTGTCTATTATCATTAATATTATTAAAAAAAAGAAAGAGAAAAGGAAGGTAAAGATTGTGGATTTGGTATTTTGTTGGAGCAGGATGCCTTTTTCCTTTTTCTTGATTTGGATTTCTTTTATTATTATTTATTTCTCTTTCCATTTTTTATGCTCTTCAAATTTATATATTTCAAATCTTTAACAAAAAGACTTAAGATTGCTAAATTTTGACATGGGTATTATTTATTTCTCTGTTTATCTATCATTTCCATCCAATAATTTTCTTGAGTGGAAGAAGGTGAAAATTGTCATCGACGTAGCGTAATAGGTAGGTAATTAATTAACTTTTATGCGTATCCAATAAATTTTGTTTTCTAAACAAAATTGATATGTTTTTTTTAATTTTTTTTGAATTCACCATATGAAATTATTTTTTTGAGAACATGTGAGATGTAATTAAATAATGAGCTATATTGTAGGCAATAAAATTGAGGAGAAAGAGAGAGAAAAGTAAAAGGGGATGGGTCAAAGAATTTGAAACAAGTGGACCATAATGTCGTCCTTAATTTCAGAAGGTTGACTAAAACTATAGAGTTGGGCTCAAGATGGGGCAATTTTTCCTCACCTAGAGAGAGAAAGTTAGAAATTTAAATGAAATTTATATCTTCCAATCTTACTTTCTTATTATTATTATTTATTTTTTATATTCACATAGTGTTCTGACTAGCTTGTGATATCTAGACTAATATCACGGTATTTATTATTTGACGGTACAACATTTAAATATAAAAAAAATTCGTAAAAATTAATTTTTAAGTAAGTGACTACTATAAATTAAACTTATTTCCTCTTAATTTTCTAAGACTTTTTTGACGACTATGCTGCTTTAAGAGATATTTAGATGATGTTTTTGATGATGAGTTAGTTTGATTAGTTAAAAATTGAGGTTTTTGTGATATCTCGTTTCGTGTTAGATTTTTAGAAAGAAGTTACAGTAAAAAATTCGTTTGGATGTGTGTGTTTTTTTCTTTTATACATGAGTTAAAAACAATAACTTGTTTAAGTGTGGAATTCGTTGGAGGAATTCTATAATGAAAAATTATTTTGAGTAGTTATATATGAATTGTTTTGAATAGTTAGAAATGAATAATTAAAAATGAAGAATTATTTTGAATAATTAGAAATACGAAATTTTTTTAAAATAATTACAGTAACACATTTTAATGTACTTTTTTAAGAATAATTAATAAATATTTATTTCTAAATATTTCATAAATTCAACAAATAAGCACCCTCATAATGGATACATCCTCCTATCTTGTGATATAAATTTAATAAATGTTTTTTTTAAAAAATTTTTAAATGTTTTTAAAAATATAAAGATTATTAAAAAAAATGTCTTTAAATACATACTTAAATTATCATTTTTTTAAAGTTTAAATTGAAGATAGGATCACAAACTATTTATTTTATTATTATTTTTTAGGTTCAAATATGTATTCTATACATTAAATTCAATTGCAACCAATCAAACAAATGAACATGTTATCCTTTAAATATAAAAACATTAATTAGAGTGGCGGTTGTTAGAATTCTTTAAAAAAAAAAGAAAAAAAAAGAAACTATGATTTTAAACTATGAAGAAAATTTGAGAATGTGATTGGAAAATAAAAATGGTTGGCGTGGAAGAAATGGAATAGAATAGTGGAAAAACAAAGGGAGACAAAAGTCAAAATGGGTGGGTGAGTGAATTGATAAGTATGAACGAGCTTCGCTTTGCCTTTGTCTCAACGTCAACTTTTCTCTGAATTTTGGTCCTTTTTTTTCTTCTTATTTTTCTCAAGGAACATAAAATCACACTTCTCTACCTTCATTTCAAATCAACATCTATTCAGAATTGTCTTCCAACCACATTTAATTTATGTTGAATCATTGGATCGAATTTCCTTTTCTCTTCTAGAATCATACATTATAAACTTGAGAAAGTATTTTGTACCTATAAATATTTGGGTTTTGTTCTAGTTTATTTATTTATTTTTAGATATATTTTTAAGTTGGTTATGTTCAGATCGATCTTACTATTTAATAGGTTAAAGTATAAATTTAATTCTTATAATTTTATGAACATTATAATTAGAAAAAGTAGAGCCAACTAGAATAATAACTTAGTGATAATGGCGTGTTCGTATGACAAGTTATAGGTTAGAATCTTGAATTATAGTTTAACTAAAAAAAGTTGGGAAAACTAGAATTCGATTATTATAATTTAAAAAAAATTATTCTTATGATTTAAAAACTAAAGTCTAATCCATGATAAAAAAAAAGTACTTGTAAGCTTGATATGGATGAACTCATGAATAAACTAACACAACCAATCTTTTTTTTTTTAATGGACACAATTAGCTACTATTTGACAAATGAATGATGTGTCTTGCTGTTTGTTTATTTATTATTATTTTTAATGATTAGGTTTCATCATTTCTCACTTTTCTCAAAATTATAAAAACTAAATTTTAATTTTTTTAAAAAAATTATAGAGACTAAATATCAAAATGAACTTAGACTACAATATCTAAATATGAATATGTTCATTAAAGAAACATAACAAAAACAAAAAGAAATACTTTTTTTAGAATTAATAAAAAAGAATCTATGTATGACCCAATGCATTTTGTTTGCTTGCTTTAAATGATTGTGTTATTTCTCGCATTTATTTGTATGATTTGGGTATTGATTTGGCTTTAGTTTCAAACCAATATAATTGGTGAAAATTAAAGTTAGTGTGGTTTGAATGTAACGTGGACTCATACCCTACTACGAAAACTACAATTCTATTTGTGTTTTTTATTTTTTATTTTTTTATTTTTTTTATTTTTATTTTTTTATCTTATCTTTTTCTTTAAGCATTAGAAAGTTTTCCAATACAACTCAATTATTTGTAGGAAGTCAAATGATATTTTTCTCTCTCTCATTTTCGTCCTCGCCTCAATTATATCGAGCAAACATTTTCCTATTTTATGATTATGAGGTTTAACTTGTTTCAAAAATATTTTGTCTAATTTCAAATTTGAATAATTATGTGTGAAGGATCTGGTTGCAAATTTCTCGACAAATTGATTTATGTGACGTATATAATGGATATTTAAGGCATCGTACTTTTTCATTTTATGACTATCCATGAACGTGTATCGGTGTATGAAAATTAGTGGTATAAATACTGTTCAATATTGAAGCCAGAAAGAAAATTAATGACCAAAGAAATATATGATCACACTTTATCAAAAAATATTAGATACACTTTATCCAATTGTAGCAAAATTAACGTCACATAATTTATTTGATCATCAAATTAAATAATCACAAATTTTATTTGGAGTCCAAGTTTATGAGTGTTATAAATATGTGTGTGTCTAATTGTTATCAAACCATCATCCCACTTAATTCCAAGTGAAAGAGGTTGTAAGATAATAATAGAGAGTGCTTCTCTTTATAAAAAAATTGCTTCAATTTTGTAGAGAGAAAATTTGCAACTCATATTTTTATAATAAAAATTTACTATATTTGTCCGTGATTGTTACAATAATTTATTTAGGGTTTTTTTTAAAATAAAATTATTATTAGAGTATTCCATATGTTTATTAGTTTTCTACTTTACCTAAGTAGTAGTTACTAATTTGTTAAGCAAACTTCGTTATATTAGTTGTATTAGTTTTCAAGCTGTTGTAAGAAGGCTCTATATAATGAGTCTCATTGTGATTAGATGCTCAAGTCAATATACAAGGTTTATTGGTTAAAACCTTGTTATGGTATCAGAGCGTAAGCTCATGCTTTGAGAGAAACCCTAAATCGCCCTTCTTTTTGCGCCTTGTTCTTCCACGCTCTTCCTTCTTTAAAAAATAGCAGAACCTGGAAATACTGGCATCGAAAAAGCAGCCATTGATGCCCAGTTTAACCCCCTTCTCCTGCACCACTCCTTCACAGCGACGATAGTCCTTGTGACCCAACCTTTACTCGAAGCTGAAAGTTACTCCTCATAGAAGAGAGCAATGCTTATTGCCTTTGCTGGAAAAAACAAAGACGGATTCGTGAAAGGAAAAGTCAAGAAACATATCGATGAAAGAAACGCTGCGCTATGGAATTGCAACAACAACATCATCGCATCTTGGATCATGAATTTATTATCCAAAGAAATTGCAGCCAACATTGTCTATTCAGATTCGATTCAAGAAGTTTGGGACGAACATGAAAGTTTCTTTAAGAAGAGCAATGGTCCACGGATCTTTCAGTTGAGGAAAGAACTTGTTACGACCGTACAAGGGGGTTCGACTGTGGAAGCGTACTTCACCAAGATCAAGACAATCTGGCAAAATCTCAAGGACTTTTGTCCTGTGGTCGATTGTAAGTGTGAAGAAATTAAGCCTTTTCTTGCACATTTTGATTCAGAATATATGATGTTATTCCTGATGGGCCCGAATGAGACGCTCTCTACAATTAGAACATAGATTCTTCTAATGGATCCTATTCCTTCAATCAACAAGGTATTTTCCCTCATTATTCAAGAAGAACGACAACGTTCTGTAAGTACGAGTTCTCTCATCAGCGAACCAATCACCTTGTTGGCAGAAACTGCCAAGAAATCCTTCAACCAAGTTGGAAAAAGAAAAGACGCTCCATGACCAGTCTGCACTCATTGTGATCGAAAGTGACATATAACTGATAAGTGTTATTGGCTCCATGGTTTCCCCCCGATTATAGATCCAAAAATTCTAATGCTGAAAGTGGTACTCAGACGATTAGCACCAACTCTGTTGCTCAGCTCCCTGATTTCTTCAGCAGTTTGAATGCAAACCAGTACTCTCAGCTGGTAGAACTCATCAATTCGCATATGCAGACTAAGGAGGTTGACTTGAATGTTGTAAGTTGTAACTCAAGTATCTTTTCTACTTTAATCCCTTAAGAGAAATCATTTACTTCTTGGATTATAGACTCAGGTGCCTCTCGACATATCTCTCACAATCACAGATTATTTTATAATTGGAGAGAGGTTACTGATTTAAATCTAGTTTTACCCACATCTGCTAAGATTTCTATTGATTTTATTGGAGATATTAGATTGTTTGATAGCATAGTTCTTCATGTTGTGCCCTATATACCTGAGTTCACCTTTAATTTGATGTCAGTAAGTTGCCTGCAGATTAGTGAAGAAATTGTTGTAAATTTTTTTGGAAAGCTTTGCATTCTACATGACAGAATGCATTCGATGACGATTGGCAAGGCTGAGTGCATCAATGGTCTTTACCTTATGTCTCCAGCGAGATCTTCTGTAACTTGTTTAGTTTCAGTCACCACATGGCACCATAGATTGAGACTTCTATCTTTCAAGCGTCTTGATTTGATGAAAGAAGAATTGAAGTTTTCAGGATCTGCTCCTAAACATTGTACAATTTGTCCCCTAGTTAAACAAAAAAGATGTCTTTCCCTTTTAATAATAGTGTAGCTAGTAGTCCATTTGACTTAGTACATTGTGATACTTGGGGGTCATTCAAAGTTCCAACATATAGTGGATATCGTTTCATTTTAACTATAGTGGATGATGCTTCTTGTTATACTTGGGTGTTCTTAATGCGTGCAAAATGTGATGTGCAATCTATAGTTCCAAAGTTCTTTAAGCTTGTGCAGACACAATTTTTAAAAACTATTAAGACCTTTAGAAGTGACAATGCTCCAAAGTTACGATTTCAAGAGTTTTTTGAATCCATAGGCATTTCATATAAGTTTTTTTGTCTAGAAACTCCATAACAAAATAATGTAGTTGAAATAAAGCATCAACACTTGTTAAATGTGGCTCGATCCTTGTTCTTTCAATTTTAGGTTCCTTTAAAATTTTAGGCGGAATGTGTTTTAACAGCTACATATGTCATTAATCGAATACCAGTGCCATTATTAGCAAATCAGACTCCATTCTCTGTTTTACACAGTAAACCTGTCGACCATTCAAACTTGAGGACTTTTGGATCTCTTTGCTATGCGTCTACCCTTCAAGCTCATAGAGACAAGTTTGCTCCACGAGCTAAGAAAAGCATATTCCTTGGTCGTCCAAATGGTGTAAAAGTGTACAAGTTATACGATTTTTCTACAAAATAGGTGTTTATCTCCCGAGATGTGGTGTTTCACGAGGAAGTCTTCCCCTTTTTGACAAATATCGTTAGAGATCATCACACAGTTGAAGAGATTTTTCCAGTTATAGTCCTTCTCTATCCTGAATCTGATATGTCTCATATTCATAGAGAGAATGCTTGTAGCAACCTGTCTTAACATGTTCTGATTCATGTGAACATCATGATTATGGTTATTAAATTTTTTTAAAGTAACCATATTTATAATTATTTTTTGAATGTGACTAATCTTGTAAGTTTTCCATTGTGTATATACTTAAAAGATTATTGATTTAGATTCTAACTCATGTTATAAAACTAAAAAACGCGCTTGTTATGAAAACTAAAGTAACTTCTTCAAAATGTGAGTTGATATAAGATTCAAGTATTTGTTTGAATGTGTACACTTGTTCATAAATGGGGTCAAATGTTAGTTTTTTTGGCACTATATATTTAATTGCCAACTGCTTCTAATATATTAATTAGAAATGTAGAATGGAAGATATAATCCAATTTAACTTGGTTAAATAAAATCCATTTTAGGAAATAAAATATGAATATATGGAAATAAATGGACAAAATAATGACTTTACACAAATTATAATTATTGCAACTATGCGTGAACAAGGAGATTAATAATAACCCGCGTTGATGCCAAATCATTAATCAGCCACAATTACAAAGATAATAGTAGAGTGGCACACATTTAAGTCGTCATAATTTATCGTTTCAAAAAAAAAAAAATCGTCATAATTTATTAAATATTTTTTTAGTTCAACTAATACCTAAAATTGAGAAATACGTGTGTCATGCCCATTGATTATGCTCAAATTATTATTATTCAAAATGTGTATATGTAAATAATATTTAGTCTTAAAAAATCTAATATATAATGATTTTAGATACACATAGATAAAGTGATCATCTTATGTTTCATAACTTTTTAGAGTTCTATCGTTGACAATAAAATCAACATAAATATAGATGTAGGATTAAAATGTATAAAACAATGTCTAGTTTCAAGAGTAGTCATAAGCTTTGGGCTTATTGCTGACGTGTCACTAATTCTTAGAATTGAATAATAGGTTGAAAAAAAAGACCACCAAAATTTGCATGCAGGTAAGTTTTGCTCAAAATTGATAATTTCTTCTACGACCAAAGTCCAACAATCTGAAGATTAATTTTTTCGGATATATAAGTAAGAAATAACACATTCATTGATATAAACCGTTAAGATAATAATAAAAATTAAAATCATGAGAATTATGTGGAAAATGAACAATAAGACACTAATGTGGAGATTGATATTAGAACAATAGTATTAACTTAGCAATGTGAGTAAAAGCTATCGTTATAAAACAAAGAAGACGAATCTCGAAGGATTTGAATGTATTTTATTCAAAGGAAAATTAGATTTTGAATATGTTAGTAAGAGACAACATTTTTATTGGTATAGAACATTTTTTATGATGATAAAAAAAAAAATTATGAAAATTTATACTCAACAATATTAAGCGCAGAAATGTTGATGTAACAAAAAATATTCTAAAATCTCCCCCGTTGAAATCAAGTTGAAATTCTTGTTTTACATTTGAAGAAAGAATTATTTTTTACAAGTCCCATTCTCCAACATCCACCCCAATTCCAAAGTTCCAAAAAAAAAAAAAAAAAAAACTAATATCAAAGATTCAAAACAACAATGCAAAACGATGTTTGTGACAACATAAATACAATACTGAAATCATTTAATTCCCCCCAATTTAACCAAAAATAACGAACCAACAAGAACGACAGCCTTATTATTACAGAATCCACCTAGGATCTCAACGACGTCGTGTTATGACAAAACTGAAAACAATTCTCATCCATTCTCTCAACAACATAATGCCCCAGTGTATCTGTAGCCTCCACCAAATTTTCACTGCAAAGAAATTCTTCACCACAAACCCTCTCCACTTCGCCGTAGAAATCATGCACAAACACGTGCGTTTTTGGGTTCCCTCCTTTCTTGCTCCTCGCCAGAACCCCGGCCGTGTAAATTGCCGACATCCTCCCGGGTGCGTCGGGCCACTCCCCCCGCGGCCCGTCCACCAGAATCACGTCCCAATCTACTTCGTACACGTGGTTCGGAAGGTCGTTGAGCCCCAACCTACACTCTGAAAATAACAGATTCTGTACGGGACGACACTCGTTTCGTATCTGCTCTCTAACCGTCGTAATCAGCTCGTTCAGTTCGCTAATCTTTGTCGTGTACTGCACGTCGTACGCGTCGATTTCGGGGTGCTTCTCTTCGATGAAGGCTGCGTAGTAGCGGTTCTCATCGATGAACACGGTGCGGCCGTTGTGGTTCAAGGCTTTCCAGAGAAGGGTTTCTTGGGTGAGTCCGAAGATGAGGAAGTTGCATGGATTTGAGCATTTACGGAGGACGTCGGAGATGGGTTTGAGCTCGGAGTGGGTCATGTGAAAGGAGTCATTGGATTTAGAAGCATAGTAGAGAAGGGTGTTGATGACGGTGGTCGGGAGAGGAGTGGCTGTGGATACGGATACGATGGAGGCTGTGGTGGAGGCAGTGACGGGAGTGGAGGGGCGCGTGTAAACAAAGACGAGGAGGAACGTGAGGGTGAAGAAGGAGAGGAAGGCAAGAAGCCAAATTTTGGAAGAGGAGCCTTGTTTTTGGATGTAAGGGTGGAGGAGAATGAGCCTGGTGTTGTTGGAATTGGGTTTCATTTTTTGAAATGAAAGATTGGAAAATGTTTTAGAATATTTTGATGGTAAAATTGGGTTTGGATTATAAGGAAGTTTTGGTTCAAGAAAAGGGGGATTGATCACAAATTTGCAAATAGGACATCGTAATCCAACCGAAAAAGGGCTGAGGAAATGGAATGATGATTTGCTTTATGAGTTGGGAGAGAGGATTGTTGGTGTAAAGGTGGGATTTTTAATGTTTTTTTTTGGTTGTTTAAATTTTGAAGGTAGATTTGGAGGCTTGGATTGGAAGGATTTTGGAGATAGAGAAAGTTGGGTGGGGGAAAATGAGGAATGGTATAAAAAAAGGGACAGAATAACTAATTACAAGCCAAAAGTCGCTTTAGCTTAGCTCATTGCATGGAGTTTTTATTTTTATTTATTATTTATTATTTTTTTTAGTTCCGAAGGAACCTCAATGAAAGAATGAGAATGTAAGCAATACATTTATGTTTTCTTAGAAAATTTATCCACCCATCACTAGTTTCTTTAATTCAACGACATTTGTGAATAGTAAAAAAAACCAAGTTAAGTATATATGTATGTCCATAAAAAAGGATCATGATTTCGAATCGTCTATATCAATTGTTAAATTAAAACAACAACATTTGTAAATGAGTTAATCTATGAGCTCTTAGTCGTAAATCTTATACAACGGTAATAGAACCATGCTCTTATTGCCATTTATTAATGCGTGTGATTCTTTTTTTATATATAAAATTTTATGAAATGTTTGAGTTTGGAGGAGTTTGAATAGAGTTTTATTTTCTTCTTATTTGGTGGAAGGGATAAATTTTACCCCTCCCCAACACCAATCACTTTCTTTCTCTTTCATATTAAACAAAATTTTCTACAACTTTCATTCCAACTCCTTATACAAAACAACATTTTCTACCACTTTAGTTTACTCATTGTTTTCATCAATGTTTTGTTATGTGACAATCGATTTTGTTATCTCAAGTATGAAAACTGAGCATTATTGAAATGTGAAGAGAAAAAATATTTGATTTTAAAAAATAAAAACTTCACTAAAATCTAGAGACTAAAAATGTATTTTTCCCGAATAAAATCATATGTTATAATAATCTCATGTGTATAATAACATGCACCATAAATATAGGTTAGCACAATCATGTTATCATAACTTGGACTCTAACACAAGTTGTTATAAGGAAAATTGTATAAGATGAACTTTTCTTATAAAATAATTACAAATATAGGCAAATTCTAAAGTATTTTCATCTACAATCATTAATACTTTTTGATATTATAATATAAATACTCATTAATATCATTATTATGTATTATAAATACTCATTAATATGAGTATTATAAGGGAGTATATGACAATACTCTTTAATACCAATGTTCACATTTAAAGTGACCGTACATATAATTATTTTTATATTGGACCAGTCTTGTAAATTTTCTCATTATAATTACCTCTCTTATAATATCTTTCGTGTATTGTAACTCAATTGTCAACCCAAACACAGAAAACAATGGGCCAAACGCTAAGCCTTAAAAATTGGGCCATCTGGTGTTCAGCGTCTAACCGAAGCCCAATTGAAGTCCGGCCCAATTTGTAGGGCTTCTATCTCTCTCTTCTCGACTTCCTGACAGAGAACTGCTCTCCGATGGACGACATGGCGAACTACTATCCGGCGCCACCACCGGCGCCGGCGTCTGGTTTTGAAGCTCCTTCCTATTCCTATTACCAGGCGCCGCCGTCGTCTCAGCATTACCCTCCCACCTTCGCTTCCTATGCCTTACCTCACGCAGCGTCCTTCAATGACGTCCGAACCCTATTCATCGCCGGCCTTCCTGAAGATGTCAAGCCCCGAGAAATTTACAATCTCTTCCGCGAATTTCCCGGATACGAGTCCTCCCATCTTCGGACCCCGACGCAGACCACGCAGGTATTGTTTTTTTGCTTTTCTAATTTCCCAAATTGGTCATTCTTGTCGAATTTTCCTTTTCTTCTTGAATGTCAGTTGTCTCTAATTTCGGTGCCTGGATGCTTGCGAATGTAAATGCGCTTAGCTTTGTTTATAGAGTTTCACGTCTGAGTTATCTCGTTGGCATTTAGTTGCTCTAGGATTTTTTTTTTTAGGGGATAAGAAAATAGGTAAATTGACCCAACCGAAACTACAAAACACCCCTCCCATTGAACAAATAAGAGGTGTAAATGGTCCCTAGGGGCTGCCTGCCCAATGGTTGAGCCCCTGGGCTTTGGAGCAATTGTGCCTAAGGACGAGGTAATGGTGCTCCGAGTTTAGAAAAGCAAAGTTCTAAGATCGAGTTATTAAAAAAAAAGAGGTGTATTTTTTTTTTGAAACAAGAGTAACCACGTCCGTCTTTAGGCCATGCACCGGGAGACATCGAAAGAATGGAGACACGAAATGTGTCTACAAATTAATGTCACAGGTGAGTCTCGAACTTGAGACCTTGAGGGGAGTATACCTTTAAAGCTCAAATCTTCAACCAATTGTGCCACTCCTCGGAGACGACAAAAAAAAAAGAAGAAAAAAAAAGAGGTTTATTAGTAACTATCATGGTGTAAAAAGGGAAAACCCTTTGCAAATGAGTTGAGGGGTATTTCTAGAAAGTTTACCGATTAAATACTGGTTTACACACTTTTGGCTAGGTTAAGTTAAATTTTTGTTTATTTTGACATATGTGATTGTTCGAGTCAGTTTATGCATCTAGACTATTCGACCTGTTACAAGTTAGTTGAGGGTAAATAGAGGAAACTCCCCGATGATAAGGAATATAATATGAAGGTTCTCCCTTAAAATATTAAATACGTTGATACCCCGATAATTTTATGCATACAGTATACGTATCACTACTGTGTTGATGGTTGACCTTATGTTTTATTGATTAGGTTAGTGCATGTATTTTCTTACAAAATTCTTTTCGGTGTGGTTACAGCCATTTGCATTTGCTGTATTTTCGGACCAGCAGTCTGCCATTGGTGCAATGCATGCAGTAAATGTAAGTACTTTTTCCCTACAGCTGTATTTTTTCAAGTTCTTTGGTTAGGAAAATCATATCAATGATCAAAGGAAATAAGGAAAAGGAACATGGAAGAAGAATTCAGCCCTGTCTTGGAATAAGCTACACTTCATCTTCAATCAAAACAGCTAGGAAAGCAGACCATTTCATAATAGTAACTGCAATACACTATAAGAACTATCATGCAATTTAGAAAATGATTTATTCCTCTTTTCCTTTTAATTACAGCCCCGAAATAAGTCAAAGTTTTATTTCATGAAGTTCTTTTAAGTTCGAACTTTGTTGCTCTCTGAAGCATGCATGATCAAAACATTCTTCTCTTTTTTTTTTGTTGTAATTTTGTAAACTAATCCTTCAAACAGTTTCATCGAAGTATTGAAGTTACAACATCAAGGAACTCTTGCCGTACACCAAATTTGTTTGAAATCCTTTTAACTTATTCCTTAATACCGTTTTTTTTCAAAAAAAAAAAAAAAAAAAAAACTTATTCCTTAATACCGAGTTTGATTTACAATTTTTACCTTACGCTTTGCTAATCATTCATTGACCCCAAAAGTAAGGTAAATAGTTATTGTTCTGCTATAACGCTAAATTGTTACCAATTCATTGAAGTAATGAAGTTACAACTTCAGGGAACTTTTAACTCTGAGTTTGATTTCTTATCTTTACCTTCTGCATACTGCCACTGGTCATTCATTGACCTTAAAGATAAGGTGGACAACGATTTTTTTTTAAACAAGGGTAACCACGTTCGTCCCTAGGCCAAACACTGAAGATATCGAAGGAGTAATGTCACAGGTGAGTTTCGAACTTGAGACCTTGAGGGGAGCATACCCTCAAAGCCCAAGTCTTCAACCACTGCCCACTCCTTGGGGACGTGGGCAACTATTATTACTGCTCAAATACTAAACAGTTACCAATTCATGGTTTAGCCTTTTTCTGCCCGGCATTTTCTAGTTGTGCATACATTCATGGAAAGGGAACTTCCTCTAAGCTCAAGCATCTAAAAAATCTTACGTCTTGTTTTAATATTTTCTTCCCAAGGAAAAAAGTACAAGTAAAATTTGACTATCCAAATTATTTTTAGATGGTCGTTCATTTTTCTTCCCTCCAAATCTTTATCTTATTCGTTTTAGGCAGACCTCTTTTATCCAATTAATTTTTCATTCTTCTTAATCTTTGCTGTCAATTGTTCGTTCTTTTAACTCTGCTAATAATGATTATAAGATTAGAAATTGAAAGGATGAAGAAATGGTAGATGTAATATCTAAAATATGCCCCTTAAGCTTCTCCACTCTTCTTCAGGGCATGGTGTTTGATCTTGAGAAGCAGTCAGTTCTATATGTTGATTTAGCTAAAGCCAATTCAAGATCAAAGCGGACGAGGACAGGTACGTACCTTGATGGATTTCGTCTTATGAATTTATCCTTTTACTTTATTTAATTGTATAACAAATGATAAATTTTCTTGTTGATTAGAAGATGAAAGATATGGATCAGATAAGAAAGCTAGGGTATCTAGGTTTCCAAGGAGCACTCCCGATCCTGGTAAGATGATTGCTTGGCATTCTTTATGCCTGTGAAGTGTAAACTATTCTTATACTAACTTTTTTAGTTTATTTCTTAAATTTTCTATCATCTTGATGACCCTCACTGAAACTATTATTATGATTATTTTTAATGTACAAATCTGCCCCCTCTGATTTATTTGAGGCTGATTATGTGCTGCTTGTATAACCTTTCGAGTAAGAAGTAATGAATTAGTCACGCAGAGGACACATTATTCTAAAAGCTCACATTGCACATGGTTTGCACGCTTGGGCACTAGCAGGTCTTGGCAGCACTCACATGTCTGGAATGAGTAATTCTGCTTACGACACGATTGGTTATCCATCTGCACAAAGGTCATCTGCACTACTTAGCACATTTTTATTATTGAAATGGTTATTTACAAGCTTATGTGAATGAAGCTTATACATTGTTGTATAACAGAAATCAATAGCAGAAAGTCCAAGGGCTTCAGTAAAAAGCTCTTCCTCTAGCCCTGACTCCTGTGTTATGTTTTTAACTCTTCCTTACTTGCTTCATTGTGTTTCTTCTGATTTCTAACTAATTTGTATTTTCTATCATCAGCCATGTAAGCTTTGATTACAAAACTGTAAATGATACAGTGGCTGCAAATGTGGTAAGGTCACTTTTTGTTACAATCTGGGATTCTTCAGTCCATATAAGCTTCTTAGTTCTTACATTCTGTCCTTGGGTTATGATTCAAATTTTTTTTTTTGTAACTTTTCTATTACCAAAGTGGAATCCTTTCTTGTAAGCTGCTTTTTGTTCTGGGCTTTTCTTGTAAGTTGCCTTTTGTCCTGCACTTTTCTTTAAGTTTTCTTTTTGTACTTCTAGATTTCTAGTGAAAACTGAAGAGTTAGTTTTCTCATTCCAAAATAATCATCGGCATAGAGTATTATAAATTACTTAGAATGAATTCAATCCATAATGATTAGGGTCAAGTGTTTTTTGTGAGATTACTTGAAGTGCACGTGGCGTAAACTGCCACGCAGACGGATATAAAAGAAATCACAAAAAAGGTAGTTTTAGGAAAATTTATTCACCTTGAAGTTCTACAATAATATTTGTACATACTCCTTTGGTTTTTGTTCTCTCTATTGGAGAGGAGGGGAGTTCTGGGAAATGGGCTGCAATGCATATTAGAACTGGATAACTTAAAGATTGTCCTTGAACAGCTAATGAATCATTGAGTGTATGTATTGCATTATAATTCTGCCATCACATATTTTTATATTTAGACGTAAAGAAAGTTACGTTGTGCTTTGGCCAAAACATCTGAGTCATGCTTGATTGACTTATTATAGCACAATGTATTTAGTGAATCTGTTAACATTGACCGGATTATTTTCTTTTCCAGACGCCTCAAAACCCCCCTTGTCCAACAGTTTTTGTGGCAAATCTAGGGCCAAGTTGCACAGAGCAAGAGCTTATTCAAATCTTTTCAAGGTTGGTAATTTTAATGCACATTACTTGGGTTATGTTCTGAACATGTAAGAACTGGCATCATCTGTTTATTTGATATAATTCCTTCCAGATGCCCGGGGTTCCTAAAACTGAAGATGCAGAGCACGTATGGGGCCCCAGTTGCTTTTGTTGATTTTCAGGTAAGAAGTCCTTCGACCTTCGTCTTCTCGATGTATATTTTTTTATAACCAAGAATCAGAGTTTCACCCTACTATTTAATTGAAGGCCCACACCTGACCTAAGATTCTGACCATGGAAACAACTAAGGATGGTTAAGAAAGAAGGAAACTCTGTCAAGCAGCAGTCTTCCCTCTTCTTTCCTCTCCTTAACTTAAGAGCATATTCGGAACCGCTCCCTTGCTTTCCCTCTCCCTATCGGTTTACTTAAGCCTTGATCCATATTGATCTCATGCTTTGCACCTCTTCTTTCGAGTCTTGAAGATTGACAAAACTCTTGCTTGACCCAACTCTTTGGTTTTAATGTGGCTGATCATCTGAAAAGACCAGCTAAGCATCATTGGCTTGGTCAGCCTTTACCTAACCAACGACCTAATACTACGCAGGCTCATCCAACAGCATTTTTTAGCATTCTTTCGGATTTGGTCCAAACTGTTCGGCAGATTCCCACAATCTTCCTTGTGTAAGGCGGAAGCCGCGAAAAATGGTTTTCTAAAAGTGGATGATCAAAAGATCGAATCACTATGCGTATGGTCGTGAACCTCTTTATTACCAAATTCTAGACACAAGGTCTTGCATAGCAAGCCTACTACACCTTAACAGTTAACATTACAAGAAAACATACTTTAGAGACGACAAGTCTCTACCAACGAGGACATTAGATTCTAAGTTTATTTGCGTTAGTTATGTGCAGCTCTCTGCACACGGCACACCGACGTTATCACCCATATGGCTTTGAAATATTTTTTGGATTTTTATATCGCAACCATTCACATGACAGTGTTGTTTTTTAGACATTCCAGTAAACTATTTTGTTGGTTTAAACAATATTTAGAAGTTACCTACTGGTGCTGCTTAAATATGTATGGAAAAAGTATCTGTTATGTTGTGTGAAATGTGTACACTTGCAATGTGTGCAGGATAGTGCCTGTTCATCTGGAGCACTGAACCATTTGCAAGGCACAGTTCTGTACTCATCACCTCCAGGAGAGGGCATGCGATTGGAGTATCCTTCTACAAGATTGTTTTTCTTTCAAATTGTCTTCAAATGTTTTGCTTAACCCTAAATTCAGGTACGCAAAATCACGAATGGGTATGCGCAGGAAATCGAAATGAATAATACAATACTTGCAGACACGACTGGAGTTAAAAACGAAGAAACCAGCCAGAGTATGTGCATTATTTGTATTATTCTATCTAAATGAGCAAATTAGCAGCATATGCCATGCCCATTTTATTTTTTCTTTGTATCAAATCCTGGCCTCTTAGGTAAATTATAAATTTGGTTCGAAATAAAGTTGGAGTTTAATTCTTATGGTTTGAATAAAGTTAAAATTTAGTTTCTATACTTTTAAAAATTAGAATTTCAATTTTTATGGCTTGATAAAATTTAAAGATTTGTTCTTGTTGTTCATAATCATTGGGAATTATATGTGTAAATTAGTTATTTATGCATATTTGATGTTTTTTTTTTGTCCAAACAATCACTTAATCCGTTATCATTATTGGCACATGAATAATTAACTTTCACGTGCTCAATTTGCTAACGATTAAAAATAATAAAAATTTCAGTTTTTAAATTTATTTGAACTTTCTTCAAATTATATAGATTAAATTAAAAATTTAAAATCATAAGAATTAGACTCTATGGATTAAACTTATAATTTACCTTAATTTTTTTTTATATCTTTGGAGTCCTTGGGAGATATATTCATTACTGATAAGAGAATGCTTTTCTCCATGTCTTGTATGACGAGAGAGGGATTATGGTCTGTCCACTAAAATTTTATGGTATTTTTTATCTACATATTTATGAGTTTCAGTTTATTATATTTAATTGTGAAAAAAAAATTGTTAGAAATTAGTTCTTCCATAAATCAAATCTATCGTCTCTTAATTTTATATCTATATCTATCTATATATATATATATATATATATATATATTTTAATCTTTGAGTACTGTGAATCAAATTTAAATTTTGTTTTTAATCTTTGACTACTGACCAATGGAAAAGAGTAAAATGAGTGATATATTGGTCAGAAGAACGAAGAAGTGATGACTTCAATCTATGATGATTTCTTGATGACTTCAATTTATGATGATTTCTTACTTAATAATGAATTTTCTACCAATTTTTTTGCGATTTAAATATTATAGGATTTTGTAGTATGTCCCTCGACAATAGTCAAGATACGTAAAACTTGATTGGGACATTTACAGATATCAAAATAAATAAAATAAAATAAAGCTTTCATGTCATATTTTGACTTTAAGGAATCACATGATAAAAAGAAATTTGATTGCCGTCTTAATTTTTTCACTACTACAATCAGGTAGTTTAATCTGCTCCACCGGTCCATCTTTATTCTCTCTTGTTGTTTTATGTTTGTTCTTGTTTTAATGCAGCTACCATGGTTATGATCCAACTCCATTTTTACTTGAGAAGGAAAAATTATTCATCAATTGCTTGATAATTATATGGTCGATGTCCTGTTATAATCATTTCTAACACTTGAGAACAACTTTAATTTTAGGAAGAATTAAAAGAAGAAATAGTTTTTTTTTTTTTTTTTGGTTGAGATTTTGACAAAATATTATCGAAAAGATTTAAGGAATTAGAAAGGTTTAAGAGATCAGATAGGTTGAAGGAATCAGAAAGTTTTAAAGAATCGGAAAGTTAAAAGGAAATAGTGTACTCCAAACACTGTAAAATGAGCAACTGCCTTTGGTTTCAAAGCATTCTAGTTAGAAGCACTTTAAGTTTGATGTATTGACTTTAGTTAAATTCTTTTTGTATTCAGTAATGCAAAGGATATGAATAGTATGAGCTTTGAAGGGAGTGTTTTTGTGAGTGGAGTTCTTTCTGTTTGTGGTTTTTTCTTAGATTTGAGATGTTTTCCACGTAAATTCTCATGTTATCTTTTAATGTTATTCCTTTTAATTTCTGCTTATTTGTAATTAGGGAAGGTTTTTTTCTATATTTTTTTAGTTCAATTTGGGAAGTAGAACCGGAAACCCCACAAAGAGACCCCAACTAGTGAATTTCATAATTGAATTGAATTATAATCAACCAAGCTAACACGGCATCAACCTTTTTGGTTCATTTTTTTAATTTTTAATTATGTCTATTTGAATAATGTTAAACGTTTGGGGATTTTGCATGTATAATAAAAAAATGGTAAAATATTTCTATCTATAACACAAAATTAAAACTAATTTATTTGTAGTAGGAAATCCAAATTGAGTTGTATCACCGATAGAATTAAGTCTATCACTTGTTGAATTCTATCACTGATAGAAATCATGTGCTATAGATAAATTATTTTAGAAATTGTGCTACAAATATAATTCAAGAAGTAGAATGTGGTTCTTAAAGAAATTTCTAAAACGTTTTTAAGTCTAGGCATGTTCTATATATGCTATTTTTTTCTCTACTAATTAAAACTTATAATGGTGGCTTAGAATAAATAAATGCTGGCTTAGAATTTTATTTATTTTAAATGATGGAAAGCTGCTACATTCTAACCTATAACAATTTCAGGTTACTAGAATGTGTCATAAGTAATGGAAAATGTTATTTATAAGTAAGGTTTGTGAATTCAAGAAGCAATTACCTAGGCACGTGTTAAGTTTTCACAATATTTACCATAATTTTTGCTACTCAATTATGGATTCACGTTCCCTCAAAATCGTTTACGGAAGAGTTTTGTTAACTTAAAAAACAACAATTGGCATAGTTCTAAGTAAAGTTACTGAACATGATACCGTATTAGTTAATTATAGGATTCTACCTTAAAATTAATTAGGGATGAGAAAATTAGTCCACATATCTTATAAATATGCTGAGAAAATCTTATTATATATAGTGTGAACATTCATCTCAAAATCAATTGGTGATGAGAGACTAACTCACTTATCATATAAATATATATATTTCTAATCGGTCTGCACTGTTTCAGATGTGGAATCTTCAACACGCCTCCTCAATATGGTGCACTTTTGGGTTCATGAATCTTAAATCATATCTCAATTTCATTTTATTAGATCGAACATCTGTTTGTGTTTAATGAGCTCTGATATCGTATTTGTTGGGATGCAAAGTGTCCCACATAGGTTTGATGAGGAAAAGATCATGAATTTATAAGTGATGACAACTATCTCCATTGGTATGAGATCTTTTGGGTTGAAACAAAATCAAATCCATGAGGGTGGATGCCCAAAGTGGAAAATATCATACCAATGTAGAGAATTGGGTAAAGTTGTCATCCTTATCAATTGGTATCAAAGCTATGCCCCAAACATAACCATGTCAGTAACTCACTCTGATGTAGAACAAAGACGGTCGAAACCAGAGACAAAAATTGTAGTAACTCTATCAGGTTGGTGGTGTAACTCTCAAGAGAAGAGAAGTTTAGTCTAGATGTGAGTTAGAAAAATTGACTACCGTTGTATTCTCATGAGAAAAGGAGTTAGTCAGATATATAGTCAAATGAAAATCCATTCTATCGAACCAACGGTATACTCTCAAGAGAAAAGGAGTTGGTCTGAGCATTTCCTAGGATTGACTATATGAAAGGAGGCTCGGTTTTTGTTCGAGGGGAGCGTTGTTCTAGGGGGTATAGTTGAGATGCAAACAAAGTGTCCCACATTAATTAGATGAGTGGAAGATCATGAGTATATAAGTGATGATAACATGCAATCTCGATTGGTGTAATGTGTTTTAGGTGAAACCAAAAGCAAAGACATGAAGGTGTATGTCCAAAATGAACAGTATCACACCAATGTAAAGATTCGGGGGTTGTCATTCTTATTAATATTAGATAGAAAGTTTTGACTCTTTCTAATGTGAGATCCTCAACACTTCTCATCTATTTAATATGGAACAAGGTAAGGATCTCTAGTATACTCATTCAAAATGGTGTCATATTAGAAACACTATTTTCGAATACTCGCTTACACGCTAAGTTGGATCCGAATTTTAGAATAAAATACCGCTTAAGTTTTATCCGTTTAGATTGGATTTAAATTTATGGATCAAATACTTGCTTAGGTTTTATCCACTCGAGTTAGATTCGAAAATGGACCAAATACTCACTTGGTGCTGTCGTGCAAATTGAATAAAAGAAAATAGAGAAAAATATTGAATTGCTATGAATGCATGCTCTTCCTCAGATATGTATATGTATTTATACAGTCCTATAACTGAAAATGTATGACGAAGTCTAGATCTAACCCACAAATCCTTTCCCAATTGAAGGAAATGCTATGGATCCATGCTAAAATGGGTAGTTGGTTTGAACATTTCGTTCGAATTAGAATTTGTGAATTTTCTTATTTTGGTGTTTAAATTTTATAATTTTGAAGAAATATTATAATGAAAATGAGATTTCATTGGTAGGAGATAAAAGCAAAGGAAGGGTGAAAAAGAAGTGAGGAAGAAGATAAAATGAAGAAAATAATGTTTTATTATTATTATTTTCTCGTCAACTCATCAAACTTTTCACTATAATTAATTCTTTTTTTTTTAACTCGATGACATTTAATCCTTTAGTTTCAATGATTTGGGTAACTTATCACTCTCTCTTTATATATATATAAGTTTAATAACAATTAGGAGAGTTTAAATAGTTTAAATTCAATATTTGTTTATTCTAAAAATAAAAAAATAAAAAATCAATATTTGTTGCTTATGAATACACACTTATAACTTTAAGCTTCAAATCATCTTATCCAATTTACCTTTTAACCAAATAAGATATTTTTATTATGAACATGTTAGAATTTTCGTCGAAATAATTCGACAAGATCAGAAAGAGAAATACCCAAAATAACCTTCAACTTTGCAACAGAAGCAGGAACTTGAAGAGCAAACACGTCCTTCCAAAAATATCGTTATCGTGTGGGCAATAAGTCAACTGCCCCCCAACCGTATCCACCAACCGACCATTCACCACCCACCGACCTTCAATTTTCCTCTATTTACAATTATTTATTTATTTTTATACCACATTTCGCTTGTTTATTTTATTTTATTTTATGATATATATTTTTTTAATTTATATTCCAATATGTTTACTTCGAATCCATATTTGAATATGTTTTTCATTCAATCATACTTCTACCTATTTTCCATCTTTGATTTCTTTACGTTTTAAATTTTCTAATAATATAAAAGTCGTGTCAAGTTTAATTAATATAAAGTATCAATTTGTTATTACAAGAATATAAATTTCAATCTTTTTCTTAGAATTGTCGTTGGATTAAAAAAATATAAATTATCATTAAAACTTGAGGATAGGAAATTTAATTTTACAATTTGTTTGAAAATAACCAACTATCTAAACTAATTAACAGAGCTAGGGTATTTCAGGCACAATTTGATCCACTAAATCATTAGCAATGTGTCATTCACTTTTGAGATGCAATAAGTTTCTTACCATTTGACACTTCAATTAAAATTGTACTTAATTAGTAAAAGTTGGGAAACTAATATTGCGATTTTAAAAATTCAGGTTTTATTATATATTTTTGAAAATTAATCCTATAAACATTTTTTCTAATTCATCAGTATTTTTATCGTAGACTTCTATACTTTTTACATATGTAACAAATTTGAGTGAAATTTTTAAAGTTAAAAATAGATTTTTTCTTTTTTTTAAATAATTAAAAGTTATATTTACCGTGTAAAAATAGTTGTCAAAGTAAATATAATTCAACTAATAGATTAACATTTATAGTTCAATTTTTTAAATTCTCTATTATACTAAAAGAATCTCGTAGAAATAATTTACTAAAATATACGTACCATCAACTTTAACAACAAAAGTATAAAATAATAAATAATAACAAGAGTGAAACTCTAAATGTTATGCTGTACTATCTAATAACGTATAGTTTATATAAATTCCAATCATACAATTTTTAAAGAGACTAATTTGGATGTACCCCTCATATATTGTGCTTGATGTAGTTTCTTTAGAGCCACACATCTCAAATTTTTTTTTAAATGTTTGCTGGCTTCACCTAAATTGCTCAAATCTCTAAATATCTTAAAATTCAATGAAAAATAAATATAAAGTAACAAGTAATTTTGAAATCCACATCATCTTCGGCACAAAATGACAATCCTGCCATCACTCCTCCACCGCCACTATCATTTATGACATTAAATATTGAATAAAATTAATCCGAGTATGGTTTTTTTTCCCTTTATTATTATTTCTTTGACTAACAACTATATATTAAATAAAATAATGGAAAAAACCTATTTAGTTCCTTTTTTTTTTGTAAAGTTTGTTTGCTTTTGTTTTTTTAGAACTGGTAAAGTTTGTATTTAATTTTTATATTTTAAAATTAAATATTTAATTTTTATATTTTGATCATATTTAATTGTAATTACTAAAATAACAAAGGAGTGACATTAAAAGATGTTATCTTATTTAGATTTTAAAATAAAAATTATTTTAGTTTTACTGTGCATTTAAATTTTAAAATAAATTATACTAAAAAAACTTTTAAAATAAATAAATAATCTTAAAATATACAAACGGACTAAAAATGAATATTATTAAATATATAAAATAAAAATATTTAATTTTAAAACATAAAAATCAAATAATAATGTAACCAAAACGATTATGAAGTGGTTCAATTAGTCAAAGATGGTTTTGAAGTGTTTAAGATGATTAATTCAATCCATGGTGGCTACTTACCTAAGAATTAATTTCCTACAAATTTTCTTGACATCCAAATGTTGTAAGGTCAGTATATTCTATGACATTAGTTAAGGTGCGCGCAAGTCGGCTCCAACAGTCATTAATATAAAATAAAATAAAATAAAAAAAATTATCCAAAATGGATGAACTAAAATATTTTCTCCAATAAAAATAATTCAAATTTTGGTTTGAGTCTTTAATTCAACTATATAATATATGATTTGTGACTAAAAGATCTACAATTTAAATATCAATCCCAAAAAGCTTTTAACTTCAAAATGAAAAATGAAGATTTGTTTTTTGAAGATAAATATCTAGTTTGGACTCTTGACATTTTCTTATAAATTGTGTTTAAATATTCTTATAAAATTCGTATAAATCTTGGCGAAACAATAAAATACAAAAATTTGAACAACACAAATCTTTTGAAAAGATAATCAAATCAACTATACTCTGTTCAAAATTTTGAATATTTAAGGAGATAATACTCATACATGGTGTGTAGTCAAAGAAAGGTTTAATGCGTTCTAAAATTTTCAATTGGTATGTCTTTGAAAACTTGAAAATTTTAATATAGTTTTTTTTTTTAGGTGAAAATTTAAGTATAGTTGATCCATTAGATATAAATTTGAATCTAATACTAAAGAAATTTCCAATTTTCAATTTTATGTCTTGTACATAGGTAAATTATAAAAATAATAAAATAAAAAGTGCTAAATTCATAATTTTAAGAGTTGAATAACCAAATAGACATAAAACTCAAAATTGAAAAAATAAATTAAGGCCCCTTTTGATGATAATTTTATTTTTAGTTTTTAAAATTGAAGTCTACAACAATTATCTTATCATATGTTTTTCCTTACTTGGATATCTCCATTATACCTATAATTTTAGAATCAAAACCAAAATTTAGAAAAAAAAAAAAAAAAATAGCTTCCAAAAGTTTGTTTTTGTTTTTAAATTTTTATAGCATTCACATATTTTTTTAAGAAAAGATGGATAAATTGTAGAAAATATGGAACATAAATTTGAGTAAAAATAAATTTAAATTTGAAAAATAAAAAACAAATAATCAAATGGTTATCAAACCGGGTCTAAATTTATAGTTAATGACATTTTTTTTCTTCTAATTTTGTTGATTGTTAGTAAACCAATAGTTAACAAGGTGTAAAATCTTTGTGACAAGAGCAAATAGCTTAATTCATATAAATAGAGATATTTATAGTCTAAGGTTGAATTGGATTAAGAGCATCTTTCTATAAACATTCTATTCGACAACTCATCTAAATCTATGTATTAGAATAACTCAATAAATATATTTTTAAGTTAAGTTGAATTATTGGATTGTGCTTATCTTGTATAATCTAATTATTGTTAAACTAAAAAAATGTGATAAATCTTAAACCATAAAAATCATAGGCAAACAAAATTCAAAACTCAAGACTAAGAATATAAATGCAGGTAGAACTCAAAATATAAATTCAAATTTCAAGAGATCAAATAAAACAAAATTAAAAAATCACGAACATAAATAATAACATTTAGAAAGTTAGGGATGAAATGAAAATGCTCAAAACGTAGGGGAGGAAAAGAGTGTATTTTGGCCCAAAAGAAGAATTACACGTTCATGATTTCTCATTTAAAAAAAAAAGAAAAAAAAAAGGTGAGATTATGTGGGTTATTATTTTTTCTTGGAATTTAAATTGTGGACCACAAATCTAACAATAAAACTAAATTATATTCCAACCATTTAATAAAGGTAACACGCCACCGACCCCTTTATTATACGGGTAAATTTACACATAAATACAAACCTTATATCTCTAATTAGTTCAGATACGAAAAACAAATAAACTTGATGAGAAATTAGTAGTAGCCAGAGCAAAAGAACAAGAATGGAAGCTGTAATTCCCCAAAATTCCTTCTGAAATTAATCCCCCACTTTCTAATTTCTTCAATGAAGATTCAGATTTCGGATTCCACCGCCATGGACGGCGGCGCCGGAAAGACAGGGGTCCAAAATGAGCGGCCGTACAAAGGGATAAGGATGAGGAAATGGGGGAAGTGGGTGGCTGAGATTCGCGAGCCCATTAAACGATCCAGGATTTGGCTCGGCTCTTACTCTTCCCCTGTCGCCGCCGCCAGAGCCTACGACACCGCCGTCTTTTACCTCAGAGGCCCCTCCGCCAGGCTCAATTTTCCCGACCTGTTGCCCCATGTCGGCGGCTGCGACATGTCGGCGGCTTCTATTCGGAAGAAAGCCACGGAGGTTGGGGCCAGAGTAGATGCTTTCGAGACCTCGTTGGGTCGCAATCTTCCACGCGCGGCGGCGTCTCCGCCGCGGGTTAATGGGTGCGGCGGGTTTTTGTGTCGGGTGGATTTGAATAAATTGCCCGACCCGGAAGATGAACCCGATGGGGATTTTTCTGTCATTGAGAAGCGCGCCGCCGAGGTACGTGACGGCTGATGATTAGGTGTTTTTTTTTAATTAGTGTTTTTGGTATGAGGTCTTTTTTTTAACAAAATAAAAATTTGGAATATTATGAATGAATGTACATTAACTCAGGAATCTCACGATGACGAATTGTTAAGTTTATGACTAATGACATTTTATTTTTTCATTTATATATATATATATATATATATATATATATA
>JBBMKA010000026.1:4671567-4685519 GCA_037833695.1 Sechiopsis laciniata | reverse complement strand
TATAATAATAGAAAATAATATAGATGGAAAAATGTATGGTGATGGGTTAAAATTAGGAAGAGAGATAAAGAAGAAGTGAGTTTGAGGTGAATGATGAATGATTAAGTACACATTTTAGGAAATTGAGTAATTAGCCATCTTTCTTGCTCCTTCCGCTGTCTATTTCCATTATTGGCTAACACAATTCCAATATCACAAACACACAAATAACCTTTTCGTTTTCGCTAACGTGGGAAAGTTGAGTAAGAAAGAGATGCTCTTTTTTTTCCCTCTCTCTCTCCCTCAAAATTGGTCTAAAACCACCAAAAAATAAAAACCCAAACAAACATAAATAATTTAGTTTAGGTTTACACAATAGGACCCCCAATTTTTCTCATGATTTAAATCCACCACCCTATTCTATAAATTATATTTGGCAAACCCATAAAGAGAGAGAAAAGGGGGAGTGAGTGAAAATTATGAGGCATTTGAATGAAAGAGGAGAATTAAGGATGGATGTGTTGTAAAAAAAGCTTTTCCTAAGCTCTTCCTTGAAGGAAAAAAAAAAAAAAGAAAAAAAAATGTGGGATCTGAACGATTGTCCTGATTCTAGAGAAGATGATGAATCGGAAGCTTGTTGTTCAGCAAAAACATCGATTGATGAAGATGAGAAAGGCAAAAGAGTGGAATCCGTTTCGAATTCGAGCTCTTCGGCTCTGGTTTTGGAGGATGGGTCCGATGAAGTCATGCAAATTGACGCAGCAGGCAGTCCAGTTACTCACCAGTTTTTCCCAATAGAAGACTCAGCGGCTTCTTCTCCCATTGATGCTGCTGCTGCTACTTCTGCTTTCCCTCAGGCTCACTGGGTCGGGGTCCAATTTCGACACCCTGACCCTCTGGCCGCACCCGCGGGTGCTAATTCCATCAAGCCATCAGACCCCGCTAAGAAGAGCCGCCGCGGACCGAGGTCCCGCAGCTCTCAGTACCGCGGCGTCACCTTCTACCGCCGAACCGGCCGCTGGGAGTCTCATATTTGGTCAGTGACCAATTTCTGTTACTGGATTTAATTAATTATGTACAATTGAATTCGATTTAATTTTTAGTTTTCTGCAGGGATTGTGGGAAGCAAGTTTATCTTGGTATGTTTGGTTTGGTATTGGTTACTCTTTTTTTTTTTTTTTTTTTTTTTTAATTCAATTTCTTGTCTTTTAATTCTAACAAAGAGATGTGATTTTTTTTTTTTTTTTTCCTTTGCATCAAATGAATTGTTTACAGGTGGATTTGATACCGCACATGCAGCTGCTCGGTTACCACTTTGTCTCCCCTTTTCTTTGTTTCTATTTCTTAACAACAATTCTCAAATGGGACTTTATTTTATTTATTTATTTTTTTTTTTTTTTTGTGCAGTGCTTATGATAGAGCGGCCATTAAATTCCGAGGAGTAGAAGCGGACATAAACTTTAGTATCGAAGATTACGAGGATGATTTAAAACAGGTTTGTTCTTCAATTTTGGCTTGGTTTTTCACATATATACAGAAATTAAAAAATTAATTTTGTTATAAACAGATGGGAAATTTAACGAAGGAGGAATTTGTGCATGTTCTTCGCCGACAAAGTACTGGATTTCCCAGAGGAAGCTCTAAGTATAGAGGCGTAACGCTTCATAAGTGTGGAAGATGGGAGGCTCGAATGGGTCAATTTCTTGGCAAAAAGTATTTATTTTTCATTTCGTATCTTTTTTTTCTTTTTTTTTTTACCAATCAAAAATCAATTCCAATTTCTTTTGGCTTGATTTTACAGGTATGTTTATTTGGGTTTGTTTGATACGGAGGTTGATGCAGCAAGGTGGATTTTTTCTTTTTAGCCATTGTTGATTTTGATTATATTATTATTGTTTTTTAAATTAAAGTTTGAATTTTGTAACCATAGGGCTTATGATAAAGCTGCAATCAAGTGCAACGGCAAGGAAGCTGTCACTAATTTTGAACCCAGCATCTACGACAATGAGCTAAATCCGACAACCGGTAACAAAAAAACATACGGTTATTATGTTTAATCTTATTCTAAATTATTCAATTTTAGTTCAAATTCACATTATATATATATATACAGATTCAAGTGGGAATTTGGGGGATCATAGTCTGGATTTGAGTTTGGGAAATTCAAGCTCGAAGCAAATTGACAACCCGAATGCTTCCATAGATCCGAACCATTCTTCTTCAGCTAATTGGCAACAACGCAATCAAGCATTTAGGCCTCCTCAGGTTCACTCAAATTTTCTCATTTAAAAAAAAATAATAATCTAGATTTGTTAATGCCAAATTGAGCTAATGGGTCCTTTTTTTTTTCTCTGCCAATTTAACAAATCTGCAAAAAAAGCTAAATTTGGTGCAAGAATCAAGTGGAAATGGAAACAAAAATTACAATGAACAGAGAAGAAATAACAGGTACTTGGAGAGTGAAACAATGCAGCTGCTAAGCCAAACGCACATTCAATCTCCAAGTTCATTTGAAATGCAGAGACAAAGCCAATTCAATAATTATGAAGTAACTAAATATTTTGTGAATCAATTAATGCAATGGTTTGTTCTCTGGCTAAGTAAGTAAGAAATAAATTTGTGTTTATTTTTGTTTAGGGAAGACAAATAGGAAGTGATCTATCACTATCATTAAGTGATGATAATCAACTTCATGAATCTGGGTCATCTCAAATTCTTGCAAATGCTGCAGCATCATCAGGATTCTCACTCCAGATTTCACCAAATTCCCAAAATTGGCTGCACAACAACGGCTTTCACACTCATAGGAGACCCTCCTGACATATCTCTACAAAATTTTCAATTTTTTAATTGATCAAAGCTTCAAATTTTTTTTTTTTTTTTTTTAATTTTCCCTTTTTCCATTTCCCAATGAGAATCTAGAGAAACAAAGGAAAAAAATGAAGTCCCCCCCAAAAGAAAGTGTAGCAAAAAATTAACCCAATGGGGGTGTGGAGAAAAACAAGCTAACAGAGAAATGAATGTGATTAGACATTTGCTACTCTACATTTTACCCTATCTTTCCAATTATCTTTTTTGGTAGCTCATCATATTGAATGATATCATTGATTGTCATTTTGTTTAAATTGGTAGAGAGATTCCGTTTATGTTCTCTGAAATAAGGATAAATAAGAAGAAAAAAAAAAGGGTTGGGGACGAGAGTGACAAAAAAATAGAAGGATTATACAAAAGAGGAATATTTAAGTCATATTCAGACGAAATTAAAAAAATAATGTCTATCTATGTGATATAATATAGACAATACTCTATTTATTATTATTTTTTTGGGGGGGATTTTTGTTTTATAAAAAAAAAAAAGTGGTGTTGGGAAATGTCAGTGAATGGGGGGATGAATGGTCAGCATCAAGGTGTCCTTTGAATCAATTCTCCGGCAGGGAAAAGCAGTCAGACAGTGGTTGCTATTATGATGAGTTGTTCCTTTCATTGTAGTCCAAACCCAAACCCAAACCCCTATTTTTCCTTACTATGTTATTACTACAATCTACCAATCTCCTTTCTTTTCACTGTCTTTTTTATTCAATTTACTCACTTTTTCTGCACTACTCGTAAATTGCATTATTCTCTATCAAACTAATTGCTTCTACCAATAATTATGTTCTCGAGAAAACTATGCCTATTAATAGTATTCTTTTCTCCATTGGGTAAAAATAAAAAGAGAATTACCTACCTAGGGTGTGTTTCTTGGAAATGAAAGCTACTGCTTATGAATGGTTTAGTAAACATAAAATTTTGTTTTGATTAATAAATTATGCGTAATTGTAGCAAAAATCATTATTGAATTGAGTTATATGAGTAGTTATGACCAAAAAAAAAAAAAAAAGATTACATAAAAGGATTATAAGTGGTTATAGTAAAAATGTTATTTATATCTAAAGTTGCATCTTTTTATGACTAGTTGTGTTAAGAAAAAGTCTATTTGGATTGAAGAAATATGAGTGGTTATAAGATAAGTGTTATTATATTTTTTGGGTTGAGAGAGGTTTTATGAAAATTTATTTTAACTTTCTAGAGTTGCTCCATCCAACCTAAGGCTTAAGCAAATACCTAAACAAACTATCACAAACTTTCTACTCAAACACATTATAGTAGTTAGGAGGTAAGATTAGGAGATATTTGTTAGATGTGTTTGGGTAAAAATGATAGTTAATGTGAAAAGCTTGGGTGATGATAAATTATTATTATTATTATTGTAAAATATAATAATAGTTATTAAGAATTGAGATGAATAGCAATTAATTGTTAGTGGTCAAAACAAGAAAAAAGCTAATAATTATCCATCTTTTTTTACTTGATGTTAGAGGTTCAAACAGCTTCAAAAGTGAAAGTAGGGAATTGTACAGAACATGCATGTGAAACAAAAACCTAGGAACGAGAGAGAGGGCATACGAGGAAACAAACATTGTCAAATAATTCGATTTGTAAGATGAATTATTAATTAAATCACACCACATATTTATTTATTTAAGAGTCCAATTCAATTCAACTGGATTTGATTCCTTCGATGACAGTGGAATTATTCAAACCAAAACTCTGATTTAATATTTTTGTAATTTAGTTTGGTAGAAAATGGATTATAATATTGGTTGCAATTTCGTCACTCGGACCGTCATCACTTATTATTTTAATCCATTTCGAGATTAGTATAATATAAAGTCTGAAAAGGGTAGCACCACATCCAGCCATTTGAAGGAGGGTTATTTTATTAATAAAAGTATTATAAAATATTTAGTCAACCAATGGATTTGCGATATGATTGTATCTTTAAATTTAAATTTAAAAAGAAATATATTACTTATAACCAATTAATTAATTAGATTTTTTTTTTTCGTTTGTGGTTTTGTTTTTAGGAGGTGAAATAATTTAGGACAGGTCTAGATTAGCATATTCGACCCGTCCTTCATTCAAAGGGTTTTGAATAGACTTTTCTTATTTTATGATATATTATACCACTCACCAACTAATTACAAATTTAAATAAATCATCAAATATTTGTATTCCTAATCATTATCATTAATGTCACTATTGTATTATAAAATACACATTAATCTCAATATTATAAAAAATATGAAAATATTTATTAATATTAACATTAAATTTTTTAATTATTTTGAAAGTGACTGTATTTATAAGTATTTTCTAGATTTTAGTAATCTTATAAATTTCTTATTTTTATTTAACACGATATAAGCGAACAAATCCACTTTTTTTCTACGAAACAACCCTATAAGTGCATTTGGTACGAATAGAAAGAAATGATTATAATTATTAAGAAGAGAAATATTTAGGGCATGTTCAGGCACGACCTAAAAAATAATGTCCACTATGTAGGCTAATATGAGCTACATTCTATTTTTTGTATTTCATTTTATGAATTTAAAATAAAATAGAATGTGATTCATATTGGACCACCTAGGTAGACATTATTTTTTAGATCATGCCTAACATGACCTAAATATTCATCTTTTAAGAATATGGAGATAATAGGAGAAGTATGATTATCTCTATTTAATTTAAAAAGAATAGTTGTGGAGGAAACTATAACTTATGTTTGAAGTATAAAGAATAATTATGAAAAATTGTTCGTAATTAGACCAATTGTCTCACATCGATTAGAAAAAATAAATCCATGAATTTATAAGTAGGAGACAACATCTACATCATTATGAGACATTCTAAACGAAACAACAAACAAAGTCACAAACCTTACATTTAAAGTAGACAACAACACATACCAACGTGAAAATGCATAAAAATGTCGTTGTCTCCAAAAAAAATCATTACTGGTAGAATCTTATATTCTCTAATATGGTATCAGAGTCCATAAGTCCAAAAAGGATAGTCCCGATTCAAGATTGGTAGCCCAAAAAGAGGCACCATCTTGAGAGGACATGTAAAAGATCCCACATCGAAAAGAGTATAGACCTCGTAACAATATAAAAGAGATATGAGTTATTCCAGTAATTGCCAACTAATTTTTAGGTGGAACCTCATATCATCTAATAGTGTTTTGGGTGCCTAGATATGGTTATTTTACTTTTTTCTTTTTTTTTTTCTCTCTTTAGCCCCAAACACCCCATAATGGCACATACCATTCATAGCTTTGTTCTGTAAGTGTTTCTCATAACATTTTTTTTTTTTTTGTTTATGACTTTTGCATCGAATCTACGAAACACTGCAAAAACAACAGATGAACACAGATTAAAAAATCTTGTCACTCAAGCCAAGCCTATAAGTTAGCTAGCTAGGCTTTAGCGTTGAAAATTATTGTCACAAAGCAAAGAGGATAACTTAGCAAATGCTGCGTCTATATCTGAAAGAGAAACATAATCTCCATTGGGGAAAAACTTCAAAACAAAAACTCCAAACCAAATTTCCACCCCCAAATAAAAATATAAAAAAAAAAGTAAAACTTTTCCTGGGAGTCCATGAATTTATGTTACCTATGATGATAATTTGTGCCGGTTGGATAACCTTTGATTTTTTGTTTAGAAAATTTAAACTCATTTTTACTCAAATTTCATATTATATGTTCCATTTATTGTATCATGTGTCAATCTTTTTTTTAAAAAAATATGTGAATTCTAACTGAATTTCAAAAATAAAAATAAGGTTTTGGAAGTTATTTTTTTTATATAAATTTTGATTTGGTTTTTACAAATATAGGTAAGATGTAGATATCTATCCATATAAAAAAAAACATATGATAAACTAGTTATTGTAAATTTAAATTTCAAAAATAAAAAACAAAAAACAAAATAGTTATCCATTATTTTAATATCTACATTTTCCTCATCTTTTTAAAAATCAAACTAAAATTTGAAAGTGACAAAAAATAGATCTCACATACTTTATTTAAGTTTTTGGAATTCAGATACGATTCACATATTTTTTTAAAAAAATATGAAATTGTATATATAAAATCTGAGTAAATATAAATTTAAACTTCAAAAATAAAAAAAAACAAAAAAGTTAAATAGTTATAAAAAGTGACTTATTTTTTAAATAGGGTTTTCATAAAAGAGATATTATTGGATGGTATTCATTTATTTAGGAAATAAACATTGGGCTTGTGTATTGGCACAATTTAGTGTAAAGGAATTAAATTACTATGTGGAAAAAGAAAGAGAGTAAGAAAAAAAAAGAAGAAGGTTTGATCTTTGATTCAAATGGGACGGGAAGTGGGTTCCATGATTTTTCACTGTCTATTTCCATTTATGGAATTTCCCTACACACTAATTTAATATAGTTTTCCTTTTTCTTCTTTCCCCCTTGCCCAGTCACTTTCTATGACCTGTGCCCTTTAATTTCCTTTTCCATTTTTATTTTCCTGTCCATACATTTTAAAATCTTAAGACCCATTAAAAAAAAATTATTCAAAAAACACTAAACCCTTTTTGAAACTAAAAACAAAATTATTATGTAAATTGGTTAAGTTTTTGTTGTTAGTTACTGATTGATTGATGAGAAGAAATAGAGTGGGAAATGAAAAGACATTATTAAAGTTTCCAGAATTTGTTGATTTTAAGAATGAAAATAAAAACAAAAACAAAAAAGGGGAAAGTTATGTTTGGACATGAAAACCTAAATAAGAGGAAAAGGGGGGGTTAGATTAGGACCACATACAAAAATGAAAAAAAGTAAGTATAAATTGAAGGGTGTAGAAATGTAGGTGGGTTCTCCACCCACTTTGTGTAAAGGAGATAAGTTCTAATGTACAATTTATTTATTTATTTATTTTTCATTAATACCACTTGTTGACCAAACTCATTACATTAAATTATGCAATTATATGTGTACATTATAAGCAAAGATATCTCACCACTAACTCCCTAAAAAGGAAATCTTGCATTCAATACTTCACCCACTGGACCACATTATTAGGTTTCTTCTATGATATTTTCTTTCATTTATTAATCAAACATCTCCCCTTTCAATTTCTACTCTAAATAATTAACATTTTTTTCCTTTTCTTTTCTATTAATTTTCATATATATATATTTTTCATTTTTCAAAAAATCTTAGTCCAAATACTGTTTTTTGAAATGCTATAAAAGGGATAGCAAAAGGGGAAAAATCAAGATGGGTTTCTTTTTTTTGGAAAATTGTATTGATGAGTTCTAATAGCAAAATATAATCAAATTCTATAGTATTTGTATCCATATTTATTGATAGGTTTTAATATTGTATTATAAATATACATTAATACTATTATTATGTACTATAAATATTCATTAATGCTAGTTTTATAAGAAAGTATATTCTAATACTAATTAATATCAACCACTACATATGCTATTTTTTTTTTAAAAATGGTTGTATTTGTAATTATCTTCAAGATTTGACTAGTTTCACAATTTTTTTTTTCATTTTTTAATCTATGCCTAGAGAATACAAATTAATCTACCGACAAAATGTTGGTGGTGTGTTGATTTGGTTGATTAAATTTAATCTAATTTAATTTTACCATAAATATAGCCTAGGTAGAGTTTTGGCCCTTTCCAATTTGAACTTAAAAAAATACAAGGTAATCTTGAGATTTTTTTAATGTGCTTTTTTTTTTTTGATAAAAAAAGTCATATATTGCTAAAATAAAGTTGGGTAGTGAAAAAATAGATTTTGTGAAATATATTGGAAAAAGTATAAACATTGAAATTATCTTGTGTTGGAAAGATTTAGAAAATTACATTTTGGTAAAGTCAATAGGGGATATCTTTTACATATGAGTTAGGAAGGAGTAGAAGAAGAAGATAGTGAAAATTTTGAAGTCGTACATATCTCTCTCATTATTATGTGTTACAAATGTCTGATGCCCAAAGTCATCCACAAGTCATTTTCAACTTTTGCATTCATTTATTAAGTAAATTTTAGGTTGGCTCTATTTTTATTTTAGTTCGTTAATTTGTACATTTAATACATTTTAGTTAGTAATCTTTCAAAAAATATATGTATTTTTTAATCAAAATGTCATTTAAATGGAGGATACGTGTCCCTTACCCCCTATGTTCAGCCTACTTTAGCAATCAAAATGTCTATTCTAGTTCTTGAATTTTCAAAATAAAAACTATTTTTGTCTTCTTTGTTTTGTTTTTTTTTTTTTTTAGTACAAATTGTCTAGTACATTACTCTCAAATAATATGATAATCAAATTTTGATTTTCAGGTTTAAATTTGTGACCGTTGGATTGAAATGAATTAACACTAAATAAAATAATCAACTACACCATCGTCTCATTCAATTTGCTTGTATTAGTTATTCACTTAAAAATATCCCTATCTAAATTTGGTATCAACAAAAAAACATTTATGAGGAATTTTCTTTTTTAATTTATCAATAATTAAAGGTAAGAGATTCAAATATATAATTTCTTTTTTACTAGATTATACGTGATTGAAATTCTTTCCTTTGGACTTACGTATGAAGCTTGATCAATGCATGAGCAAGCTGTGCATAAATATAATGTTTGGGATAATGTTATAGGTGTCTTTAAATAAATGACAACAAACTAAAATTAAGGATCAAATAAATTATTGTAAAAATTTTGAAAACTAAAATAGATATTTTAAAAAATAAAAATTATAATTAAAATTAACTTACAAGTTTCTAAATAAGATATCATTTTTTTAATTAAAAAAAAGATTTTCTATTAAATTGTTGAATTGTTGTCGAAGTTACATGTTGTATTCTCCCTTCCATTTGTTCTTGAATAAAAAAAAAAAGTAATTAAAAAATTGAGATAGAAAATTTCAGTTTGGCGCAATTTTTCTATTTTCAGAACAATCAAGTGACAGCACAAAGTAAAGAAACTAAACCAAATTATGAAAGACAACTAAAATTTATTTAGTTATTTTGGAGTATGTTTAATTACACTTTTCTCCTTGTAGGAAAAAAAAGAAGAAGCTATTTTTCCTTTTTGGAATGCAAAATTCCCAAACGAGAAGGATGGCCACTCTTCTTTAAAACAAAGTAATTTCCTCAATTTTAAAGTACAAAAAGAAGATGAACATGAGATGTGTTGTCTTTTAAAAGACGTTTCTTCTCGATATAACTAGATCAAGACAAACAAAATAAAATGGGAAAAAAATGACATTAATCACCATATTAATTAGATAAGATAACCCCAATAATATTGGTAACACGATCCTATACCTCTATATTGATATGATATTATTCATTTATGCATAACATTCGTGACTTTGTTTTTTGTTTTACCCAATTTTTTTTTTACATCAATAGAGATGGTCATCACTTAAATATTCAATGATTTTCCCCATCATCTAACCAATGTAGGATACTATTATTTCTATCCCAACAAAGTCTACTTAGCCTTTCTGTGAGCTCGTCTTCTTCTAAATTCAACACCTAAGGATTCAATCCTCTTCTTGAATAAAGATCGAGCCTCCATTTATGGTCAATCCGTTTAGAGATGATTCAGGTCAACTCCTTTTCTTCTTGAGAGTACATCGCCAGTCTGATAAACTTGCAGTACAAACAAATTTTCGTCTACGGGCTCCAAATTTCTTTGTCCTACACCTGGACATTCTATCGACATGACTAAGTTATGAGCATGACTATGATACCAATTGATAAGGATGACTACCTCAATGGAAATGGTCGTCATCACTTATATATTCATGATATTCTCCTCATTTAACCAATATAAGACAATTTTGTTTGTATCCCACAAACGCGCTTTTAAGTATATGTAATGATCTTACTAATAAAGTCAATATCTCACTTTCAATCAACATGATATTTTCGCTAACAAGAACGATAATTCAATCGATATAAGTGTATATTCATGATCAAGAGCTCATGAATTCGAATCACGTTCTTATAATTATATTGGATAATTTACGAAAGAATCAAACAACGTTATATCAAAGAAGGTATCGTTTTCCGTTCATAAATTTGGCAAGTTTGCAGAGAAATTGTATGGATGAGGTAGTCTCTCTTTTTGTCTATATGGGCAAACAAATTTGAATAGATAGATATTGTTTGTGTGTTTATATATAAAGAATTGAATATGGCAGTGAAAATTGAATGTGTAGTGAAGTATATGACATGGTAGTATTATTATTGGCATTTAGAGGGCAAGAATTGAAAGTCCCTATTCTATTATACACAAAACACAGTCCTTTCCCTTCATATGGTTTCCATTATAATTTGAGTTTCCCAACTGAAGAATTTCCTCTTTTGGAAAGTTTGGCAGAGTGAGTTTGTTGAGATTTTAAATTTCAACTCTCACCTCCAACCAATTGTTTCCTCCTTTTAATTACATCTTTTAATGCACAAAAAAGTTTTTATTTAATTAGGTACATTTTCTTTCCCATTCAACCTTTTGCCTTTCCAATTAATTCTACTTTCTTACCATCCTTGGGACCAAAAAAAAAAAAAAAAACTTTGGCTCATTTATTTCTATATTTCTATTTTTTTAAAAAGACATTTCTATCTTTAATTTATTAGCTCTTACTCATGAAAATGCTTTAAATGCTTTAATTTAGATTAGTTTGGTGTAAAAAGAATAATCAACATTTTAAATTTTTTTCTACCCTTAATATATGATATATATATATATATATATTTTTTGGTGTTAAAGTAGGTTTGTGTCATATAAGGAGTGCAGAAGGTAGATAGTGGATCCTGTTGTATTGGATTAAAGCTGTTTATTGTTTACCTCAAATGAGGAAACTGGCTAAGATTTCACAGTGCATTCAAGCCATCAAAATTGAGAACTCACCTTTTTCTTTGTCTAAATATAAACATCTGCACCTATTACTTTCCTTCATGATTTTTGGGCTTACAAACAGTGAGATTCTATTTCATTAGCAATTGTATTTTTTATTTTCAATTTGATAAGACAATAATAGAAACTAAAAAAATAAGTTAGAAATTAATATTTATAATTTGGAAAAAGTTAATATTTAGTTGTTATAGTTTAATAATTAGAAATTAGTATTTATAATTTGTTAAGCTTAAACATTAGTTTATGACGTTTTTAATCTTGACGAAATAAATGTGTGATAATTAATTATTCATGTATCAATAATAATAATAATAATTATTAAGTGGTTCTTGTGGTAAAAAAAATAGACCACCTATCCAAAAATTAATTTCTAACTAAAAAAAGTTGGTTGGATAAAAAAAACACAACATTTACACATTGATTATATTTTAATTTTTGAAATGGACTAAATTTTAATTTGTAAAATCATAAAGGTGAAATTAACTTTTTTCAAACTATAAAGAAGTTAATTGTAACTTTATTTCAACCATCAAAACCAAATTTATAATTAATTCAAAATAAAATTAGAAGAATAACCTGGTTCAATGCTTGAAAAATTGCATAAACTATTCTTCAAATATGAAGTTTTGTTTTAATTAGATGCCTAACTTTGAATTTGATCGGTAACTCCAAGAACTTTGTTAATTGTTAATTGATCATGATAGCTACTTGTCTAAGAATTAATTATTTACAAATTTTTTTGACATTCAAATGTGGTAAAGTATAAAGATATATCTTTTGAAAATAGTTGAGATACATATAAGTTAACCCAAAATTTTATGGATATAAAACAAAAATGATATCAATAACTCCATATAAACTTTGTTAAGTGTTGCAATAACTTTTATATTTTAGTAAATGTTGCATTAAGTCTCCAATTACTTTCATTAAGTACAAAGGTTGATTATAACACTTTACAAAGTTGATTAATCAAATTAAATATTTAAAGTGTGATTCTAACACTTAGACGAAAGATAGATTAAATTAGTTTAGGCAAATTTTCTAGTTTTCTTCTCCTATTCCGAATTTTCTTTCGTGTTCGTTTCCGTTGATGACCTAATTTTTAGAATAAATTTGAACAATAAACTTCATGTTTTCTATATTTTATGGTTCGAGTTTCTTAACTCCTATGATTAAAAAAAATATTAATAATTTCTTATTAGTTAACCATTCTTATTAATTTTTTTTAGTAATAATAAATGAAATCCCATAAAAATTAGTCAGCAACTCAGCATGTTCAATTAGCATGAACTTTCAACCCTTAAAAATTTTGAGATGGTGGTTCCAAGTTGAAGAAGGGCCTGGTGCTGCACTTGAAGCCCAAAATATAAAAGCCCATATTGAAAAAAAGAGATTACAATAGCTTTAGAAGCCCAAAATTTTATTATTAATGATGAATAGCTTAACAAATATAAATGTACATGATTTTGAATCTTCACTTTTAATAATTGTTGAACTCATAAAAGAATAAATAAATAAAAGTAAATATTAGGATCAAACTTATCAATGACTAAAATTACAATCGACCAATACACCACCAATCCTTTCGATAAATGTTACTTCTTTCAATCAAATTAAGGTGAGAGATCATGATTTTGATTTAGACACACATTTTTATGGGTTAAACTATTATTTTGTTAATGAAGTATACTTAACTCAATGATAATTAACATGTTGACTACAAAATCACATGTTCGAATGTTTTAATCCCAAACATTGTTACTTTGTTTATCTTTCACTATTTTCTTAATTAAATAAAGAAATATATAATTGTTGATAATGCAATCAATTATCTCACGTGAAAAAGAGAGAAAAAAATCACGAGTTTAAATGAGATGACAATCAACTTTATTGATATAAAGTCTTTTGATAATAACCAAAAACAAAGTTATGAAAAATTATATTTATAGTGAATAAGTGAAAGATCTTAAGAAAGTTGTGCCTAACAATAATATAAACGAAAGTCCGTGTAATTAAGGTAGTTGCAATACTTACTTAAAGGTAAGTAAGTATTTTGGAAATACTTACTTACCCTTAAGGGTAGCAATAAAAATATGTGGTTCTAAGGGTAGGAAAGTATTTCCAAAATACTTACCTACCCTTAGGTAAGTATTGCTCTTAAGATAGTGAG
>JBBMKA010000026.1:4651304-4665424 GCA_037833695.1 Sechiopsis laciniata | reverse complement strand
GGAGTTTGAATTACCTTGCTGCACACTTCTAGAACCACCTGCAACAGGTGAATTCGTTCTATTCAGTATTTGTTGCAGCATATCTACTATATTTTTTTTGTTTGACAACTGATTGTGATTTTCAGATACAATAACATTAACTCGAACTTCTCGATCAGATTTGGGCTTCCAATTCACCGGTTTGTCGTGTATTTTCCAGCATGTGTCTTTGACATGCCCTACTTTGTGACAGTGGTCACACCAGGGTCACTCTTTACGGGACTTGCCCCCGCCATGGGTTGAATAGTTTCCATGAGCTGCGAGTGTCGTTGGGTCAGTCATACGCTCTTGTTGGGCAATGAGGATAGGTCCATTGGAGAGTTCACTGGCTCCTATCATGACTTTTTTTCGACTTTCTTCGCTTCTAACTTCTGAGAATACTTCACGTAAATTGGGTAAAGGCTTAGTGCCAAGGATACGACCACGAACATCATCTAGAGACTTGTCTTGTCCCATCAGAAATTTGAAAACCCTCTTTTTCTCTACGAACTTTCGAAAAATGATTCTATCTGCAGGACAACTCCACTCCAAGGTTTCAAACATGTCGAGTTGCTGCCAATGACGAGACAACTTGGTAAAATATGCAGTTATAGATTGCTCTCCTTGGGTGAGATCTCGTATATCAGTCTCAATCTAGAAAAGTGCAGCAGTATTTTCTCGATTTGAAAAAGTGTCTCTCGTAACTTCCCAAATTTCTTTTGCGGTAGAGTACAAGAAAAAATTTTCGTCAATTTCTGTGGTCATTGAGTTGATCAGCCAACTCATGACTTGATTATTCTCTGCCCTCCATGTGCGAAATTTCGGATCATCGGGCATAGGTTGAGGTGTTTGGCCAATGATATAATCTTCACGACCGCAACCATATATCACCATGAGTATAGAGTGAGACCATTGAAGATAATTGTGGCCTTGAAGTTTATGACATGTGATATAGTTATAATTACTCTCTGATTGGGATGCAGAGGTAATAGCTTGTGGTTCTAGTCCTGACATCTCGAGAAAATCAGATTAGAAAAAAATAATAATAATAATAATTAATATTTTTAAGCAATTTTTTTTTTTTTTTACTCAATTGAGCCACAAAATCAGAATTTTCTAAGTAGCAGCTGAGAGGTCACGTGAGAAATAGAGGAGAAAAAAATTTGCTGCTTGGTGATTTCCCGACCTACGAGCAAGAACCTCGTTTGCGCAAGCGTCGGAGTGAGTGTATGAGTGTCGGCGAGGACGTCTGAGCGCCGAAGAAGGTGTTTGAGCGCCGGAGAAGACTTTTGAGTGCCGGAGAAGATGCGTTGGAGTGTCGAGGAACCTCGCCTGAAGAACGCCTGAGTGATGAATCGAACACTGTGGTCGAGATGTATTAACCTCATGAGTGGATTCCGGCGACGGCTAGGGTTCCGACAATGATATCAAAGCTTTAATACCATGAAGCTATGTATTGAAGATAATTCAACTTATTTCTCATTATTCAAAAGAGGCAATCTACCTTATTTATACATCCATATCCTCAACAAACATGCTAAAAATAGGATATAAGAAACAACTTAATTTAGAGAGATACATGGAAATCTTAACAAATTAGCTTGACTTAACAAAATAGCTTGATTTCCTACAGTGTTGAACTCCTTTAGTATGTAAGAACTCAGTTAGGTAAGCATTGAAATATTCGGTACCATTGTCAGAATGGAGAATACTGATTTTTGTTTTAAATTGGGTTTCAATCATATTGTAAAAACGAATGAACACTTCCCTAACATCAAATTTGTTAGCTAGAAGATACACCCATGTTACACGCGTGTGATCATCAATAAAGGTAACAAACCATCTTTTCCCATTTTGAGTTACTACCTTAGATGGTCCCCAAACATCGCTATGGATTAAATAAAATGGCGCGGAAGTTTTATAAATTTGAGGCAAATAGGAAGAGCGATGAGTTTTTGCAAAGACACAATGTTCGCAATGAAAAGTAGAACAATCAATTCATTTAAACAATTCTGGAAACAAGTACTTTAAATAGAAAAAACTAGGATGTCCTAATCTATAATGCCAAAGCATCAAGGCTTCCCTAACAGAGGTAGAACTAACACTGTTTAAACCCTGAAAAACACTACTCAAACTCTAAATAGCTTTATGATTAGTTGAAGCTTCCTCAAAATAGTAAAACCGTCAAGCATCTTAGCACGTCCAATCGTCTTCCCCGACTCCTGCTCCTGAAAGACACGATGTGATTCATAGAAAATAACACGACAGTTAGAATCTCTAGAAATTTTACTAATGGATAATAAATTGCAGGCTAGTTTGGGAACATGAAGGAAGGATTGCAATGTAAGATGTGTGGACAACTTAATAGTTCCTTTTCCAAAAATAGGAGAGAAACTATCATCTGCTATTCTAATCTTTTCATTACAATATAATGGAGAATATAACTCGTAGAATTTTGAGGAACTGGTCATATGGTCAGAAGCTCAGAATCTATAATTCAAGGAGCAGTATTAAGACAGGAGAAGGCATGAGGACAATTACCTGTTTGTGCCAAGGAAACACTAGGATTACTAGAAGTCCAAGTGGTCTTTAGCAGCTTCAAGAGTTGATCAATTTGCTCTTTATTGAATGGGCTTGATTCCACATTGTTAGCAGTTAAGGTCGATGGACGGCTACCTTTTTCACCTTGTCTGGTGCTTTTATGGTTAGCTGATTTTCCATGGATCTTCCAACATGTCTCTCGAGTATGTCGTGGTTTGTTGCAATGGTCACATCACACATGAGGTTTGTTGTCTGATCAGATGCCTTATTTGCAGTAGCCTCAACAACTAGAGCAGAACTCTCAACATTATCTATTGGTTTTTTTCTCATCATTACATTTCGACGGCTTTCTTTCCTGCGAACTTCAGAAAAAACTTCACTAATATTAGGTAGCTTAGTTTTACCCTGTATTCTGCCTCGAACTTCATGAAATTTGACATTAAGACCAGCCAGAATTTTGTAAATTCGACCATTCTCAACTATTTTCTTATAGTGTTTCTGATCTTCGGGAGACTTCCATTCATAATTATTGAACAAGTCCAGATCCAGCCAAACACGTTTCAGTGAATGAAAATACTGTGTGACAGAGTTACCTCCCTGCTTTATGTCACTTAGTTTAAGATTCAGTTCAAACACTTGTGACTGATTTTCTAGGTTAGAATACATTTCTTTAACACTTTCCCATAATTCCTTAGGAGTGGAATAGCACATATAGTTACTGCTTATGTCTTCTACCATGGAATTCACTAACCATGTCATAACCATGGAGTTTTCAGCATCCCAAGTTGCAAACGTTGGATCATCTTTGGAAGGTGTTATCTTATCTCCAATGAGGTACCCAATCTTTCCTTGACCACAAATATACATTTGAACGCTTTGTGACCACGGAAGGAAGTTGTCACCATTAAGTCGAATGGTCGTGATTTGGACAGTATGGCTATTAGCCGAAATTCTAGCAACTGACATCTTGTCTTCACACATTGTTTCTTCAAGAAGAACAAGATTTTAAGGCTAGACACAATAAAAAACAGCAACTAAATTAATAGCAAACAGCAACAAAAGAAGAACAAACAGTCAAGGAAACCTACAGAGGCCAACAAACTTAGCAAAAGCTCCAATTGTGAGGAACAGTTGTTGAAGAGATTTAGAAAGCCTACGATGTGTATTGCTGCCTGGACTAATTTTTTCAGAAATATGAACCTTCAACACAAAATAACACAAAAAGTGGCTGAAAACACCTTGGAACCTTTGCTCATATGAGGCCAAGTCCACACCTTGGAGTAACCACGTGAAGATGCGTTGAAAAAACACAAAAAATTGAGACAAAAAACACCTAAAAAACAGATCGAGAAGATCTTTTAAAAACACGAAGGTTTCGCAGTCCCAGGCTCTGTTCCACATTGTACGGACGCAGTCGAAGTTGATGGTCGCCGGCAATGTCTGTTGCCGGAGGAGGTCAACGGTGGTGGTTTGGGTTTTCGGCGGTGGTTTGGGTTGCTTTGGTGTTGGGAAGGTTTGACGGCTGTTTTAGAAATAGGGTTTGCTGTTTTTTTTCCTTTTTCTTTTACTTAGACTCTGATACCATGTGTAAAAGTAATAAAAAAGAGAGGAATTATTTCTATGTATTTTATTGATACTAAGAGAACTCTTAAATAGAGAATTCTCACTGTACAAATAAGGAAACAAATAACACAATATTATAAGATCCTCTACAAATCAATATAATTAATTACAAGATACTAATCATGTAAATATGGAAGGAAATAATAAAAAAATAATAATGGTAAAATAACCAACAGAAACAATGAATGCAAGGGTTTCTAGAGAGTTCATACCCGGTGAATACATATGTTACTATGAGAGACAAGAGAAGCAGCCTGCAATTCTAGATGACCAGCCCAGGTACCATCCTTTTTCATGGACTCACAATATTCATCAAATGGGACATCATCCTCAATAAACGGCTCAAACAATTTACGGTTCTTCTGGTAATGACAATTAATAATCCATATTATGATAAAGATATGTAGACAGCAATGGGGAACGAGATAGGACACAAATCCATGAAACAAGTGTGAATTTACATGAATGTCAAAGACATTGAGCCAAATTGCACTTATTGGATGACAATATACAATCTTCTACAGAGAAAATTAATCCACGGAAATTTTGAAAGGGATTAATCACAAATTCGCCGATGGTGGGCCAAAAAAATAAATAATCGTATTTTCCAAATAAAAAAATAAACATATTTTAGTTCTGCTACTTTACTGGGATCTTGTCTCATTCCAGTGATAACCATTGGGAAATTTGCATGGACTAGTTCAAGGTTACGTAATTTTTACATGGGTCTAGCTTTGGAAGAAAACAATTCCAATTCCAATTCCAGTTTGAGTGTTGAAATTTGAAGGAACAATGTGGTCGCCTTGACAGTGTCAACAATATGTGAATCCCAGCTTTTGTTAAGAGCCTCCCGAAAAAATGCTCTCACCTTTCTCCTCTCCCTCTCACCCACCACAAAGGCTCCAACAGCCAACCTTTTCTTTTCTTCATAGCAACCCTATGGATTCTCCCCACACATTCAAGATTGAAAGAAGGACCTTCTCTTTTTAAACCGACTCCACAATTCACATCTATTTCCATTTCAATGAATCGACCAACGGAAAGTTTCAATTCCTCTTGCAATGGTTCCAAAAATGCTTCACTACGCTTTGTGATCTTCCCCTTACCCATAAATTCTTCATTTTTTTTTTTTTTGAAACCGGAAAATCGGAGCTTTACTCCATTATACTCAGGGTAACCACGTCCGTCTCTATACCAGGCACCAGGAGACACAAAATAAATGGAGACGTGGGAGGTGTCTACAAATTAATTTCACAAGTGAGACTGAAATCTGGGACCTTGAGGAGAACATACCTTCAAAACCCAAGTCTTCGACCATCGTGCCACCCCTTGGGAACTACCCATAAATTCTTCATTGAAACCAGACTTAATGAAGTCATGGTCGGGATTTAAAAGCATTCAAGTAAGAAAGGTCATTGTGCAGAATTTGCAAAGGTGGATGATAATGGAACCACCACCAAGATTGCCATTTCTACAGGAGAAGCTAAAAAGGGTGGTTGGGACTCCTTCACTCCCTTGAAGCTTTCTCCCATGCACCAAGAAAATCTCTGCCGCCTTAGAAGGCATCCCACCAACCTTACCATCGCCCATCCTCTTCTAGTACTTCTTCATCTTACAAGGATGCTATGTGAAAAAAACGGAGCTCCCTCAAAGAGTCTTATGAAAGGGACCCATCTCTCTCTCCTCACGCCATCTTCAACCTCATCAACCATTGTTATCCATAGGAAATGCTTCCATGATTCATGGAATCAGATCGAAATAGCTTTGAGGAAAGATTACTCTTCCAACAAGACAAGGTTTTGCTATCTTACATTGATGAAGCACAAACATCTACCATTACCAACGTCAAAGATTAGTAAGCCATGAGCATCTACCATTACCAACATCAAAGATTGGTATTTGGTTGGAAATTTTTGGGTGAGAATTAGCCCCCTTTCCTCCAAACTTTTTAGAGCCTCAATGTTTGTTCCTAGCCACAGAAGGTGGATTAAAATTAGAGATCTCCCTTTGTTTGTTCCTAGCCACGGAAGGTGGATTAAAATTAGAGATCTCCCTTTGGATAGGTGGAATGAGGACTCTGTAAGGTATCCAATACCTTACCAGTTTCCAGATAATGACAGAACAATACCAAACACCGGACGTATAGAAATAACGATAGAATTTCAATATATTCCAGATAATATAGTCAAATCCAAGATAATAACCAGTCCATACTCCATTACAACACCAGTAGAAATAACAAGATAAGATAATAAAGGAAAATAACAAGCTAACCAGTGATGTTTGAGAGCCACTGAAACCTCTCCTCCAAGTCACTGTGACTTAGCCTCTTCCAAAATAAGACCTCCCCCCTCTAAACCCTTCATGACCCTATTTATATCCCAAAAGGGTCCTACAACCATCTCACAAAAATTCTATTAAGGAATTACCGAATTTTCCCTTTCAAGGATGTTTACATAAATTGAGGTCCTTACAGACTCCTTCAAGTTTATTGGTGGTGATTGTGGTGGTTTTATCCAAACAGCTAAAAAACTTTAAACAAGACCGAGTTGATAGTTGCCCATGTGAAGGTGAAGCCTAATCCCTATGGGTTTCTCCCAATAGCAGTTCTTCTTTCAGGGTCTTCCATCCCCTAGTTTAAATTGATCCCTTGTTTTCTACAGATTCAAATAACGGGTACCAAAAAGGAGTGCACGACCCCATCCCCTCATCTGCCAACGAAGTTGAATTGGAACAGATGGTCTACAGGGTTCAGCACCATCGGGTTCATCAAAAAAGTGGCACACATGCGCCACCAACGAGCCTCCATCGTTGTGCAATGTCGCAGCCCCGACGACGCGTCTTCCATCATCACGTTCTATAGAGCTAGGCCAATATACCACCGTTGAATTGACCAGCACTGTCGCCCTTTCCCCTGCAATAGCCATGACTGCCAAACCCCTAATCACTTCTTCAAAGATTTTATTGCAAACAATCTAGTCAAGTGCATTATTTATCTACCAGGTATCAAGATTGGGCTTAACCAAATGGGTATTACCCAACTCGACCCTTTTACCGAGTCCTCCACTATTTATCCCGATCTTTGTTTACCTTTCAATCAGTCTTTGGTGACAGGCCACCCATTTCTTCCCTTCTTCATTCTAGATGAATGCTCTCATTCGTTCAAAAAAAAAATTCACAAACAACCTCTAGTAACAACTCTCTCAACCTCATTCCTCCATAGCCCTCCTCTGTTTCCTCTATTCTCTCGAAGATGAACAACTTTTGCTCGACTAAATATCTCAAACAAAAGAACAAAAAGGAGTTTTAACTCTCCTCGCAAGGGAAAAGTGGTCACAATCCTAATTAAGGGCTTTTACCAATCCACAAACTCCTTTTTCTCCTACTCTGATTCGAACCCTAACTATTGCTCATCTCCTTACCTCTCTTCCCCACTTGATTCTCTTGTGTTTGAAAAGGAATTAGCCCTCCATGTCTTAGAATCTTTCCCAAACCTGGGAGACTTTTTTAAGACCTCATAAAACTTCGACCCTGTCATCTTACCTTTGAAGATTGACAAGATTTATGGAAACACAACATCACAACTGACAGTTGGAGAACTTCCTGCCCTGACAAATGGTTATACCAGCCTTGAGATCTTGGAGAGGATCACCACAACTCTTTGGCTTTTGTTTCGGACAACCTGGGGAATCTCAAGAGGATTCTTGTGTTGAAGATGGCCCAAAAGTGGACTTGGAGCATCCTACCACCCTCCTGCCATCCTCATCTCTTGGCTAACTAAGATGGGGCTTTGCATTAACACTAACCCCGCCCCGCATGAGCAGTGCATAAGAAATACAACCACATCCTAGTTACTACAAGAGGTTTAAAAATAAAGCTTTTAGGAGCAGTTTATATCCAACATAAGAAAGTATGGTTAAGTACATGCAAGAGTCAGTAAGAAAAGCTAGTTTCTGATACGTACCAAAATATATTGAACAACCATATTTCGATACTTTCCATGTTCCTCTTGATCCCCATCTAACTGATCTGCAAGGGCCCTGCAACTTATTGAAATTAACACGAGTAACGTGAAACAAAACATAAGTCATTTAGAAAATCTATATAAAACATGAGCATTCGACAAGTCAATTGATAGGCCAGAAAACCATCTGCAACAGAAAAGAACAAAAATCTCAGAAGTTCAGAGTTTATGAATTCTGCTGTATACATTGATTGAAGAAAGATGTACAAATGAAACCACCAAGGAAATATGACACCATCCCAGCTGTATCCTCAGGTGATTTACTGGTAATACATGATTTTCAACAATAATAAGATGCATTCATCTAATTATGCCTGACCTGAAAAAACAATTACCATCAGCAGTCACTTGAACAATTTGGAGGCTCAATAAGTCAAGCTGAGCACGAAACTGAGAAATATCAGGTGACTTTCCAGGCTTTTTGTTCTGCCAATCAAAAACCGTTTTCATGAAATAACTAGTATTAGAGGAAATTATCACCATCTAGCTTAACATCAAGTTCGGAGTCATGATTTCACAAAGACTAATACATAAAATAAATATTATATAATGTGGGATTCCACCTCAAAACCAATCGCCAATCGGTATTAAGGACGTAACCCATATATCATTTTAAGATGTTGAAAACTCCTCTTTTTTTCAATGTGGGACAAGGTGAGTATCTCCAACATGCCCCCTCAAGATGATGTCATATTGGGAAGATCATCTTGGATTAGATCTGAAATTGTGGACCGAAATACCCCTTTTGGCTTACTCACTTGGGTTGAATCCAAACTTTTGGGATCAAATACCCGCTTAAGTTTTTTCTCGCTTTGGTGGGGTCCAAATTACCCACTTAGTGCAAATTAGAATTTGGGGGACCAATAACCCACACGAAACTCAGATACTATATTAGATAATGTGGGGTATCACCTCAAAATCAATTGGTAGTAAGAAAAGTAGCTCATATATCATTTAAAAATGTTGAAGACTCCTCAACTTTCCAATGTGGGACAAGGTGAATATCTCCAAGAGTAAACATATTGATCTACCATTTCAGTGCACTGAAGATTATTATTCATCATGTCAAGAAGTGTATCTGTTCAGAAAAATGGAATTTGGCTAGTTTTCAGCCATGGCAGCAGCTAATGTTTTGTCGGATCTCAGAAGTATCTTGCAAATAAGCATTCTTCCCTTTAAATAACTCAAGACTTAATGCTAAGCAAACAGTTTTTTTAATATAGCATTGCAATTGTAAATTTGTGAGGATAAACCTCTAGACAAGGTTGAGAGTTTAGTTATGTTCATGTTAGCTAATCCTAAAAGCTGCACTACTAAACGTTATCATTGTTAAATTACCACCAAACTTTTAACCTAGAAGACAAAGAGTATCTTCAATCCTTTTAATAAATTGTTAACAAAGTGCAAACTATCAAAACTCATAATAACATCAAATAAGATTAGATTGATATTGCAGGATACTTGAATCCAAAAGACCCTGCTCTGAAACTACATCAAAGCATCAGTAAACCCAAATGATAGGGCATGATATGTTTATTGAAACAATCAATAACCTAAACAACAAGTATTAACAATGATAAAACGGATAAAGTTCGAATGAGGCAGCATAAACACATAATTGAGGTTAAACAAGAAAACCCAGGTTGTGGGTCTGGCCATGAAAGTTGGGAATCAAGAGAGAGTGAAATGAAGGAAAATTACTTGTGGGTGTCGCTTAGAGTTGGACTTTTGGTGCTTGGTTTTAACCATTCCCACCGAATCCTGAGCAACGATTTTCACGGCAGCCACGAATATGCGTTTGTGTTGGATTCCAAGAGACTTGCGTCCGGCTCAGGCTGCGGCCTGTGTTCGTTACAGAATTAGGCGCCGCTGTTCTAATTGAAATGGCAGAAATAGAATCCTATTATTATAAATCTGTTCTTTATTTGATTTGAGATGTTTACCGTTACTGGATTAAAAATGGGATATTATTGATTTCAAAAAAAAAAAAAAATTAAATGGTGTATTATTACTAAATGTCTAACTTTTGAAAAAATATTGGAAAAATATCTAAAATTATTTAGACTTAAAATCAATGTCCATTTTTAAAATCTGCTACCAAAGATAAATAAAATAGCCCCAAAATATTCTTATTTTTATTTTTGTAATTTATATATCAAACAGTAAAAAAAACGTAAATTTTAAAAAAAGTGAAGTCAAATCCACAATCCATGAATTAAGGAGGTGTGTTTGGATGCATGTTTGTGGAGTCATTATATTAATATTTCGTTTGGATGTAATTGTTTGTAAAGTGATAGCTTGTTTGGATGTGGCTGTTTATTGAGTGATGGAAGACAATAAGATGTGGTTTTTATGGAGGAGTTATGTGAGAGGTTTATTATTATTTTTTAATTGTGTGACATTTATGATTTTTTTTTCCTTCAATTTAAAATAATGTCATTTATTTATTTATTTATTATTTCAATCTCAAATTATTCTTTTATATTTAACAAATTTCTTGGTTAACGTGACCTTCTATATTTGTCATTTTAATTTGTATTAATAAATTACATATTGTTATTTTTTAGTAAAAATATTTTTGTACCAATTTTTTTTTTTTAATTGATTCTATTTCATATTTCATAAAAAGAATACATGTAGATTATGAAAAATATATTTTAAAAATTACATATCGTTATATTTTTAGTAGATAAAAAGATATATATATATATTTCGTTCAGAAAAAGATAGTGAAGAGAAAAAGAGAGGTTGTTCAGAAAAAGAAAGAGGTGCCTCGAGCAGTGAATGTTGTGAGAAATGGGGGCGGGTCTGATTTCTGCTTAGTGAGCCAGAAGGCAACAAAGAGGTATATCTACATCGCAAAAGAAACCATTCCACTAAGAACTAGGGGTTTAAGGAAGTGGTTTGTTCGCTAGTGATAGCTCCCAAATAAAGCAAAAATTGGGCTAGTTTATTACGCATTTTTCAAAGGTTCAAGGGAAATAATCGCGCTATAAAATACTCAATGCGAGTAAAATCGTGAGAAATCATATGCATTCATCATTTAGCGCATTAAAAGGCTCAACATCACATTTTAGAGTAACAGAGTGAAAATATTGTGCTAAATGCGATACAATGCAGGAAATGTGGAACTTAGACACTGCGGAACAAATCAATGCGAATAGCGGAATACAAACGCAACACAATGCAGTCTCAAGGCAGTCGTGTTCAAAGAATCACGCCAATAAGAAAAGAACAAGAAAATCAATCAAACAATCAATTTGGCAAAAATCAAGAAATCCCAGCAGAATTCAAGGAATCCTGTATTGATGAAGATATTCCAGCTCACCTAAACTTGCAAGCCAAACAAATCAACTCTATAAATCGCGAGAAAGAAGCTACAATCAGAGTTGGTGAGGGTGGCTAGAACTGGTAGGTTGGCCAAAAGCTAATCTCTGTAAACCAGAACTGGTGGTGTTCGTAAGGGTCGATGACAAAGAGTATGCACACTTCAAAACTGCGTCAATTCTTATCTGTTATTTTAATGTTTTATTAGTTAGGAAAAGATTATAGAATTGTTACAACTTTTAGTAATGAGATATCTAAATTTTCCTTATTATTTGTTGTTCATTTCTATGTGTCACTAGATAGGAGCTATGGTGATTATTCGTATGTAGAATGTATATTGTTGATGCTGTAAGTTCTTAGCTTTTATACTCCTGCAATTTCATTTTTAAATATGCGTCGATTAGCTACCCACGTATGCTAACCTTCTGTAAACTCGAAAGAGGGAGTTGGAGGCGGGTCCAGTATGTTATGATAGGTTCATCGTGAGAACTCTCGCATGATTTAAGGAGTTAGGAATAACCTTACCATCGCACGTGACGCTCAGGTTTAGTATGAAAATAGTTGTTCGAAAGACGAGTTAATCATAAATCAATAAGTGTGAAAAACACTTATTAAGACTGGGAAGTGTGAAATCTAATTACCACCATTGCATATTCAACATCTTTTATATCCACGATTTTCACCTATGCTCATTTGTTTACTGTTTACTTAAAGTCTTAGAAAAACACAAATCAACCATCAATTACATGCATTTACTTGCACGACTCTTAAATTAGTGAAACTAATTCTAGACCTCAATCCTTGTGGAGATTGATAAATTACTTATTACTTGCTGCAATCCGACTGTGTATGCTTGCGTGTAGTGATTCTGAAGCCACACTTAGCAATAAGTTAAGCCTAGAATCCATTCATGACGTAGTTATATGGGAACGATTAACCACACAGTCAAGTTTTTTGGCACCGTTGCTGGGAATTGATTATTTAGGATTAGGATTATCAATTTAAGAGTAGTTTTACACTGACCAAAAGGTTGAAAACTTGTATTTCATGGGAACCGAGATTCAAGACTCATCAACCAACAGGGAAAGAAGTCCCAACACATTACCAGAAGCAGCAATCATCATATATGGCATATAATCACTTTGCAAATCAGTATTGAAGCAACAATATTACCTCGCCACACACACGTTTTATTCAGCAATCAGGCTATGCGGAGGAGACCAACATAACAATTTTCAATTCAACGTATCTTAATTGGGCGAATCAGATGCAGTTTGCGGGAGACCATTGTAGCATTTTTCACGGGCAAATTGATCTGTATGAAGAACACATCATGGAGCATACGAGGGACTATAGGAGTCATGAACCTGGATACCCAATGTTTAACTATGAACAATCTCCTGGAGACCTACATATGGAAGATGAAAAATGTAGCCAACAAAGAGGTTATTGATAGCTTTCAAATAGAGCGTATTTAGGCTGTCTTAGTTTTCATGGGAAAGCAAGCGCTAATAGAAGAAATGCGATGAAATAACTTAGAAAATCAGCATGCATTCATAAAGTAGCATCGGAAGCACAGTTTCGCGTTTTTAGCATAAATTTTAAGTAAACTATGCCTAATCAATGCTAATGGTAGGACATATTAAGCTACATCGTGGAAAGGACAATCAACGCGAACGATGACCAGCAGTGAAAAAAGGCACGAATTTAAAATGAAAACACGTTTGGAAAAGACACGCCAACAAGGAAATAATCGAGAGTCAATCAATAATCAAGGCAGCGTCAATCAAATAAATTCCAGCAAAAATCAAGGGATCCTGCATTAATGAAGATTCCACAGCTCTCCTCAACTTGTCAGCCAAGTAAATTAACTCTATAAATACCAAGTCAAGGAGCCGAGAAAGGTGAGCTGGTCGGTTGGCCATGAAGCCTATCATAGAGATAAGCAAATGGTGGTATCATAGGAGCCGATGACAAGGGGATTGCACATCTTCAGCCGTGCCAATTCCATTTTATTGTTTTATTAGGAGTAGCTTGTAGTTTTGAACATTTCATAGTTGTAATAAAATCATTTAGTTTAACTTCTATTTGATGTTTATCTCTATGGTTGCGCTGTAGGAGTTTATGTTTACTATTCATGAATAGAAATATGCTAGGAGCGTAGGTCATTGAGTTTTACACTGCTGCATGTTATTATTATTATATATATATATATATATATATATATATATATATATATGCGTCGATTAGCTACCCAAGCATGTACCTTGTGGTGAGTTAGGAAGAAGGAACCGCATGTTGATCCTGTATGCTACATTAGGTTGTGTGAAGGTCTGTTCACCGCTTAAAGTGTTAGGAATAGCCTTACTAAATGCTTGTGCTACCCTGTTGCTAAGTATAGAGTTCGCAGCGGAAGCTGGCCCTACCATATATCATTAAGTGCGAAAGTACTTATTTGTTAGGGAAGCAAGACTCTCTTTGGCTAATCCACGCACTTAGAATTTTCTAGTATTGTTAGTTAGCATTACTCATTGCATCATATTTATTTTCAGCATCATATTTATTTACATATTCAATTTCAACCAAA
>JBBMKA010000026.1:4636893-4651204 GCA_037833695.1 Sechiopsis laciniata | reverse complement strand
TTTTTTTTTTTTTTTTTTTTTTTTTTTTTTTTTACATTGTGTCAACTATATTCACAAACCCCGAATATAAACATAAATATATGTGTATATTTATATATATATATATATATACATACTAGAAAACTTGAACGTACATTGCATGTGTTTATATTTTGTAAATTTGTGAGTCTTGTTTTTATTCTTTTTCCAAATGTCTATTTTCATTAGATTCTTAGTAATTTTTAATTTAATTTTTGCTCATTGCATTTTAATATATTTACTTAAATATCGTGCTCATTGCAAAATGTTGTAATTAAATCAAGGAACACCCTTGAAATTATTACCCAATATATTTGGATTGAATTGCCTCAAAATAGTTATTTCAAGTTAACCACATTTTAAGGAATTCACTCACCATATTGTAGATTATAATTTTTTTTTCTTTTAAAGCAAATAAATATGTTCATGTAATACAAATAAAATTAGAAAAGATCATGATACATATAAACTAATTACATAACAATTATAATTATTATTATAAGCTTAAATACAATAGATAATCATCATTAACAACAAAATAAAAGTTCATAAAAAAAAAGAAACATCCAAATAAAAGATATGAATGTTAAATTAAGTAATATAACAAAATTTAAGGTACCAAAAGAAAAAGTAAAAAAAAATTGGAATAGAAATTAAAATAGAAAATTACATTAAAATATCTTTAGAAACTATGGAAGACCACCCCCCTACAAAAAAAAAAAAAAAAAAAAAAAAAGAGAGAGAGAGAGAGAAAAAAAAAATCATCCTTTGCTTTTAATCTCACAATACACATCCACCAAAATACACATCTAGTAGAACACTTATAATCAAAACAACTCGTTGTTGGATGTATATTACTCTCTTTATTATTGCACGTGTCAATAAATTTTTACACCGAAAAAAGCACACTCAACTCAATATAGTTTTTCCAAAATCTAGAAAAAAAGTAAAATTAATCATTAAAAAAAAGGAATTGTAAGGCTTACTTGATAATTTTCCAATCACACATTGTTAACAAACTTCATCAAAATAGAATTATATGATCACAAAGTAGATTGAAGATATTGATTTTACGGTATGCACATCACTGGTCAAATATAACACCAATATGTTGAAATGAAATCCTTTAAAAGATTAAAGAGATTTTTAGAACAATGAATTGAATAAAAAAAATAAAGTTTAAAAATAAGTTGTAGATCTTAGAATTGGTAAATAAATTGTAAAAATACTCATTTTTATAGATAGAATCAAAAGTTGGCAAACCTTTTAAATTCTAAAATTTATTAAACTAAAAAAGAAAAAAAAAAAAAAACATTTTCTATTTCTAACTTTTGAAATTTTTTACGTTAATTATTAATGATGGTTGTGGCTTTGTAGTCCATTAATTATTCTTATTGTGGTTAATATTTTTATTGATTATGTTTGCTAAACTCATTGTTGTTTTTTTTAAAACGGAAAGAGTAAAAAAAAATCTTTTATTACATTATTAAAGTTTGTAGTTGATAAAAAGGATTAAATTGTGAAAAAAAATACTTTTTTTATTCTAAATTTTGAGATTTTTTACATTAATTATTAATGATGTAGTCAATTAATTATTTTTATTGTGGTTAATTATTCTATTAATTATGTTGTTAAACAAATTGTTGTTTTTTTAATATCCGAAAGATCTTTTAAGTTTTTTTTTTTTTTAGCGAAGAGATCTTTTAAGGGTTTAAACTTTGCATATTATGGTCAATTATTTTATGAAACTCATTGTGGTTTGTAATTTAAAATGTGGCTTATGGATTAAATCGTCCAAAAATAATTTACACCTTAAGCCACACTTTAAGGTTGTTAAATAGATATATTATAGACTTAGTTGTGATTGCAGACGATGTTTTGATGCGGAAGAGTTTGAGTGGTTTGAAAAGGAGTTTGGAGGATTATCGGTAGAAAAAATTTGTTTGGAAAAGAGTGGTAGCAAACTTGTTTTAAAAATGTTATTTAGATAGATTGTTTGAAGGAGTTGTAAAGAAAATATTGTTTGAGAAAGATTGTTTGGAGGAGAAGTTTTAAGAAAATGGTAGTGGACAATTTTAATTATAATTTATTTAGTTTATCTTTCTTTTTTTTTTAAATCTTATGGTTTAATTTTACAATTCTTATCATTTGAAAGTTAAAATAGAGTTTTGGTTTATAGACTTTGGAATTTGTTTTATTTTGGTTCTTAAATTTTTAAAAGTTTAAAAGTTAGTCATTTGATTTTACTACGTTTATTCCATTTCGATGTTTGAACTTTCAAATATTCAATTTTAGTGGTTAGACTTCAATAAAAAAAAAAATTTAAAAATTTTTTTAAAAAACTATAAAATTGATTCCTATGATAAATTTGAAATTCATATTAATTAAAATTGATTCAATAATGTTAATAATTTTAATCACAAATAAAGAAAATATGTGAACATATTTCTAAAGTTGATAGAGAAATATGGTAATTTTTAAAATAAAAATTAACAAAAGTTTTGCAATAAGGACCATTTTTTTAAAGTCTAATCATTAAAAATAAAATAAACTTGAAAGTCTAGACTAAAATGGGTAGAACAATCTTCAAAGTGTAGGAACTAAAATTCAACTTTTGAAAATCTAGAGACCCAAATGATATTTTAACCTAACTTGAATCATTTGATTTAATTATTCAGTTATATTTTTTATATTTTTTTAAAAATTTTGAGTGAATTATTCAAGAATAAAAAAAATCAAAACAATTCTACAAATGTCAAACTGCAAAATAAAGGGGAAGACCTGGTGAAATTACAAAACTTTCATCAGGTTTAATAATTTCAATCAATGACACTGATTGGAGGCAATCAATGACATTAATCAAAGATAATCGTTAACATTGATTGAAGGAAATTGTTTACGCTGATTGAAGGTAATCGTTGACATTGATTGAGGCAACTGTTGATGCTAATTGAAGGCAATATGTGACATTGATTGAACCCAATTGGTGAAAGACAATCAATGACACTAATGGAAGCTATAATAATAGTGTGATTCAGCGAGAAAGAGTGTATAAAAAAACTGACAACTTGAGCAATTCGGACTACCCAACCCAAACCGTAAGGGTTGGGGTATGATTTAGTCATTTTTATTGAGTTGGATCGGTTCTCGGATTGATGATAGGCAAAAATAAGATGAATATAACGTGAGAACTCAACTCAACCCAAAAAATATGAGTTGGATTGTTCTAAAACATAGAGTTGGACAGTTTGGTGGATTAACCAACTTGAAATTTAGGATTGATCCAAAAACTTCCCCCAACCTAGACTAGGTGCACCCCTATTAGTGATTGATCGATTAAACTAATCTCTTTTTTGTCATTTTTACAATAAATCACTCATTAAATCAATCGTGACACTAATTGAAGCTGACATTAATTGAAGTCAATCGGTGACACCGATTGAAGTTAATATGTTATACTCATTAAAGTCAATCAATGACACTGATTGAAATTAATATGTGACAATGATTAAAGTCAATCACTGATACTAATTGAACTCAATCGATAATATTAATTGAAGTGAATCAATGACAATAATTGAAGGCCATCAGTTACAATGATTGAAGCTAATTGGTGACACTAATTGAAGCCAATCGAGGACAATGATAAACGAAAATCAATGATACTTATTGAAATCTATTGATGCACGATTGATTGAACTAATCTAATATTTGTAATGTTTTCCATCGATATCACGAATTGAAGTTAATCGATATCGTCAATTAAAGCCAATTGGTGACACTGATTGAAATCAATTAATGTGCGATTGATTAAATTAATCTCATATTTGTCATATTTACAATCACTATCATCCATTGAAAACAATGAATAACACTGATTGACGTCAATTGGAGGCATTAATTGAAGTATATTGATTTAAATCAATAATCAAACTAATTGAAATATATTGAAAACATGTTTATGTGGATTAGTTTGTCAAGTACATTATAAACTTACATCAATATCAATAATAAGGTTTTATGAATGTCAATAATTGACTTAAATCAATAAATTTCAATCAATGGCAGGAAAGTAATATTTTAATTTTTATTGAAGTATGTAATGAACTTGGTAAAGCAATTTAAGTGGCCCTAATATATTGTAATGAACTTGACAAAGCAATTTATATGGCCCTAATATTTTGTATCTTAATTTTTGAAATCTGGTCATTTATGATTTTTTTTTAATTGCTAAAACTTTATTTGTCAATCCTATATTATTAGGGGAAAAAAAAAATCTAATACCGTTTAAATGACAAAAAATAAAGTTTAAATGATATATATAAAAGTATTTGAAACTATTATGGTAGCTTTTCCCGGTCGTCGAGCCTGATCGACTCGACTCTTTTCTCTGCCTCCCGGCCTCTCACTTCGTTTCGTTCTTCTTCTGTATCGTCGCTTGAATGAAGACAGCCGATTGGCCCGACTTTCCCAAATGCCCACCACCTATGGTAAGGGCATAATTGGTATAAAAGTACAAGTTTGGAAATTTTTGCCATGTTTGCAAAATTTATAAAAATAATTTCACAAATCTGTAATTATTTTAGTAAATTATGTCAGTCGTAACAAATTCTCAATATTTAATTTTTTTATGTTTTTTAATTTTAAATTAATAAATTAATAGTTTAATAACACTTTTCTTTATATAAAAAATATCTCTTTCCAGCAGTAATCTTACGATTTAATTATTACTTTTTTTTTTTTTTTTTGAGAAAATATTCGGTTTCATTAATCAAAAGTGTTTGAAAGGTTACAAAGATGGAAATCTCTACTTACAAGTGAGATCGTAGACTCAAGGACTACACCATTTTGTCAAAACATTTTAAAGCAAAAAGCTGATAAAACATTGACAAGTTTATTAGTTGTGGATACACAAAGCTTATAATTTGAAAATTTTAACTTAATTACTTGTTATTTTTGTTTCTTTTATTTTGAATGTAATTATTTAATTATTTTGAATGTAATGATTTAATTATTTAGTTTTTTATAATTATAATTTTATGATTTAGTTATTTGATTTATATATTTTATTATTTATTTAAATTTGAATATTAAAATTTAATTAATTGATTTTAATTTTGATTTTTATGAAGAACTTACGAGACTAGTCAAATCTATAAACTAATTATAAATATGACCACTTCAAAAAAAAAAATTCAACTACTGTATATAAAATAATTAGAACTAATGTATATTGTTACATATTTTTTTTATCATTTTAATATTTATAATACCGTATTAAATTGTATTAATGATTAATACTGTATTAATGTATAATACATTATTAAAATGTATTAACAATTATAAATTCAAATACTTTATAATTTGTTGATATTTATAATTATTTTGTAGGAATAGTCCATCAAATATAATTTCTCCCTTGTCCATGCAGCTCTTAGAAATGAAAGATGGGAAACAGAGATTATGGAGGAAATTTGTAAATGCTGGGAAAGATTAATTCGTTGTGAGTTAATTAAAAAAAAAAAAAAAGAGAGAGAGAGAGTAGCCGTGGGGGTCACGTGCGAGGGGTGTGAGTGAGCTGACAGAAGCAGACAGATTAGAATAATAAATGAGATTAGTGTACTTTTATTAACAATTCTCTCATCACGCTGCACAAAAGCTGATCCTCCTACCACTCGCTCTCTTTTCTACTCGCTCTTTCCGCGCGTCTTTTCCACGTTTTTATGCACACCCCATCGAACGCAGTAATAAAACCAATTCTCTCTATTCTCATCTTCCAAAAACAATTCTTCAACTATACTTACAATAAAATGCTCAACAAATAAATTTATTCAACGTGACTTTCAACAACATAGTAATAATTAGGAAATTTGTTTAAAATACATTTAAAAACGTTGACCTTTTTAAAAAAATTTACCATGATAATATTATAATTTTTTTTTAAATAAAGATTTTTTTTTTGAAGAGTTTAGGATTTAGGATTTAGGATTTAGGTTGATCAATATGTTAACTTTATTTATTAAAACAACTTAACTCATATATTTTTTAGTTGAGTTGTATTATGGAGTTGTGATGATTTTTATCTCTTAAAAAGATAAAATTAACATATGCTCCCTACCAACATACTATAAATATATGTTATTAATTAATCTTACACATAGATATAATATTAATCTTTGTTCAAATTGAATTTGGTTGAATAAATAAAAACTAGCAAACTCAACAAACTCAACCTTTATAATTTGTATTGGGTAGTTCGAGTTGTTCGAGTTATCAATTTTTTATATACATCCTAGTTGAAAAAATTAAATATTCAATAAACAAAAATTTTAAAACTTTGGCCTATTTGATATCATTTGATTTTATTATTTTTTAAAACCATGTTTGTTTTCCATCAATTTCACTATTGTTATTATCTCTTAGACCATATTTGAAATCTAAGCTAAATTTCAAAAAAAAAAAAAAAAATCACAACTTTTAAAAACATGATTTTATTTTTGAAAATATGAATAATACATAGATAACAAAATAAGGGTTGAAATAGCATTTATAGAATTTATTAAAATAACAATAATAATATCACATAAAAATAAATAAAAAATGGTTATCAGACTCTAGTAAGTTATTTAATATTCTAAAAAAATAACTTATTTAACAGATTTAAATCTTGAAACACATTAACTTACAAAAATTAAGGAGTGTTTGAGCCTCTATATATAAACGATGAATTAAGTTATAATAACTTCGATCCATGTTTGGAACAATGATTAATATAACTATGATTTGTTTCTAAAAAAAAAAAAATATATATATATATATATATAATATATAACTGATGATTTATCTAAACTTGCTTAATAGCTCAATAGTTTTACAAATACGTTCAATAATTTCCTTAAACCGTCAGAAATAAATATTATTAAAATATTTTATAAAATTTAACATTTGCTATTATTAAATATTAGATAAGATTTGTTAGGATATTTATTAGGAACATCATATTTTATGTACTATATATTTTTAGAATGTTAATGGAAAATCAAAAGGTTTATGTCTTTCTCAAAAGATTATCATTGTATCAAAACCTCTAAATTATCCCCCCTCGGTGTGTGTTGCCAGAGCTCGAGTTTGACGATTTGTGAAGTCTGCGTGATTTCTGTAATGCAATAACACATTCTATTTGCGATATATTTTGTCCGACAACATGATCAACGACAGTTTGACGATTTCTGAAATTCGAGCTATTCGTGGGGTGCAAGAATGCATCCTATTAGTTATATATTCTATTTAGCAGTGTTATTGACGACAATTTAACTATTTGTGAAATCCGCGCGATTCGTGTTGTGGCATAACACATCCTTTTAATTGTATATTTAGTTTGACAGTGACATCAACATCAGACACATGTATTCAAGACTTTTTTTTCAAGTTGGTCATGTGTATTTACATGCTTCAACTCGAAGGAGTGTTAGGATTAAATATTATTTAGATTTTTTTAGATTTAACATTCAATATTATTAAATATTATATAGGATTTATTACCATATTTATTGTGACAGTTTTTGAGATTTCATATTTCATATATGTTGAAAGTTTATGTCTTTCTTAAAAGATTATCCAAAACAATATCATTATTTTATATATTTATGGTGACCACTTACCTAATAATTAACTTCCTATGAGTGAGCTAATTGAATATATCATTGAACATCATTTTACCATGACCCCATTTTTCTCCTATAAATTTTTTTTAAGAAAGTGTTATGGATGATATTTTTTTGTTTTTGTTTTTGTTTTTTTTCAATAAAATATCCTACTTTTTTCATAGCTTGATTTTGATTATTTATTTATTTATTATTTTTTAAAAAAAAATTAAGGGGTATTTTTTATTTTAAAGTTAAAATGTAATTTTTAAACAAAAAAAATTAATAATTTCCATCTAAAAATATTTCTAAGAAGTGTCTTAACGTTTCAGATATTTTGAAACTTTTCAAATTGTGTTGGATACAAACTTTATAATTTAAAAACATTTGTCATAAATTAACCCTTATTTTTATTTTAATTTAAGTTTGACCACTAAACAAAAGTTTTAAAAATTTAAAGGCTAAAGTATCAAACATGTCCTTAAACTAAAACCAGCTATATCCAATCTTGGTTGGGTCAACATTACCCGTGAACTTTGAAAAGTTTAAAAAATATTCTTGAATTTTATAAATTGTTTAAAAAATACCTTTGTCGTTAAAGTTAGGAGTGTACATGATCCGAATTAGGTACGGTTGAATGAATTTTTGGACAACCCAATTTTTTGAGTTGGCCAATTTTCTAACTCGTTCAACCCTACATAAGCGCAACCCAACCCAACCCAACCCTAGAATTTCGAGTTGGGTTGGGTTCTTGAGTTATGTTACTCTCCTTTTTTTCTCTAAGATTCAACTCGTAGGCTCATAAGATGCATGATATTATATTTCAACCTACCACCTATCTTATTAGTGCATATTTTTTTTTTAAGAAGGTTTACAAGTATGCTAAAAAACTATCTTATTATTTTATCTTACATACACGCATAATATACACAACATATTCTTAATTCGGGTTGGGTTGGGTTGAACGACCCAAAAATTAGTCAACCCAAGAACCAACTCAACCCAACAAAAACTATAAAATCATAACCCAATCCTTACGGTTTGGGTTGGGTAGTCCGGGTTGCTGGTTTTTTTGTACATCCCTAGTTAAAGTTTTGTTTAAAAAAGGGCACTAAACTTTAAGAAGTTTAAAAAATACCCTTAACTATAAAACTTTTATAAAATATCTTCACTATTAAATTTTGAAAGATTGTAATGATCAATTAAGCTCCATAAATTCAAAATTCATGGTCACAACCATTTCTTGATTAATCAAATACGAAAAAAAAAAAAATTATATTGTTGTTAGGATGAGTTAAGAAAAAAAAATTAAACTATTGTTGGGATGAGTTTGAAAACCTAAATTGGGTTGGTTCATGTAGAGATTTATTCAAAAGTTGAAATAAATTACAAGGTTACAAATGAACTCTAAGTTCTAGTTTTAATCTTGATGCAATGTTTTTTTTTTTATTAACCGACCAATTGAAGCTAGCCCTCTAGGCTAAGTAGAGGTTTTACTTCAACTAGGCTACTTGTGTTGGCATATGAGCCTCACTACATTCGAGGGTCATATCCAAACCACGTCCCAAGGCTCATACCTAAAATATTTTTAAGAGTTTTCTATTTTAAGCACTTCCTAACGATATCGAACTCAAGACGTTTGAGGAAGCATGTCCTAAATGCCCCGCACCTCAACTGTTGGGTTGTCTTTGAGAAAAATCTCAATATAATGTTAAACTAAAAAAATCTTAATTTGAAAGCAATTATGAAGTCATCAAGATTTTATTGTTAGTATCTTGAGTTTGACATTAAATTCAAACATTTAGGAAACTAAATTGTTTAAACAATTCAGGTTAGAAATGGATGTCACCAAATAAAACAATGATATGTTATCATTCAACTTTCAAGAAAAGAATAAATCTCTACATCAACATATACAATTTAGGATTTCAAACTCATCCCAACAACAATTTAGTCTTTATTTTTTTCATATTTGATTAATCAAATGATGATTATGTTCATGAATTTTGAAATTTTGAAATTTTGAAACTTAGTGCTGCTCAAGAAAAATATTAAATTCTAATGAATTTATTTGAGGGGTATTTTCCAATGATGAAGATGTTTTATAAAACTTTTTATAGTGAAAAATATTTTTGAAATTTTTTAAAGTTTAAGAATATTTTTAAAACAAAACTAACTTCCAAAGACATTTTTAAAACATTATATAAAGTTCAATGGAGTATTCTAGAAGGTTTTCAAAATATAAGGCTAATGTTGACAAAAACCGAATAGTTTAAGGGTATGTTAATTTAATACTTTACCAAAAGTTAAATGCACACAAGTATGGCGAAAAGGAAAATAAAAGGTTAATCCGGCCACAATTTCCGAAGTCAGGAATGTTTGGGAGAGATTACAGAGAAACGGCGGTGAACGACGGAGAAGACGATGCTGAACACTGAACAGAGCCAATTGCCAAATTCTACTGTAACATTTCACAACTAACTAACTTATAATGTGAACTTACCAACAACAACAACACTTCTCTGTTTCCCTCTAAAATGGACCATCTCATTTCCAACAAATCCCATCAAAATCCATCTTCTTCTTCTTCTTCTTCAACCTGGACTTTCCCCACCGCCACCGCCGCCGTTTCCGACGAGATCTCCCTCTTCCTGCAGCAGATTCTGCTGCGTTCCTCTTCCGCTACTCCCCTCTCTTCCTCTCCCTCCATCTTCTCCGACCTCACCTGCAACATTAGAGCCTTCACCCCTCTAACCCATAACCATATCCCCGAAGAGATCTCCGCCGTCGATTCCTCTCTCAATGCTTTCAATGCCAGTGATCACAACCAAAACGATGAGTTTGACTGCGAAAGTGAGGTACCCATTTCTGGTTTCTGTCACTTTTGTGGATTGTTCTTTAAACCTGAGGTTATGGGAATGGAGGTTATCTTATGCAGCTGTTGTGTTTGTGAAAATGTGTAGGAGGGTTTAGAGGCATTTGTTGAACAGCTGCCTACAAAGCCTAATCCTCGCTGTTCTTCCAAGAGAAGCAGAGCCTCTGAAGTTCATAATCTCTCTGAAAAGGCAACTTTTCTTTCTTTTTTGTTTTGCTTTCGCAGCATTAAAATCATTGCCTTACTCTTTGACATTTTTCCCAAACAGAGAAGGAGGAGTAGAATTAACGAGAAAATGAAGGCTCTGCAGAATCTGATCCCCAATTCTAACAAGGTAGCACAAATGAATTACAAATTTCATTTTCATTTTGTTTTGATTTCATCCCCTTTTTTTGAGTTTTGTTCTTTGTTGGTTGGAACAGACAGACAAGGCCTCGATGTTGGATGAAGCAATTGAATATCTAAAGCAGCTTCAACTTCAAGTTCAGGTGGGTGAATTTCATTTCTAGTTGTACATAAATAAATAGATTACATTCTCTTAGTTTCATTTCTGGTTTCATTCACATCACCCAGATGCTGTCAATGAGAAATGACTTGAGTTTGCATCCTATGAACTTGCCTGGAAGTTTGCAATATCTCCAACTTTCCCACCTGAGAATGGACTTTGCTGAACAAAACAGACCACTTTCCTCTGACCAAGAGAGACCAAACCAGGTTTTTCTTAGTTTTCCTGACCAAAAGGCTGCCTCCAATTCCATCCATCCTTTCATGTCAGACATTTCAAGAACTAATGCAGAAACTCCATTTGAATTGGTCCCGCCCGTCCAGCCACACATAGTCCCTTTTTACTTGAGTGATTCCTCCAAGGTAAAACTTTACAACACTTCATTGGTTGAAAAGTAGAATTCTATTTTTAAATAGCCATAACTAATAATGCTTGAGCTTTCCACGTTGCATCTGAAGGAGATATGCAGAGATGTAATCCTAGATCATCATGTGAATGTGAGGCAATCAGAGACAACTCCGTTCGGTGCGTAAATTTATGATCAATTCTCCATTTCCATAACTTTGTTCCCTTGATTAAATCAGCATGATAAGATTGATTTTGTTTTGTATGTTGTAGTTTCGCGCCCATATAACATACCAGCTCAAGCATTATTGGGCGAACCGTGCATCATCGAAGGAAATCGGTCAGGTCTGCTTCTAAACACTCCAGAGCACAGCCATGTATTCCCTTCCCTTTCCAATGGGTAACTGTACTTAAAATTCAACTTGGTTCTTTTTGTTTTTCTGTCATTTTCTTTACTTTTGGTTCACGTATTTTTCTAGCATTGACACAGGAAGACCAACTGAAACAACAAAGCTGCAACCATAAAGATTATTGACATTTTGTGGTCACCCTCTAAATATTCTCTTCAAATTATTCCCAAGCATTTGGTAAAATTACTCTGAACATGGGAAAAGTTTTTGCATTGAGCTTGGTTTATGTATGTAGATCTGATCTGCCCAGTTTTCTCCTCTTGTACAAATCTGCATTCAAGTACTGAGTGATTTTTCTCCATCGTTATTTTGTGGTTTGGATAGTTTTTATCATCCACCTTATGGGTTTAGCCATTTCCTATTTCTGATATATATTTGGGTGAGTGTTTAGATTATCTGTGATAAATTGACTCATTATTTTAGAGTATACAGCTTTGTGTTTACTTTAGTTTCTTTGTCTCTAATAGGCTCTAAAAATACTTTAAATTTTTAGTCAGTTTTGAAAATTATTACAAAAATAGTTTTTTTGTTTTCTTGTTTGAGTTCAAACAAGGTGATGATTCTAACCATTGAATAAAGAAATAGAAATTTTCCAAATGATTTGTAATTGATATGATAGAAACACACTGTTCTACTTCTTGATTCATGAATACCTATAACACTTGGAGAATATTATTACTATGTATTTATTTTGGGATAAAAGCCATTGGATTCCCTTCATTGTCCCAAAAGATCAACTCCAGAGTCATTAGCCTTTCATTCCTCATTCTGCTTTTCCATAAATTAAGGTTTGTAGGGAGAAAGCCAGTGCAAAGCCACTTTCTTAAGCCATTCTTGACAAAATAAAGGCCACTTTTTTGTTTGTTCTTGCTTTTGTTTATGAACATCAAAATGGGCATATTATCTTATCTTGACCCTTGTCCTCCCATTACTGCTGTACCCATACTGATACTCATGATTTGTTTGAAATCATCCTCTTTAAAGTGTTCTTTCAACCAACTCTTCATTCCAAACCTTTTATTTTGATTAAAAAAAATAAAAAAACAATTAACTGTTTAATCAACATGGAAAGGAAGGGAGACAACCTGTAGCTGAATCCACTTTTCTTTACCAACAGCCTCTTTAGGCCCAATTAATCAATTTCAGCTACCCTAATCCTGTAATTAAGATAATACTTTTGAGGACACTTGGTCAATAATGGAATCTGCCTTTGATAGACAATAGTATCTTGGATAGATTAAAGATTTTGATTTTAGAACTATTCAAAGTACCTTTTCTTTTCAATCGTGACTATTCTCAAATACTTAAATTTGCAATATTGACATTTTGGAATAAGTCTTTGCTTTATAGCATGGGCATGTCATAAATAGGTAATAACTTTTTTATAAGGCATGGGCACGTCTACGCCTACTTCTTAGTGTACTTTGAATTAGTTGCAACGACAAAGAGAAAGAAGCTCGTAGATATAGAGAGAATTGAGAGAAGATTATTCATCGAAGAAGAAGAGGTTTTGATGCGAATGGGCCACTCTAGTAACGAATGGGGACGTAAATTCCAAGCGAGAGGGGAAGAAAGTGTCGATGACAATGAGAGGAGGATAAGAAATTGATGTCTAATTTTCTCCTAGAAGGAGTTTGAGTAAGCCCTCTTTTAGAGACCGATACCATGTCGATACTTGAGAGTTGCATCAACAAAAAAGAGAAAGTCCATGGATATAGAGAATTGGAAGAAGATTATTAATTGACGAAGTCGTGACATTACATCCAATACAAACTTAATCACTAACTATATACTACTACCATACTAATGGTTTTAATACTCCAAAATTATAATATGTAATAAGATGCATCTTTATTTGATGATGCTCATTGTCAAGATATGAAATTATAAACTTTGGTTAGAAAGTTAAAAACAAATGGAAATGTGGAACGTTAACACACATCCATTAAAAAAAAAAAACAATCCATTTAAATTTAACCGACTCTAAATTCTTCGTTTTTTCACTATTAATCTTTCTAAAATTCCTTTACATAACATTTTTATTAACTAGAAAAACAATTAGGGTGTGTGTTAAAGAATAATTATGAAGAGAACCATTTTTATTCATGTTTGGGCCACTATTTTCTATAACTACTTTTTATATTTTTTATAATTACTTTTCATTTTTTTATAACTTTTTTTTTGTTCTCATACTCATTATTTATTTATTTATTAGTATTATATTCATTATTTTATTCACATCATAATTATACTTTTCACTCCAAAAATGTTTCTCCTTATAATTATTATCTTGAATTTAAACTTAGATAATTCTCTTCAATAATCATTGTCTTCATATTCTCTCATGATTCTTTGTCCTCTATATAATCATTTTTATTTTTATTGTCCCAGATACCCTCTTAGGGTGTGTTTGTTTTGGGATGAGAGGAGGTGTTGGGCCTTCAATACCTTGTTTGGTCTAAAGTGTTCTTCATCTTCTCTCTCTTCCTTTTTTTTCATTTTAACATTTTTTTCG
>JBBMKA010000026.1:4612898-4634341 GCA_037833695.1 Sechiopsis laciniata | reverse complement strand
AATTATTGAAATATTTAATATTAATATAATTTATTGTACAAAATTGAGATAAACTTATATATAAACCATTTTATTTTATTTTTATTTTTATTTTTATTTATTTTATTTTTTTTAAGTTTGGAGTTGTAAGGTTTATTCATGTAAGTTGCAAGATCACTTGTTCAAGCGTGGAACTAGGAGATTAGCTAGTAGCTGCAATGGTGATAAAAAGTATGTAATATGTTTCAGCGTGAGATTGGTGTGAGGAGAATTACTCTGAGGTGAGATGAAGTTGTTCAGGATGATTTAGCGTGTCTGTGGCTTGCTTGAATATATTAATAGTACAACATTACCTCAGCATTGATGCGACGGGTTGTGTGAGTTGTTAGAGTATCAATGCTAAGGACTGTTATATAGTTGAGTTAGGGCGTATGACTTTCAACATCAAGTTCGGGGTGGATCACAAACACTAGAAACTATTAGGGGGTGTTTGTTTGCCATATTTAAGGAGAATTTACTAACTCTTCCTCCTGTTTACTTTTAAAAATAACTCCTAATTCCTAACCATTCATTTAAAAATACTTAATTATTTTTAACCACTAATTTATATTCGTTTATTTCAAATCAATTAAAATAATTCATTTTTAACCAGAATTTATTTTTTAACTATTTAATATAACTACTCATTTTAAATGTATATTCAAACTAAATTTTTATTTTTAAATAAATGAGAGTAGAATGGAATCATTAGACTATCATTATCACAAAACAATAAAACTGTTAGCATTCCTTTTCATAAATATAAATGAAAGATAATTTAGATGGATTTTGGTTTGTGCCTCTCTTTTATTAGAACTTTAGTGGGAAGGCCAAAGAAAACCAAATTGGGATTTGCAATTTTATTATGGATTCCAAAAGGTCCCATCAAGCCAGCTGCTTCTTCTTAGTCTCTCCCTTCCTTTACTCATTTCTCCTTCACTGCCTCTGTTCTCTCCACCACCGACTATAAATTTATCCTTTCAATTCTTTTCCTTTAGAACTTTTCTGGGTTTGTATGAATTTGAATGTCCGATCACAAATCAGCTTCCATGGCCGACCAGCTCTCCAATCAGACATCCATTTTCGGCCTCCGCTTGTGGGTTGTTCTTGGGGTTTGTGTTGGCGCCGCTTTTGTGCTCTTTCTCTTCCTAATTTCTCTTTGGGTTGCACGCTCTCGTAGGAAGATTTCTCACAGACCCAAAATCCCAATCGACTCCAAAGAGATTCAAGAGATCAGAATCGATCATGCCCCAACTCAAAACCAAGAACAGCACAAACCCATTAGACCCCATTTTCAGGTCGACCCTTCTCCTGAACCGGAGCCAATCCCTGGAATTGAGAGGCAAGCTTTGCTTTCGTTGCCTCAGGATGAGGAGCGAGTGAATAGGATTCATATTGATATCGGTAAGGATCATAGGATTATGTATCCTGAGCGCCTTGGTCGGTCGTCTTCGTCGCAGGGGAGTGGAGAGGGCCGATGCGGCGGCGATCAGCTGCCGATGGTGGTTCCGGAAGTTTCGCATTTGGGTTGGGGCCATTGGTACACTCTTAGGGAGCTTGAAGCTTCCACTGACGGTTTTGCCCCTGATAATGTAATTGGTGAAGGTGGGTATGGAATTGTTTACCATGGCATATTGGAGGATGGAACTCAGGTTGCTGTTAAGAATTTGCTGAATAATAGGTACTCTTTTTGCTGTCTTTATGGCTTATTTTGTGAATTGGGACTTGCATTAATGAATCATTTGTTTTGTAGGGGACAAGCTGAGAAAGAGTTTAAAGTAGAAGTTGAAGCAATTGGGAGAGTCAGACATAAGTGCTTAGTTAGATTGTTGGGATATTGTGCTGAAGGAGCTCATAGGTACTCTGTTGTTGCTTCCATTTGTATCAGCTTGCTTATAATTCTAAAGTTGAAACTTTACTTGTTATGTGGTTTTCCTTGTTTGCTTGCATTTAATCCCTCATGTTGATTGTTGAAATTGGAGTTCTAAATTCTGCCTTTCCTTTTTCATTTAATGTGATAGGATGCTTGTATATGAGTACATTAATAATGGAAACTTGGAGCAATGGCTTCATGGGGATGTAGGATCTTTCAGTCCTCTTACCTGGGAGATTAGGATGAATATCATTCTCGGAACCGCGAAAGGGTATTTGTCTAGCTTCTACTCAATTGAAGAAGTTTGATGTTTTCCATCCCCTTGGCATTAACATATTATGACTTGCATATGTAGGCTGGCCTACCTTCACGAGGGGTTGGAACCGAAGGTCGTTCATCGGGATATCAAATCAAGCAATATCTTACTTGATAAGCAATGGAATTCCAAGGTTTCAGATTTTGGGCTTGCAAAGCTATTGTGCTCTGATAACAGCTATATAACAACCCGAGTCATGGGGACATTTGGGTAAGTGCATGTCTCTTTGTATGTGCATATATATATATTTGGTATCTGATGTGTAAATGTAGAGTTTGTAATGGGAATTATCTACTTTCCAGCTATGTAGCGCCCGAATATGCTAGTACGGGCATGCTGAATGAAAGAAGTGATGTGTATAGTTTTGGAATACTAGTCATGGAAATAATCTCAGGAAGGAACCCCGTCGATTATAGTCGTCCTCCAGACGAGGTAAGCTTCGTACTCTGAAGAAAATTCATGATGAAGTGCTGGATAAATAAACTATTCTTCAGATATCTCTTTTCCCTGTATTCGGTTATGAGTTCGCAGAGATTAAATCTTACAGGTGAACTTGATCGATTGGCTTAAGAGAATGGTCAGTAACCGAAATCCAGAGGGTGTATTGGATCCAAAGCTCTCTGAAAAGCCTACTACAAGAGCATTAAAGCGGGCGCTTCTTGTTGCATTGCGCTGTGTCGACCCGAATGCTCAGAAGCGGCCAAAAATGGGACATATAATTCATATGCTTGAAGCTGAAGAGGCTAACTTTAAAGGGGTATGAAACTATCTCTAGTTGAAGTTCATTTATTGGTTTATATATATTTTGGATCGTTTTATTAATACTTTGAAAGTTTGTAGTTGCACAATTCCTTGCACATGCTTTTAATTAATTCAGATACTGTCGTCAGTTTCAGATAATGAATGAAAAGATAATACTGTGGTGGCATGTAATTAATTTCAGCAAAGCATCTGTTATATACGAAAAAAATCTTAATCCTTTTTATCAAAATACAAATCTAGTAGTCCCAAGGGTGGCATGCAATGGTTGAAGGCTTGAATTTTGAAGGTGTGCTCTCTTCAAGGTCCCAAGTTTGAGACTTACCTGTGACATTAATTTGTAGACACCTCCTATGACTTTATTTTTCGATATCTTCTGGTACCTGACCTAGGGACGGGCGTGGTTACCTCGGGTATAATGGGATATAGTGGAGTGAAACTCTGATTTTTCAGTTTAAAAAGAAAAATACAAATCTAGTAGTCCTTTAACTCACTTTTCCAACCAACAAAAGCATAGCTTCAGTTGCATGATGTTTAATCTAGTAACCAAGAGATTACGAGTTCAAATTCTGTTACTGAATAAAAAAGAACTCACTCTGCTGATGGTTCTTTTCCTCATAAGAGTTCATTAGTTCAGAAGCAGATGTTAGTTGAGAATTACAGAACTTTTAATTCATTGAATGTTCCATTTATCTTTTCCAACTTCTTAAAGTTTGTTTCAAATTGATCATTAAACCAAACCTGCAATTTTATCTTAGGATCGGAAAGCTGGGAAGGACCCAGAGATCTCACATTCAGACAATGTGAAGGATGGTTTAAATGAGAGGCAGGCGACCGAATTAGGTAGCAACAATGAGGATGAACTCGGTACTCGACAATGAGAAAAGTCAATAAAATCTGGGCAAGTATCAGTCAACTTTTCCAGCTCGGGACGCCCGAATTGTCATTTGCAACTGGAATGCCAAGTCCTTCAAAGCCACACCAATGTCAATCTCAGTATGTATAGTTCATCATTTTTGCTGTCTATAGCTTACATTGCAGTCCTTATACCATTGAAGATAAAATCAATTCATGTCCTTGTCAATGCCTCTCCAAAGATGATCTTCGAGCATAAGGTATATTGTTATTTTCTTAAATTATTTGCTCCATTACCTCACGGCTCAAAGTCAGAAATTTGAAAATAATAGGAAAAAGTTCAACTTGAGCATCTACACTTCATTTATAAACATTATTCATAGCTTATAAAGTTGTATCCAGTTTATCAACAATGTATGTTTGTGATAACAGATTCCTGATTGGGCCTAATAAAGTAAAGGGTCCCTTATGCTTAACATGAATTTCCCATCGTTTTCTCCCAAGAAAGGGTATATCAAAGCTCTAAGCTTTGATGTTACTTTGACAGCTATGATATAGCCTCTCTCTAAAAACTTGTGGGTGATAAAAGTGGCCCATTTCTACATAGAAATGAATATTTGAGCATCCCTTTTTGACATATTTGGCCCTTTCTTTATTGATGATGATTTTAATGCATTAGCTAGGCATTAAATGCCATGCGACTTGTCCATTATCTAGCTGTATTCATCATTGGACATTGCTGTTATTCCATTTTAGCAGATATCAGGATTGATTACACTTAAAAAAGATCCTCGCGTTAAAAAAAGTGTTCTCAAATGTATTTGATTTGAACATTATAATTTGAATAAGTAGTAAGGACATTGAAAACAATAAACTGGCGACTAATTGAGGCCTAAGAACAGTGTCATGGCTAAAATTGCTCCAAGCAACCATCTGAGCTCGACTGGTCTGCCATTAAAGTGTGCATCATCCGAGTCTCCCGGCACTGGCGAATCAATGGCGGCCGGTGGAGGGGGTGAAATCGGTGGGTTATCGCATTCGCCTGCTTTTCCCTGGATTTGATTTTCGGTTAGTCAACAACTTATTCTAAAAATACCACCAGCTGTTAGGGGGCATTTGTTTGTCATATTTAAGGAGGATTTAGATTGAAAATTAATTAATTCTTGATTGAAAAATTACATTTAAATGAGTATTTTATAATTACTCAAAATAACTCCTCATTTGTACTATTCAAAATAACTTCTAATTTTTAATCACATTTATAGCTACTCTAAATAACTTTTCATTCTAACTACTCATTTTGAATCATTCATTTCTTACTCCTTAGATAATTTATTTTTAACAACTCATTTCTTATCTTTCTTTTTTTAACTGCCGAAAATAACTACTCATTTTAAATCTACATCTAAATAGGTTATTGACGCTAATTTCTCTCATAAAAATCACATCTAAATGATTTTTTTACTATAATTTTCAATTTCTAACTCCTCAACTAAAACTTCATCCAAATACTTCCTTACACTTTTCGAGTAATTAATGCATCTATTTCTCTTCCAATTCAAACACGTTTAGTTTGTTATAATGAGGATACAAACCTTGCAATAGGCAATATTGTTACACCCGCAAGTGAGATGGCCATTGGCTATATCCACAGCTTCTGGAGCGCCTCCACCATCGCTCAACTACAAATAGTAAGTACGGCAGTATCCATATTATATAGACTGATTTAATGAGCATTCACATTTATACGTGCATGACTTAATCTTGCTAGACGTCGCAGCCTGCTGCAGTCTCTCTGTCCCCCTTGCATTTTAGACGGGAGAGCGAGAAAGGGGACAATGCGGAAGTGAGTGTCATTTGTATGTGCTTCATTCGAACAATAAAGAAGCACATTATGTAAGAAGCAAAATTAGAGTTGAGATTTGTGAATTGGGCAGGAAAATGATACCTCATAGAAATCAACAGCAATGAAATTTGGCCACCGTTTGCCGGCTGCTTTATGGCAAGTATCTATCTTGTTAATCAGCGAGGCCGAATTATCCGAGCAAACAGCTGTTATGTTGGGATTAGTCGAAAAATGGTTCATGAGGACCAACGATATGGTTGTTGTATCCATTGCAGGCGACTCTACTCTGTTTGGACAAGCCTTCATTCCTTCGTCTCCATCTGAAAATGCATCCCCAAGCTTACACTTAACAAATGTCACAAGACTGATAACATCACCAAGTATAACGAACATTAGAACGAGCTTACATTGGCTTTCGACGACATATTGCCACATGAATGCGATGCCATCTGAGGCCTCTTTCGATTGCTTTGAGGTGAAAACTACCAATCTCTGGTTTTGCTTCACCATGTCATCGACCGTAGGCCAATCCCCACCTTTTTTAGGCATTCTGGAAATTGGAAACCAATATTTGTTCAATCCAGAAGCATTGAACACCTTGATCAAGCCTTGTGGAGACATCACGTAATCTTCTATGAAGATTGTGACAATCTCTTCCGGATTTGCTCCCATAAACTTCTCTACTTCTTTCAACACATCGATTGCCGGTTGCTGGAAGGAATTCAGAACATATTCACAATTTTTATTTTTTATTTTTTATTTTTTTTATAAATTCAACCACATTTGGGGTTCGAGATTCGAACATGTAATCTCTTAGATCCTAAGTCTTACATGATGCCATTAAAGATTTTTTTTTTTCTTTTGAAAACCAACCAAACCTAATCATTAACTATCGTCCAAACCAACACAATCCTCAAAGACAACCGAGGAAACAAAAGGGGGGAGGATCCCTCACCAAAACAGGAGTCCACATTACAAAGGCCGATAGGAGCCTCAACACAAAGGCTATGATCACCACGCCACAGATTAGCTAAGGCATTGGCAGCATAATTACAAAATCTAAGAATATGCAAAAACAAAATCTCCCCAAACATCGGGACCAAATCTAAGATGTTATCGATAGTACACTCAAATTCAGTAACATCTTGGGAAAGCTATGTGAAAGTCATTATCATTATTATTATTATTATTATTATTATTATTGAGAATACAATAATTAAAGGGTGAAGGATTCAAACTCGTGAACACTCTTGAGCATTGAGTATACACAGATGCGGCTGAGTTATGTGAAAGTGAATATTCATGTTAATTTTACTTGCATGTTTTCTATTTTATTCTATAATAATAGCAGAAGTAAATAATAATTTGTTATTATAATTCATATACGATGGTGAGAATTGAGCATAGTGAGTACTTACAAATGAAGTGGCGTTCATACACTTGCCACCGAAGGAATGACACAGCCAAATATCATTTTGAAAGTCGTACATATCCAACATTAGTCCACGAACTCCATTCTACAAATCCATCATATTTAATCGTAATTAAAAATAATGCCACAAATTCTCTTTATCAAAATTTATATTGGAAAGAAAAAAAAAAAAAAAGGAATGGTAAGGATTCGTTGGGTTTGTAGGAGTATGATTGTCGTTTACTCGGCATAATTGAGAGGATGCCTTGGTTTTCAGCCAAAGTACAAATGGAATAATTTTTTAAAAAATAATTAAATTAAAGCATGTTATCTAAAAAAGAAACTAATGGTATATTTTTTTAGAACCATAATTTAATAATAAATTAAAGCATGTGACAGCCACCAATTTGATTATCCACCACAGAGATAGGCACCTACGGCCCCTTTCCACTTTTAAAAAAGATTATTCACATCCATATTGTAACATTAATTGTACTAAAATAATAATAATAATAATGTAACTTTGACAATTATGTGTTTTTTTGAAAAAAAAAAAGAAAGAAAGAGTTTTTGTACACTGTTTTTCATTGTTTTGTCATCTATATTTTTATTAAGAAAAAATATTAGTTTTCTTTTTAAAAAAAATTATGCTTCAAGAGATGAAAGTTATGGTATTATAGGAATGAAAAATATGCCTAATTTTTAAAAATTTAATTCTCATTTGATTTTTTGAAATTTAATCGTTTTTTACCTTCCAATACTCTAAAGATTTGAATCTTTAATTCAATTACAAAATTAAAACCATTTTTTGGTTCATTTGATGACCATTTGATTTTTTGTTTTTATTTTTTAAATTTAAACTTTTATTTATTCAAACTTTTTACATACATTTTCACCATTACTTAAAAAAATGTGTGAATACCAACTCAATTTCATAAACCAAAACAAGTACGTGGAAACTAGTCTTTCTAACTTTTAAATTTTGATTAGGTTTTTAAAAACTTAAGTAAAATATATAGATATCAAACTAATGAAAATTATATGAGTTAGTAAACTTAAATTTCAAAATTTAAATAATTATTAAAAGGACTTAGATTTCCAATTTTAGATTTTGTTTGAAAAAAAGAGTTAAAATATAGATATCAAATTTTTTTTAAAAAAGTTAAATAGTTTTTGTAAATTTAGTTTTAAAAAATAATATGATTATCAATCTGACACTATCCTATTTCATGTAAACAAATTCAATTTGTTTTTGTTTATTTTTCTTTGAGTCTTACTAGTATTTGTGTAGAGGGACATTCAAACTCGTAACCTCCCAATTACATATATGCTTATGAACTACTTCTCTTATTGGCAATTAAATTCGTTTGATGGTTCTGTTACACTCCAAATAACTAAAAACAATTGAATTGTGAAAACCATTCTATCATTGTAAATATTTGGGTTCCGTTTGATAATTATTTCGTTTTTTATTTTTTGTTTTTGTTTTTTACTTTTTTTAAAAGCAAGTTTGTTTGATAACTAATTTTGATTTTTGTTTTTAAAATTTTAAAAAATTAAAGAAATTCTAAAAACCAAAAAAATTAGTTTTTAAAAACAAGTTTTTGTTTTTCGTTTTTTAAAAAGTATGAAAAAATAAAAAATAAATAGTAAAAAACTAAAAAAATCAAAATAAAATGCGATGTTATCAAGCATGTTTTTTTATTTTTAATTTTTGAAAACATAAAACTAAAATCAGTTATCAAATATATACCATTTTATTTTTTAAAACTAAAATCCAAAAAAAAAAAAAAAAACTAGAAATAAAAAACAAAAAACGAAATGATTAAGAAGGAAATATAAGAAAGGTATATAAAAGTAGAAAACAGTTGAAAAGGCAAAGAGAAATGACATTTAGTTGATCGGTGAGGCTATGTTCCTGATTGGTGGGCGCCAATAGGCCGGAGTTCTGGCTGGAACGAGCGAACGAATTGTGAGTGGTTAGCCATGAGTACCGATTGAACGCCAGCCCTTTCACCTAATCAATCATCAAAACCAACAACGCTCTCTAAATAATTTCTAAAATAATTAGACCCAAATTGCATAGAGACTAACTAGCCTTGGATGTTGGAGTAATCGGTTGGATTCGAGTGCATCTAGGCCGCGTATTTCCATTTCCACCACAAGTATTACAAAGAAGACCCGAATCGCATTTCTCGTCCGAAGAGGAGCAAGTTTCTCCCATCTGAAAGTGACCGCAAAATTAGGTCAAGGAATGAAGATTTGTATGGCAAACCCTCGAGGAACCTCTACTATAATATTTGGTCATGAGTACATTTGTCTCGATTACACTTTATTTGTATTCCCAACACGCGGTGGATTAAGAAATACCTTGAGAGTGGAAGACAAGGTGAAGAGATCCAATGCAATGATTAGAAGAAGTTGAAATTGGAAACTATTGGCGGCTTTGAATCCCTAACATCATTTGATTAACAATTTCAATTTGAATGCAAATTAAGAATTAAATAAAGAAATGGAGATGACTATGATTATGAGGAGAAAAGACATGCCTGCATTTCTGGAAACCTTCAATGGAGAGATTTTTGGGGTTTAATTTCTCTTTGATTTCGTGTTTGTTTGATGTTTCTAAATAATAAATTGCAGAGGATTTTCTTGACATTTCTGTGGTTTGTGGCAATTAGGTATGGAATCAGCTTTTTTTCTTTTCTAATTTATTTTATGGGTGGTTGATTTTTATGTAAAATTGGAATAGTTGCACCATTTTAATATTAGTCAAACATCTTTCTAATTTTATATAATGCCTTTAAACAACCAAGTTCTAAATATAATTCTCTTCCACAAAAAAAAAAAAAAAAAAAAAAAAAAAAATCAACAATATGAGACTTTTTTTTTTTTTTGAACTTTCCCCCTCTTAATTATGCTAATTTAGTTATTGCTCTTAATATGCCAAATAAAAAGTTTTTTTTTTTTCTAAATTAAAAAGTTATATAGCTGAAGACATTCAATAATGGACAGCTTAATCAATTTATTTATAAAAGTGGAATTTACGTTTGACGTATTTTGAAACGTGTAAATTGAGAAATTAATACTTAATAGTACCTGTGCCATCAAACTTGTATAGACACAACTACAAATTTTAAAATTTATGTACCATTTATGAATATATATTGAAGAAGTAAACCTAATTCGAAGAACTTTCTCTTTTTAAATGAAATATTGACACATTGACTTTTCAATAAAAACAATAAATATTTTATGTTAACATGAAAAAATATACCTAAACATGCACATTCTCTTTTTTTTTCAATATCAATTAAAGGTTATCTCAAGATGTTGCGTAAGTTAGTAATGCAAAACATTGACTAAAATAAATCTATCTTGGGGGAATATTACTTTATTTAGTTTATAGATTAAGGGTAGGAATAATCGTAATTTTCTAAGAAAAGATCTAAATATATTCAATACAATAATAAATAGACTTCAATCAATTAGCCTAGTGATTAAGGAAGCCTCAAAGATCCAAAAGAATCCATGGTATTTATATACTTAAAATTAATTTCCAAACAAATTTTCTTGACAACCAAACGTTGTAGCTGATTTGTTCGATAAGGATAGACGAGATGTGTATAAACCAAACCGCCTTTAACATTCACAGCTATAAAAAGGGAAAAACAAAAAAAGGAACGAGTCAATTTTACTACAATAGATGAGATTACAGAAATTTGAGATTTGACTAACCAAAAAGAAACGATGCTTCTTTGTTGGAATAAGTATGAGAATCTAAATAAAACTCCATAATTCAGACACAAAAGTCTCATCTCATGGGTATTTAATATCTAATATTCACATATGAAACCTTTATATTATGAACAAGAACATTCAAGACCAGGCTATTCTTCAAACAAACAGCCAAGTCACAATTCGCTCCAATTTTGCCTAGTAGATAACATATTGATTCTCTACTACAGTCAAGAGAATGGTTTATTTAACTCAATGTGTAGTGAATCAAATACAAATGAGAAACATGTATGGAAAAGTTATGTTCTTCCCTGTTGTTGCTTCTGTTTTCAGGGGTTGACCAGTACATTAAAAATCAAAAGAATCTTGGGTTGTTTGTTTACCACTTTATTTGCTTTATACTTTTATCTACTGCTTCAGCCTGATATTTGAGTTAGAAAAAATTCAAGTAAAAGCTTAGTAGAAAAAATGATAGTGAATATATAGGATCGAACTTCAAAAAATAACATATAAAGCTTAATTTGTAACTTCTCCTTTACATGGACAAAATTGTTTTGTTGGAGCAGATCAGACAGCCAAAAACACCATTCTAAGGGGCCATCAATCCTTCAATTGTGTAGGAAAGAGACTTAGCCCAATCAGCTTTCAGTAATAGAGTTTGCAGTGTTTCCATCACATTATAACTAGGATCAAGTTTCCGCTGCCAACCCTATTCAAATGAGAAATAGAAGTAATCACAGAAATGAATCGGTGTGCCAACTGTGGACAGTGATTTGTATTGTACCATAAAATAATCTTTGTTTAACGTTGAATTATAATAACTCAACACATGTTTGGGTTAAACCCCTCATCCTAACTTTTTTTTTTTGGGAAATCGAAAAAACAAAATTTCCCTCCATCATACCCGGGGTAACCATGTCCGTCTTTAGGCCAAGCACCAAAAGACATCAAAGGAATAGAGACCTGAGAGGTGTCTACAAATTAATGTCATAGGTAAGTCTCGAATCTAACAAAGGACTAGCAACTCATTACTTCATTTCCTCTCTTTTACAGTTGGTTACTCTATTTATATTAACTGTAGCTTGGCTTTCTTTCAAGATCGATTTACCGGTATGTCATAATAATTTCATGTTATAATAACCTACGCTCCAAACGGCACTCCAAACTCAGCTTACCTTCCATTTCCTCTTATAATATTAATAACCTCCCATTTATAATAACTCAACATTAAACCAAACGCAAAAGTATAAATGCAATCTTGTCAATATGGAAAAAGAAGACTGAAGTTACCTCAAGAACTAATGTCGTCACCATCACAGTGCAGACATTTCCATCGATGTTGACTTTGTAACGCCTCACTTTCTCCAGTACTTGCTGCATGGCTTCAGCAGGATGAACTAGATCACCTTCTGGTGTAGCCCAGAATGCAAATGCCTCCGTCACTTCCTGTAAGCAGGTGATCAGATAATGATAATATAATCTCACAAAAACTAGAATCAAATCGTTTAGAATGACTTTTCAAATGCTTAAAAACAGTTTTCGAAAATTTGGAAAATCGTTCCCAACCGTCCCTAAATCTTATCTCAAATCCACACTGGAGCCACCAATGCTAAATGCATCAAAGCGCACACATTAAAGTTTCCTTTCTTGTTAAAGAAAAACAAAAATATAACTAGAAATTGCTTCTTTCTTTACTAAAAAACAAAAAAAAGGTTGAGAACCATTTCTTATTTCTTGTACTTTTTTTCCTCGGTAGGCCCTTGTACTAAAAATTTTAAGAATGCAAAAAATTAAAGTCCTACTTAAGAATCATTTTTTTTTAACAAAATATTAAAAAATAATATTTCAATTAATATTTTCCATTGTATAAGTAAAGACCAATAAAACAATCTTTTACTGCTAAAAACATAAAAAGAAATAAGAGACCAATAATTTATGTTCCAAAAATTTGAATAGAAGTTCCTTAAAATGAGAAAGAAGAGACGAAGAATCAAGTTTGCCCAAATACATGATTCTACAAGCTCAACTCCGCAGTCCGAAGTCCACAGCCTAAACCACAACTAATCTAAAAGCTTATAACACACATTGTTTACCTCGATAAATGCCTCTGGATCAGGGCAATTTTGTTGTTTTGCTAGTTTAAGGGCACGTTCGGCAACAGTGCGGCCATCTCTACGAGCGATTGCTTTAAAAAATTCCAGTAAATTTACTCTATCATTTCCAGAAAGTTCAGCAGTCATGCCCACATCAAGGAAGACAAGATGAGGCTTTGATTTGAACAGTCGCTTCCGACGGGACTTTTCACTCGACACTCTGACAAGGATATTTCCAGGGTGCAAGTCTGCATGTATAAAGTTGTCCACCTGAAACAAAGAAGATTGAACTCCTCGTTATCAAGAAATGTGCAACACTCAAGTAACTAAAGAAACCATTTCGGAAAGGTAACGATAGAAAATAATGGTTTTTTAGCAAATAATGAAAATCCTTTAAAAGAAAGAAAAATAGTCAGCAAGGATACAGTAAAAATATACTAAGTTTTATTACCAGAAGCATTTTTAGAAGAGCATGTGTCCCAATGTGTGCCAATGATGACTTGAGTCTTTCATATCCTTCAAGCTCATCAACATAGTGTGAAACACATTCTCCTTGTTCATAAGTTTCCACTAAAACAGCAGGATGAACAAGTGGATACACGGGTTTAGGAAATGAAACATTCTTCCACTGTCGAAAATTATAAATAAAGCGGCTCAAGTGAGCAGCTTCCCTAGCAAGGTCAACTTGAGACATCATGAAAACAGCAAATTGTTGCACACTTTCATCCAATCTCAACCACTTGAGAGTAGGAACGAACTTTGAGATTTTTGCTACAAAATCAATTATAATGAAATCTCTCCTAATTAATTCCCCAACGCCAGGATGTCTGACTTTTACAGCAACCACTATGGGCTCAATTTGTTGACCAGGGTATCGAAATTTCAAAGAAGCTCGATGAACTTGAGCAATACTTCCTGATGCAACAGGTTGTTCTTCAAAATTCTCAAATATCTCAGATAACTTTCGGCCAAATGCCCGTTCTATAGTTTTCTTCGAGTAGGCAAAGCTGTGCTCTGGAGCTTTAGTGTGAAGCTTTGTTAACTCTTTGCATAAATCTCTAGGGAAGAGATCTGGCCTTGTTGCCGCCCACTGACCCCATTTAATGAACGCTGGACCACCTTTTTCCAAAGAACGATGAACAACCTGAAGCCAAAGTCTCCGGAAGCGAACTCCAAAGACATCCACGAATGGAGCCATCAATATACTAGGAGAGAACAAGATCGCCAAATAAAGGGCTCTAAATAACAATATAATGCCTTCTAAAGTAGAAAATAGTAGTGAAATCAAATAAGCATGTCCATCTTGTGCACGGATGTAGAAAGAATTCTGAGATGGATAGTGATCTATGTTTGAGAATGTCCTTTGGGCACATGCTAGCTCTCCACATGTAAAAGCAAATATACCAGGAACTATCAGATGAGAACGAGACATGGCCAAGCAGAACGCTCGAGCAACTTCATTTAAGGTGGGAAAACTATGGCCATTGGAAGAGAATTTGGAATTAAGCCTTTTCCAGACAAATTGAACATGATGTTTAACAACATTACTGATTTCATAGTTACAAAAATTTCTAGAATTTCTAGTCCTGTTTTTTAAACTTCTTATTGTGGAGTACAACGGGGAGGAAGCATGTCCTCTGGCTAAAAATTTATGATGTGAAAACAATTTATTGTAAAAGAGAGGCTCTACGGTAACAATTTTCCCGCTGTTCCTGACTTCTAAATGCCTAAGTCTGGGGCTTGTATGAAGTGAACGCACTGCCTTCCTTATGTTCCCCAACATCAAATATCTGCATTATTGAAATTACTTCAGCAGCAATATATAATAAAATGTGATAATAAACAGGCTTTAGATAGGTAGTTAAGCATGCAAAAGAACTAATGGGTATAAATTAGATAAATAAATATCTAATCAGAAAAATCAACGATTGACATACATTCCATTCCAGATAACTACATTTTCCAAGCTAATAAATTATTTTAAAGGAACACTTTTAGCCTCTGTGGTTTGAATTAGCTTTCTGCTCTTTTTTTCTCCAAAACTTCAAATTTGAAAGTTAATTCCTATATTTTGTTAAATACTCGCCCTTTAGTCTCTATCATTAAATGACTAAACCCTGTCACAAAATTACTAATGTTGCAAACTTATCAATGATGTGGTTTTTTAGTCGTTCTCTCTTCCAACTTGACTTCTTCCTTTCTTTCTTTTTCACTTCCTCTCTTATTTTTTCTTTCACTCCTCAAAATAGATAACCATCACTCAAAGCCAAGATTCTTGACTGAAATCCAATCCTATAAAATCAAATCCCTTCTGGTAAATGGAATCATGTGCAAATGGTGAAAGACTCCAACAAGTATTTTCTACAGAATTCAACCTTTGGAACTGTTCTAAAGCTTGGGCATTACCATATTGTGACTAAGACTATTGTCTTTCAGATAGCTACAGCTGAAAATAACAGAACAGGAAGGTGATAGGAGTTGTGTTGCGATAAATGAAAAAGTCACAACTGCCTGTGTTTGTTGAACTAGTCATAACTCATAAGACCCATGTTGAGATGTCCAAGTTACCTTAATAGTGTTTGACTGTTTGGTTCTCATTAGCCTTATGCAATGCAATGCAATTCAAGCTTGCAGACAACGAGCTTACCGATTTGTAGCAACTAATGGCTAAATCGCTAGCAGTAGAGACCTTAAGAATTACTTTTCAGCAGATTACAGCACAAAAAAAATTATTAGTGAACAAACTCATTTTTTAGTGGAGCTTAGTCATTAAACTCATTTCCATCTAAGCAAGCTCAACTAAATAATGTAATCTCTCCTCAATGCTAAATATGTGAATCTACCCCCTATCATCTGAAAAATCATTTCACTCTCAATATCCTAAAGTAAGGAAGCAATATAATCTACTTAATTTTTTTGTTTAGTTCAATACAACATTTGAGGTTGTTCGAACCTATAACCTCTTGGTTGAGGATACACGTCATTACGGCTGAGCTAAGCTCACTATGGCAAGGATCTAGAGCATTTTTAAACATTCTAGCTTATGATTTAGGTAAAAAAAAACAAAATACAAGACTACACATATCAATTTTTTTCAAGAAATACAAATGAAATTTAAACTCAAACTAGTTGCACCTATTTGGTCACAAAAATCTTCATTCTTTCTAAAGTTGTAGGCAACCGATATCTTAAAGGTACATTTATGCTTCACAAACGACAATGGTTTTCCCTCATTCTCATTACTTGACCTCGAAATGCAAGGAATATCAGTCTGGTTCGACTCAAGTTTTCCTTTAACATTATTGTTTTAATCTTTATCTTTGTGATAAGTCCTGGATTTGATTTAAAATTGAGAATTCATATGTTAGTATACAAAATCAATCAACAACACCTCTCAAATAGATTTTCATTCCGAATCTCCCTCACTGTCATTCTCAATGAGTAAAAACAAATTAGTAACAATAAGAGAACTAGCTGCCCTATTGCCCCATTGCCAATTATATTCAATCTGTAAATTCAAACGAAAGTAAAAAACTAGAATGTGGGCAAATGCAAGCTATCAGTTCCCAATTTTGAACAGCAAAAAGTCGTTATAATAAGAATCAACAAGTAACGTCAATCTCAAAAGAAATCAAGGGAATGGGTAAACAGGCAGACCAAAAGGGGGAGCGAGACGAACATTGAGAGTGCATAAATCGAAGAAACCGAAAGAAAAATAAAAGAAATCAACCTTACCGAGGAAGATAAAGAAACTGAGGGATAGGCGACGAGGGCGTTGAATCAGCAAGCCGGAAAATCGATCAATCGGAAGGGAGAAAAGAGCGGGAAGGTGACCGGGAAGAGGTGGCGGTTCGTCGCCGGCGGCGGGTGGTGGATTTAAAGGGGGCTGAAGCTCGAATCTGAGATGGAGGGAGAAAGGGGAATCGAGAATGATACAAGAAATAGGGAAGGGAAGAACTGAAATTAAGAAATTTAGGGCTTCTATTTTGGAAGGCAGGAAAAGTAAAAGGTTTTAACTGACACTATCGTTATATTTGCCGCCGTCGTTAACTATTTTGTTTCATTTTTTGGTATTTAGATCAACTATTACAAGGTTTCCTATTACAAATGTGAGTATTTACAGTTTTGTTATGTTTCGGTCAATCTTATGCACACCTTTATTAATGCGGAACATTTGAATGTAGTTCTTTGTCATTATGGATTGAACTCATTAATTTCTTATCATTATTGATTGAACTCATCATTTTAAGTATCTTAAAACTCTCTTTGACCACTAGATCCCTCCATCACGATTTTCATCCATGTTCAAATAAACTATTGGTTGCAATTTATCTACGAAAATTCATATCCAAACGAACTATTATTTTAACTTCAAATTTTAATCACTCAAAATAAATTTTTATTCTAATTACTTAAATAACGTCTTATTTTAATCACTCCTCATGCAACTACTCATCCAAACACTCCAGCCTTGATTTTACACTTATGAAATAGTGAACTTAAATATTCTTTATTTTGACATCTTATACGTACAACTTCGACGTTAGAAGTTCGATACCCGTTTATCCTACGATATTGTTAAAAAAAAAAACATACATTCCAATTTTGCCCTTATACTTTTTACTTTTGTGATTATAATTAATAGTAGATATTTTTTTCGTGATAAAAAATATTTTGTAGGAAAAGGATTACATTTTTCCTTATTTTACTCTATGAAACTCTAACATTGTACGGTTCATTAATTTTGAATTAAATTCTATTTTTATCGAATGGAATACTATTTTTTATTCAATTGACTCTAATATTATATTAGATAACATAAAATTTCATCTCAAAATAATTGATAATAAGAAGCTAATCCATATTTTGTATAAAGGTCATGAGTATTTCTCATTTTTTAATATGTGACCCTTAAACAGAGCATCTATAAAGTATAAATCTAATCAAGAAATTATGAATTTAATTTCTCTATCTTCAATTGTTTAAACGTAAGAGCTTGAATATTAATGACATACATGTATCAATGATGTTTTTATATCATTTGTTGATTTAGGATGTTGGGCACTTTATGGGAATATATTCATTCTAAATCTCTATATTTAAGTGCTAGATTTCAAATCAATAAAGCTTCTCCTCATATTTCGGGGAGAGTTGTTAAAGGTTTTTGGTTTGTTTAAGCAAGTCTGTCTCATTATTTTCACAACCTATTTAGAGTTAACCATATTGATGGGTTAAAAAGTTAGAAGTTCATCTTTGGCTGTCATATACTTAAACTTAGCATTTTATAAATTATAAGACCATATGTTATTATCCGGTGAAAATTGTCAAAGTGTGCATAAACCCACATAATGATGTTTGCTTCCTTAACGGCACGGGCTCGAAAACTTTTTACCGCGTTGGTTTCCAAGTTGCTTCATGCTTGGGAGTAACCACCTCAACTCAAAAAAAGAAGTATTTACCCTTTATTATGCAAGGTCTTGTTGGTTTGGTGGGTCAAGCCGATTCAATTCTTTGGTTTGGTTGAACCGTAGAATTTCTTGAAGATTGTTTGTCTCATCCTAATTCTCATAATTGAATCGTGCAGTCAGTGATAAAAATATGATAAATGAAAGTATTTTATCATCATGCTATACATCAAAGGGATGAATGACTTTTATCAATCAAGATATGGAAGGTGACAATTGGATTTTCTTTTTTTTTTTTTAAATCAACAATTACGGGTTTGAAGATCTAAACTCATGACTTTTTGGTGCACGAACATGCTCTAATGCCCCTATGTTCTTGTTAGCGTGACAATTGGAAATTTGATGTCATTTTGAAATACTATTATTTATAATAAAGAAAAAATTTACTAAAATAGATTTTTTTTTTTTTTTTTTTTTATTTTTATAAATTCAACCATAATTGAATGTGAGATCAAACTTCTACTTCTTTATGCTACTAAAACTAAAGGTAAAAGCATGCATTGGACAAACAAACGAAATTATAAACTAACAAATATATATAATTTATACCCACTTTAAGTATATCATTAAATTGGTTTAGAGATTATACATCAACTTTAAAAGTTAAATGTTGAAATTTATTTTCATACGAGCATACTTCGGCTAATGTCATATGATATACTGCTTAGGAAATTAATTCTTATGTAGGTGACTATCATGGATTGAATCCATCACTTTAAGTATCCCAAAACTTTCATTGACTAATTGAGTCACTCCATGAAAGTTGTAAAAAGATAATTGTTACCTCGCTACTAAATGTGAAGTTCATATTATTTGAATTTAGCTTAACTCATTTGTGAGATTAGTTTTAACCATGGGTTAGTTATAGGTTAGGGTTTCTAACCATTTAGGTGTGTACTATTAAGCTCTCTATATAAAACTCCTTATGGGTGTGTTTTAGGGTTGAGAGAAATCCAACCACCATTTGTGCCCCTTTGAAGTTTCATCTTCTTCCTTGGCAAATTGTGAATGAGAATAGTTATCTCATAGTTCTAAACAGTGAAGGAAGGGCTAGTCTCAAAGCACTTAAATCGGTGTGTCATTTCTTCTCCTTGTTCCTTCTTTAATTATATTCTTAAATTCATCTCTATTACTTAGTTTAGATCTTGGATTTAGCTTGAATCTGGATTTTAGATCTACACTCTCAAAAATGTCATAAATCATTTTATACACACAAATACATAACATAGAGAGTCCCCCAGCTTCATAAATCATTTTGTGTGTGTGTGGCATGACATATTGTATGGCTTAGAACATAAAGTATTTTTAAGTACAATGTCAACTTTTGCATGTCAATTTTGATTGTTATTATTAATTTAGTCATTAACATCAAAGTCTAAATTGATATTTTCATCAATGCCGACTACAATAAAATAAAGAAGGGTCATGATATAGGAATAAAAAATAATGTTGAAAGTGAAAAACACAAGGATTAAAATTTTATTTAAGAAGTATAAAATAAAACTAAACTATGCAACCAAAAAAAGTCAAAATTTTACAAAAATGAAGTAAAACACAAATTTTGAAGCCATTATTGGGCTGACCCACTTTTAAGAATAGCAAATTCAATAGGTCCACTTAGGCGATCTAGATGGATCTACTTGTTTCCTACCAAAATAAATAAAGAGGTTTAAAAAAAAATTAAATAATAAATAAATAAAATCTACACATAATTGTTGGCGGGTGTATTATTGGGCAGGATTTTAACACCGCCTAGCCTAGTATAGAAAATTCTCCCCACTATAATCAGTATTTAAGAATAATATGGAGTCCATAAAAAAATAAAAAATAAAAAATAAATTTAAAAAAAAATCTTAATACTATTTTGAAGCTCTTATTTGTCCCAACAACATTTACTTTAAAAATATGTGAGCATAACCATAAATATTTATAAGAAAAAATGTAATGTCACAGATAAAAGAATATATAAACGTAGTATAAATATTTTTCTACTATTTAAATAATTTTCTACTTTAATTATTGTTCAACCAACCAATCACATAAATTGAAATGTATATAACCTACCTACTAATTGTTATAAACGTCCAAATTCCAACACCCTTAAACACAACAACAACTAATTGTCTAGCTCTCTATTCATTTAACATAATTTAAACATATGTTACTATACAAATTTTATCTTACTAATCTAGCTAACTCCCCCTTCTTAGCTAAGAAAACAACAAATCCAAAATAGTTAGATCATCACAAACTTCCAATACATCTTTTCCACCATTTAAACAAGATTTATAATGGATAATAATCTTACAATCACATGTCAAAACTTATGAGGAATATTTAAATCATGTCCGGACATGATGTATAAAATAATGTCTACATATGTGGTCCAATATGAGACACAATCTATTTGATTATAAACCCAAAAGATAAAAAAAATAAAATAAAATAAAAATAAATTGTGATCCATATAATTGAACCACATATGTGGGCATTATTTCATACATCATGTTCGGGTGATCTAAATATTTCTCAAAACTTATTTGATAAATCTTCTATATTTGTAAAAGGAAATCAATAGAGCAAAGAGAGAGAAAGAGACAATATTTGAAACCACGTGCACACAAATAGGTTGGTTGAATACATAAACAAACAAAAATCACAAAACCCCATTATCAATTCAATCAATCAAATTTATAATCAATATAAAAATATTTAGGCAATAAGTTTCAAAATTAGTTAGATGAGTGGTATAAAAATCTTACATGAGTAAAAGAAAGACTACTTACTTTTTCAATTAATTTCTTACAAATATTTTTAATAATCAAATAAAATAGAATTATGCAATTGTACAAATAATTAGCGAGTGTGTAAACTAGTTCGAACACTCATATTTATAAATAAATAAATAACTATAAAATCTATAAAATATTTATAAAATAGTCTTAATGAGCCCCTCCTTGGTTAATTATCCCTTTGTAAAACTTAAAGAGAAAAGAGAAAAGAAGTCATTAAAAGTGGTGGTGAAAGCATAATGTACCCCACACACTACAATTAAGGGACTTATATATA
>JBBMKA010000026.1:4591463-4612798 GCA_037833695.1 Sechiopsis laciniata | reverse complement strand
TTGAACTTATTTAGCAAAATTTGTGTAAAACCCTATTCACCCCCCCCCCCCTCTAGGGTTGTCATACCGATCCAACACGGCTGTCATGGAAAAAATGAATTCTTTGGATGAGAATGGTACTTGGGTAATGACAGACTTGCCAAGAGATAAGAAGACAGTTGGTTGTAAATGGGTATTTATGGTAAAATGTCATGCTGACAGCTTCGTTGAAAGATATAAGGCAAGATTAGTAGCAAAAGGCTTTACTCAAACCTATGGAATTGATTATCAGGAAACATTTGCTCCAGTTGCAAAAATTAATTCTATTAGGATATTATTGTCTCTCGCGGCAAACTTAGATTGGTCACTTCATCAATTGGACGTTAAGAATGCTTTTCTTAATGGTGATTTAGAAGAAGAAGTATTTATGAATCCTCCACCAGGTTTTGAAATGGAATTTGGAAATAGTAAAGTTTGTAGATTGAAAAAACCATTGTACGGTCTCAAGTAGTCTCCAAGAGCTTGGTTTGAATGTTTTAGAAAAGCAGTCACTAGCTATGGATATCTTCAAAGTCAAGCAGATCATACCATTTTCCATAAACACTCTGAAAATGGTAAAATTGCTATTCTAATTGTTTATGTTGATGACATTATTCTCACATGTGATGATGAAGAAGACTTGACAAATTTGAAAACCAAGCTTGCAGGTGAATTCCAAATCAAGGACTTGGGATCCTTAAAGTATTTCTTAGGAATGGAGTTTGCGAGATCTAAGAAAGGTATTTTTGTAAACGAAAGAAAATATGTTGTTAACTTGCTCCAAGAGACTGGTATGCTTGGTTCTCGTATAGCAGAAACTCTCATTGAGCCAAATATAAAGTTACAAGCAACAAGGATTGAAGAAATGAAAGATAGAGACAAATACCAAAGACTCGTTGGTAGAATCATCTATCTCTCTCACACACGTCTAGACATAGCATTCGCAGTTAGTATGGTTAGTCAGTTCATGCACTCACCTGGTCCAACTCATTTTGAAGCCGTTTATAGAATTCTGAGGTATTTGAAAGGTACACTAGGAAAATGAATATTGTTTGCAAGACATGGTCAACTAAACGTTGAAGTTTACACCGATGCTGATTGGGTAGGCAGTACCACAGATAGAAGATCCACTTCTAGTTATTGTACTTTTGTTGGAGGAAACTTGGTCACATGGCGAAGCAAAAAACAGAGTGTCGTGGCTAGAAGTAGTGTTGAAGCTGAGTTTAGAGCGTTAGCTCATGGTATTTGCGAAGGTATTTGGATAAAAAAGACTATTAGAAGAGTTGAAATTCTTTCAAATGACACCTATCCGAGTTTATTGTGATAATAAGGCAGCAATATCCATCGCTCGTAACCCAGTTCTTCATGATAGAACGAAACATATTGAGGTAGATAAGCACTTCATAAAGGAAAATTGTCGAGGCAGGAACTATATGCATTCCTTATCTCCCGACTTCAGAACAAGCAGCTGATATCTTCACAAAGGGCCTTTCGAAACTCCAATTTGACAGAATGATAGACAAGCTGGCAATGGAAGACATCTTTAAACCAGCTTGAGGAGGAGTGTTGGTTATTTCCTTAAAATTCTCAATTTAGTTTTATCCTATATTTTTAGGAGAATCTTGTTTTTTATTTGTTGGGGTTTCTAGCTTCTATAAAATAAACCCCCTTCCTCAATTGTAAATGTGTGAAAGCATAATGAAATTCCATCTCATTCATAAAATTGATTTGTTAGTTGATATAATTGAATTCACCCCAATCCACCAACTTAGGCTTTTAGATTGATTGGTGGTTTAACATAATTCACATGGTATCAGAGTGGAAGGTCTTGAGTTCGAACAAATTCCTATGATTTTAAAAGCTAAACTTTAGTCCGTACGATTTAGACAAAAATTAGAATTTAGTCTCTAAAATTTGATAAAACCAATGAAATAGCTTATGTCATTCATAATCGCTCCAAAATTATAGAAACTAAATTCTAACTTGGACTAAATTCTAACTTTCTTCCTATCATAGTTCTTTTCCTTATAAGAGTTCATCAGTTCACAAGTAATTAAGTTTATATATGATCGTTCCTTGCTTCGTATGCTTTCTAGTGAGATTGCAACTGGGAAATTAAAAAATATGCTTCAATTGGGAATTACAGAATCTTAATTCATAGAATGCTCCATTTATCTTGTTTCATCTTGATCATTAAACCAAGCCTGCAATTGTCTTAGGATCGAAAAGCTGGAAAGGACCTAGAGAGAGAGAATTCACATTCAGACAGTGTGAAGGATAGTTTACATGACGGACATGCGATAGAATTCGGTTGCAGCAATGTGGATGAACTCGGTACTCGACAATGAGAATAGTCAACAAAATATGGACAAGTAGCAGTCAAGTTTTCCAGCACGGGCCACCCGAATTGTCATTCGCAAGTCGCAACTGTCTTGACAGGTCCTTCATTCAGAAGCTGTCCAACATGGCCAAACCAATATCAATCCCAATATGTATAGTTCATCATTTTTTGCTGTCTATAGCTTCCATTGCAGTCCTTAGACCATTGAAGATGAAATCAATTCATTTCTCTGTCAATGCCCATCCGAAGATGATCTTCGAGCATAAGGTTTTCTGTTAATTTCTTACATTGTGTACTTCATTCCCTCATAGTTCAGAACCACGAAATTTGAAAATAATAGAAAAAAAGTTCAACTAGAGCATTCACACTTCATTTAAGAAACGTTAGTTTCAATTTATAGTTTGTGAAGTTATATCCAGTCTATCAACAATGTATGGATGTGACAAGTTTCCAGATTGGGCCTAATAAATTAGGGGGGGCCCATTTTGCTCCATGTAAAATAAATTTTCCATCATTTCCTCCCAGGAAAGGGTTGAAAAACACAAGCTTGATGTTTACTTTGACAGCTATTATATAGCTTTCTCTAAAAATCAGTGGCTGACAAAAGTGGTCCATTTCTACATAGAAATGATTTTTTGAGCATTCGTTTTTAACAGATTTGGCCATTTCTTATTGATGATGACTTTTTTTTTTTTTTTAAAGATTATTGATGATGGCTTTAATGCATTTAAAACTAGGCATTCATCTTATCCATTATCCAGATGTATGCATCATTGGTCATTGCTGCTATGGTTGATTTACTTGCTTTTTTGAGTTGGATGATTAACATGATTCAACGTGGAGTCGTTCAGTCATTTCCATTCCTAATTAATATATATTCTATTTGTTGGACATTTGCAAATTTCTAAGCTCTGACCATCATGACTAGATCTAGTGGTCAAGAGGTCTAGAAAATTTGAGAGTATGAATTCGATCACCTATTTAGAAAATAATTTTTTATTAATTTTTTTTTTACATCTAAGTTTTATTAGGTGAGACAATATATCTGGTAAGAATAGTCGAAGTGCACATAATCTAGTTTGAACATTGACAAAAAAAAAAAATCTAAACTCACAGGTGGGAGGAGGTGTTGGTTGTTATAATAAATTTATTTCAATCCGTCATATTACCCTTTTGGATTGATTAGTTATTTAACATAATTGAATGTGAGATCAAAATAGGAGGTCTTGAATTTAGAGTCTTCCCAAGTCGTTTCATCAATAATTAATATTGATTTCTACTTGTTTGACATTTTCAAGTTTCTAAATCTATTAGTAAAGGAGAGTGTTGGTTGAATTCAAAAATTATTATTATTATTTGGACACTTAAGCTTGGACATTGTTATTCCTTTTCAGTAGCTATGAGGATTTATAAAAAAAAAAAGTACTGCTCGTATTAAAAAAACACTTTGAGAAGCGTTCTCAAATGTATTTGATTTGAACATCATAATTTGCATACATAGTAAGAAGATTGTAAACCAACAAACGGTTGCCAATGTCATGGGAGGAAAGGGAGAGACACTATCAGAGTCACTAATTGAGGCTTAATAACAGTGCCACGGCCGCCATAATTGATCCAAGCAACCGACTGAGCTCGACTCGTCTGCCATTAGAGTGTGCGTTATCGGAGTCTACCGGAGCTTTCGTCGGACTTTCCAAGGCCGCCGGTGGAGGGGGAGAAATCGGTGGGTTATCACAAACGCCTGTTGTGTTTCCCTGCTCATCCATTCATTTTTCCGTTAGCCAACACCCATTTCTCAAATACCATCAGCTCTTTATATTTTTCATTTGATAAATGCACATATTTCTCTTCAATCCAATTGCATTTTTGTGTTGTATTTAGGGTTAAGTTATAAAAAATGCCCTTAACTTTGCATTTATTTTTAAAAAATAAAAAAACAGGGAGATTCATTAGAATGTTGGATTAAAAGCAACATGAATGATGTGGCTGGTTTGAATTAAGTTTAAAGAATGAACATGTCTATAAGTATTTTTGAAGGAAAGAGCAAAGTAAAGTTTGTATGTTTTTTTTTTTAGAGGAAATTTTAAATTTTGTCTCTTTAGATTTGAAAAAAGTCCACTATTATGGAGTGGTTCAAGTGGTCAAAGAGAGTCTTGGAGTGTTTAAAGTGATGAGTTCATTTCATGATGATCACATACTTAGGAATTAATTTCTGACAGGTTTTTACTTCCCTGTGACATTAGTTGAGGTGTACGTAAGTTGGCCCGAACAGTCACGGATATCCAAAAAAAATGATAAAAGTCCAAATTTAGTCTTCATGAATTGATATAACTTAAAAAAGTATTCATATCGTTCATATTGGCTGGGCAAATTAAGTACATGTAAGTGATTATTTATGAGTAAAATATTTGATTTTTTGACCAATTAGTTACTTAATTCACACTGTCTTTATTGGTACATGAATATCTAACTTCCATATATTTAATTTGTCAACATTACGAATGACAAAAATAATAAATTCTAGTTTTTAAAACTAGAGATACTAAATTCTATTTATTTTTTTTCAAATTATAAAGACTATATTTTATCTTTCTTTGGATCTGTATTGCCATTTTTGTAATGTAGTCTTATAACTAGAATTAAAATAGGTTGCAAACCTTGCAATAGGCAATATTGTTGCATCCACAAGTGAGATGACCATTGGCTACATCCACAGCTTCTGGAGCACCTCCACCATCGCTCCTCTACAAGCAAAAGTAGGGAAGTAACAATGTTATAACTTATTGGATTTATAGAAGAAGCTCAATTCCCATCCTTTCAATTCATTCAATCCTACTAAAGAAAATGAATTCCAAATTAAGAACTAAGATACTGTAAACTTGCAGGAAAATGATACCTGATAAAAGTCAACAGCAATGAAATTTGGCCACCGTTTGCCGGCAGCTTGATGACAAGTATTCATCATACTAATCAATGAAGCTGAATTATCCGAGCAAACGGCTGTTCTGTTCGGATTAGTTGAAAAATAGTTCATAAGGATCAAGGATATGGTCGTTGTATCCATCGAAGGCGACTCTGCTCTGTTCGGACAAGATCCAGGCTTCATTCCTCCATCCCCATCTGAGAATGCATCCCCACACTTTCACTCATTAAGTGTTACAAGACTCATAACAAGACGAGTATAACGAAACATTAGAACGCGCTTACATTGGCTTTCGACGACATAACGCCACTGGAAGGCGATGCCATCGGAGGCTTCTTTCGATTGTTTAGAGGAGAAAACTACTAGCCTCTGTTTTTGCTTCACCATGTCATCGACGGTTGGCCAATCCCCACCCTTTTGGGGCATTCTGGAGATTGGAAACCAGTACTTGTCCAGTCCAGAAGCCTTGAACACTTTGCTCAAGCCTTGTGGAGATTTCACATAGTCTTCTATGAAGATTGTGACAATCTCCTCTTGGTTTGCTCCCAAAAACTTTTCAATTTCTTTCAACACATTGATTGCAGGTTGCTGGAGAGAACTCAAACAGTATCAACTTTTCAATCATAATTTATTTACCTTCCATTAAATTGAATCATAAATTAACTATTGTGTATTAATAAAGAAACCCAAGACGAATCTCTACACTGGTATGATATTGTCCATTTTAAGACAAATAGGTAAATTACACACGGTCATAAAGAAGAATTGAGCAGAGTACTTACAAATGAAGTAGCATTTAGACACTGGCCACCGAAAGAGTGACACAACCAAATATCATTTTGGAAGTCGTACATATCCAACATTAGTCCACGAACTCCATTCTACAAAGTCGTCATATTAATTAAGCATAAACCAACCAAACCACAAATTATGTACCAAAATTGCATCTTTTTTTAAGGTCTAAAGTTCATACCCAGATGTCGTATTAAAAATGAAATTTTGTTAAGAATTAATATTAAAAAGACATATATAAAAAATGGTAAGGATTTGGTTGGGTTTGTTAGTATATGATTATCCGTTATATTTTTTTTATTTTTTATTTTTTATTTTTAACAAGAATATGGAATAATTAAAGCATGTGACAGCCACCAATTCGACAATCGCCAACAGGGATTTTCAGTTGGGACAATCCACCTACCGCTACTTTCCACTTTTAAAATGATTATTCACACCAATAATGCAAGACTAATATCATTCCCTTTATTTTTAGTTTTGAAAATTAAACATATAAATATTACTAGTTTCTTCATTTTTTCCACTTTTAAAATAAAAACTCGTTTTTATGTTTTTGGAATTTTGTTAGTATTCAAGTGTGGTTCTTTAACAAAATAAAAATCATGATATAGAAATTGAAAAGAATAATTAAAACTTCAAACATAAAAACAAAATTCCAATAATTATCAAAGGAAAGCTTAAAAAATATTTTTAGTTTATGAAATGTGGCTAAGAATTCATGTATTTCCTTAAGAATAAAAAGAAAAAAAAAAATCAAAGCTTCATTTAATTTTTAAAAACAATAAATAGATAATAAAACAAAGAAACTAGGAATATAGTGAATTTATAGATTTAATTCTCAGAAATAAAAACTAAATAACCAAAGATTATCCGCCTAAATTTCAGTGTTTTTCTTTTGAGAAAACATTAAAGAAAAAATGTTTAATTTAGTTAATTTGAAAGTAGAGAAACCTGAAAGTGTTTTAGTTGGAAAGAATAAAAAAAGAGGGTAAAAACTAAAAAGTAGCGGAATACAAAAGCAATGGGTGTAAAGGCCAAAAAAAGAAAGCATGGAAAGCTGAAGAACCTGAATGGAAGGAGAAGTCACTCACATTTAGTTGAGTGGTGATGGTATCTTCCTGATTGGTAGGGGTGAATAGTATCGACCCGGTCGCAGATTTATCGCCGGAACGAGCAAATGAGTTGTGAGTGGTAAGCCAGGAGTAGCGATTGAATGCCAGCCCTTTCACCTGTGTGACAACAAAATAACAACCCAAATGAAAAATCATGACCAACATTTCTCAAATCAAACTCAGCAAGGCGAGATCAGAGGGCTGGCCTTGGATGTTGGGCTAATAGGCTGGATCCGAGTGCATCTAGGCCGCGTATTTCCATTTGCTGGGCAAGTACTACACACCAGCTGACCCGAATCGCATTTCTCGCTTGAAGAGCAAGTTTCTCCGATCTGGAACCGTGTGGAAAGTTAGGTCGAGGAACGAATGGAGATTTGAGTTTGTAGCCTTACCTTGAGTGTTGAAGAGAGAGGGAACAGACACAACCAAATAATAAGGAGAATTTGAAATTTATTGGCCGCTTTGAATCCCTGCGCCACCATTGAAGAGCAAGTTTAATTGGAATGCAACACAAATTCGAGTGATACTAGAGATGATTATGAGAAAAAAGGCATGCCTGCATTTCTGAGAAGCTCTTCATTTTCTGCCTCTCTCAAAAAATAGCGCGTTTCGTAAAACTGGAATCTGTCTTCCTCTTTTAATTCATAATTCAACGCTCTTTCTATTTTTATATATTGCCTTTAAATAACCTCTCTTTTTTTTTTCTTCTTCTTATTTGGAGTTGGATTTGACTAGAAGCAATATTACTCAACAAAATAAGTGTAAACTCAAAAGATTATGGCTTCAAATTCTCCACTTACAACCAGAATAAATAATTGAAATCCAAGATCGTGGCTAAACCTGCTTTGCATATTTTTATTGGTATTTAAACATGTTTCTTAATTACAGATGCTACAAAAAGTTTTATCCTAAACAAAAATTGAGATTTTTGTAATAACTTGTTTTGATGTAAATTTTTTACAGTGTTAAAAACTCGTTTGAATGAGATATTTTTGTAGAAAAGTTAGAGATAATAACTTGTTTGGATATGGATTTAAAATGAGGAATTATTTTGAACCGTTAAAAAATAAATGATTAAAAATGAGTTATTTTAAATAATTAGAAATAAACTATTAAAAATGAGTAGTTAGAAATAAAGAGTTATTTTGAGTAGTTAAAAAAGATGATTTATTTTGAATAATTATAATAACTCATTTGAATATTTCTTTAAATTTGACAAACAAACACATCTAAGTATTATTCTATTCATCCCTCTTGTTTTAGTTAACGTTGGGTTGTTTTTCCAATCTTGCAAATGCACGTGGAGTAATCACAAAAGTTGTAGAAATATTTTATATCAAAATGAATAAAAATAAATTATCCAACGTATTTAAATCTCATGATGTGGCTTAATTTAGTAACGCAGAACATTGACCAAAAGAGTAATAGCTTGGGGAAATAGTACTTTATAAATTAATGCTAAAAATAAAAATGCTGTGATGAATTTAGCAAAAGATAATTATTGTATTGAATACAATAATGGGGGGGCTTCGTGCTGGAATTAGTCAATTTTACATAAATAAAGAAATTGGAAAGACCAGCCAAACATTGATGATTATCCAAAAAGATATTTCTTTGCTAAGCAGAAGTATGAGAATTTAAATACAAAAGTCTCATGTGTTTAGCACCAAATACTTACAAGTCTCATATATGAACAACAACATTCAAAACTAAGCTTCTTCTCGAGCAAGAAATACTTAAGACGTACAACCATGTCAATCCAAAACGAAATAGCCGTTGTGTTGCCTTGTAGATCCATAAAATTGAAGCCAACTGACACAACAATCATTATTGAAACATATCTATACTCAATTACATTTAAGAAAATGGTTCATTGTGTGTATGTGTAGGAAATCAAAAATACAATGAGAAACAGTTGTGAAGGTTATGTTTTTCCTTGTTGCTTCTGTTTACCAGGAGCAGAACATGCTAACTTTACAATGACTAGTACAGTAAAAATCAAAAGAATCTTGGGTTGGGTTGGTTGGGTTGTTTTGTTTACCACATTATTGGCTTTATACTTTTTTCTCTACGGCGTCTGCCTGATATTTGAGCTAAAAAATAAAAAAAATAATTAAAAAATAAAAAAATAAAAAAATAAAGCTTAAGGGGAAAATTGATACAAGAATGAACTATATAATAACATATTAAGCTTAAAATTTGTAACTTTCTCCCTTTGTGTCGTCAAGACTGTTTGTTGGAGCAAATCGTGCCAAAGACTATGGGGCCATCAATCCTTCAATTGTGTAGGAAAGAGATTTTGCCCAATCAGCTCTCAGTAATAGAGTTTGGAGTGTATCCATCACATTATAAGCAGGATCGAGTTTCCGCTGCCAACCCTAGCCAAATGAGAAATACCAAGTAATCACATAAAAGTATCAGTGCTTGGCAGGGACAGTCATTGCACCATAAAACAATTCTCTCTGATACATCCTAGAAAGAAGGGGGAGAACTTTAGGAAATGTTTGTATAGAGGGTTGGCCCAATCCCACATTTCATAGATGCGGTGAGTTAGGTTGGGTTGAGTAAGGTTTTCAACTCAATCCAAATTTTCGGGTTGAGTTAGATCCCAACTATATAACATAAAACAAATAGGTAATTAAAACAACAAAAATAAATGAATCATTCGACTTCCATAAAAAACTAATAGATAATTAAAACTAACAAAAATAGATTACATAATTGTAAGATCCCCAAATGATGAAGAATAATCTAGAAGGGGTAATTTTGGAAAAGCACTAAGTGGGAGGTTATTTTGTTAGAAAGAGTGCTATTGTGTGGGTATAAATAACGTAGTGTAGGGAAAGTGAGAGGCAGGTTTTATTTTGGAAAAAGATCTAAGGACTTCTTGGGAGAGATACCGGAGCTTTCGAACTCTTCGGGTAACGTCGTTTGGTTATTTTTATTTCTGTATTACTTTCTGTATTTCCATTAATGAGAATTTGCTGATAATTGAAGTTCTAGCTCTGTTTTGGTGTTATTTTCATTTTATATTGTGTTTGGCATTTTGCTTTGAATTGTTGAAGAAGTAAGGTATTGGATAACTTATAATAATTTTAGTATGTATTTTTATCATGATATATAATTTATAAAGATTTAAAAAAATATTGGAAAATAAAAAGTCTAACAATAATAATTAAATAAAATAAATATACATAGAATTTAAATAATTAAATAACATAATAATTATGTTATAGGAAAAAAAAATATTTTTAAACTAAATAATAAATTTGAGTTGGTCGGGTTGGATTGGATTAATTTTAGGTCAACTCTTGACCCAACTCAACCCATGAAAATTTCATGATTTTGAACCCAACCCAACTCAAAAATGTATTTAACCCAAATCAACCCATCAAATTAGGTTGGATTGGTTTGAGTTACTCGGGTTGTCAGGTTGTTTGAACACCCCTACCAAGAAGTCTGCAAAATGCCCTCTATAAAACCTCCATAAACTCTTTCTCAAGTACAATATCACTTCTACTTCAACTATTCATAACTCTTCAACCCAAATGAAGATTTTCTATCACAACTACAACCACTCATATCAAATAAGGTTTTAACTTCTTCGAACCACTCCAAACCCCACAATCCAAACACACCATTATACTATTACTGCAACCTTGTTACTATAGCAAAAAAGCAGGCTGAAGTTTACCTCAAGAACCAATGTCGTCACCATCACAGTGCAGACATTTCCATCGATGTTGACTTTGTAACGCCTCACTTTCTCTAGTAATTGCTGCATAGCTTCAGCAGGGTGAACTAGATCACCTTCTGGAGTAGCCCAGAAAGCAAACGACTCGGTCACTTCCTGTAAGCAGGCAGATGATAATCAGAAATACTCCCAAAAATAGATGCAAACCTACTGAAGAAATTCAAGAGGAAAATAAATCTCATTCTCAAATTCACACACTACCCCCAGCAGTAAACTAAAAGTAGTAGTAAGTTTCTTTTCTTTTTTTCTATTTTCTTTTAAATAAAAATAAAACAATAAAAGATTGTTTCTTCTTTCTTTATCAGAAAAAAACAAAAGTTTGAAAACATTTTTTTTCCTACTTTTTTCCTTGGTAACCTCTTGTACTAAGAAACCAAAAATGAAAGTTTTAAAAACAAAATATTTAAAAAAAAAAAATGATAACCTAGAATCGGAGCTTTGCCTCACTACATCCGAGGTCACCCACACCTGTCCCAAAGCCTAGCCTTGAGAAACAACAAGAGATTTTACACTTCAAACTCACTCGTGGGTTTCGAACCCAGGACCTTCAAGAGAGCATATTTTAGAAACCCCAAGCCTCTACAAACAAGACCGCCCTTAGGGACAAATATTAAAAGAGTTTTTCTGATAATCGAGAATCGAAGCTTTGCCACACTGCATACCCGGGACACCTATGCCCGTCCCAAGGTTCAAACTTGAGAAACAACAAGAGATTTTACAATTAAGCTCACTCATGGGTTTCAAACCTGAGACCTCTAATGGAACATACCTTGAAGACCCCAAGCCTTTACCAACAAAGCTGCTAGGGACGAAAAATATTAAAATATTATTATGACACTTTATTTATATTTATGCTTATTTAGGCCAGTTTACGCTCATCTCGACCATTCTCATAGGACAACCATCGGAGTTTACGCTCATCTCGACCATTCTTACTAGACAACCACCCAACTCTACCACATTTGGAGAAGACTCCTAAAAAATTAATTTCTAAGTGAATGACCACCATGGATTGAATCCACACCCTCTTAATTCTCTAGCACCCTCTTTTGACCACTAAGCCAATCTATGAAGCTATAAATATTTCTCATTTTGTAAGTACAAATAAATTAAACAGTATTTTACTGCTTACAAAAATAACAAGAAACCAAAATTTAATGTTCCCAAATTTGAATACAGTTTTAAAACTAAAAAATCCTTGAGAATGAGAAAGAGACAAAACCAATGCCAAAACACATGTTTCTTAAAAAAATAGAAACAAGGTCAAGTGCAGTTACCAAGCAGCCCTTAAAAGCTCAATTCCGCATTCCACAACCTAAACCACAATTAATCTACAAGAATATGAAAAGTAACAATTACACACATTTATACCTCAATAAATGCCACTGGATCAGGACAATTTTGTTGTTTAGATAATCTAAGGGCACGTTCCGCAACAGTACGGCCATCTCTACGAGCGATTGCCTTAAAAAATTCCAGTAAATTTACTCTATCATTTCCAGAAAGTTCAGCAGTCATTCCTACATCAAGGAACACAACATGAGGCTTTGATTTGAAGAGTCGCTTCCGACGGGACTTCTCATTAGACACTCTGACAAGGATATTTCCAGGATGCATGTCTGCATGGATAAAGTTGTCCACCTGAAACAGAGAAAATTGAACCCCTAGGAATCAAGAAAAGTTTAACATTTAAATAACAATTTAAAATCCAAACACATCCAAGAAATTACAATTTCTGACATCAGATGAGTGCATGTGGAGGTAAAACTGGAACAGAACGACTTTTAGCAGATAAAGGAAAACCATTTAAACGAAGGAAAAAAAGTCATACAGGCTGAAGTAAAAAAAGAAAATACAAGTTGTAGTACCAAAAGCATTTTAAGAAGAGCATGTGTCCCAATGTGTGCCAATGCTGACTTGAGTCTTTCATATCCTTCAAGTTCATCAACATAGTGTGAAACACTTTCCCCGTGTTCATAAGTTTCCACTAAAACAGCAGGATGAACAAGAGGATACACTGGTTTAGGAAATGAAACATCCTTCCACTGTCTGAAATTATAAATAAAGCGGCTCAAGTGTGCAGCTTCCCTAGCAAGGTCGACCTGAGACATCATAAAAACAGCAAACTGTTGCACACTTTCATCCAATCTCAACCACTGGAGAGTAGGAATGAATTTTGAGACTTTAGCTACAAAATCAATTATAGTAAAATCTCTCCTAATCAGTTCCCCAACGCCTGGGTGTCTGACTTTTACAGCAACCACCATGGGCTCTATTTGTTGACCAGGGTATCGAAATTTCAAAGAAGCTCGATAAACTTGAGCAATACTTCCAGATGCAACAGGTTGTTCTTCAAAATTCTCAAATATCTCAGAAAGCTTTCGACCAAATGCTTGTTCTATAGTTTTCTTTGAGTAGGCAAAGCTGTGCTCTGGAGCTTTAGTGTGAAGCTTTGATAACTCTTTGCATAAATCTCTAGGGAAGAGATCTGGACGTGTTGCTGCCCACTGGCCCCATTTAATGAATGCTGGACCACCTTTTTCTAATGAACGATGAACAACCTGAAGCCAGAGTCTCCTGAAGCGAAATCCAAAGACATCCACAAATGGGGCCATCAATATGCTAGGGGAGAACAAAATTGCCAAATAAAGGGCTCTAAATAATAATATGATGCCTTCCACAGTAGAAAATAGTAGAGAAATCAAATAGGCACGTCCATCTTGTGCGCGGATGTAGAAAGAATTTTGTGATGGATAGTGGTCTATGTTGGAGAATGATCTTTGGGCACATGCTAGCTCTCCGCATGTAAAAGCAAATATACCAGGAACTATCAGGTGAGAACAAGACATGGCCAAGCAGAATGCTCGAGCAACTTCATTTAAGGTGGGTAAACTACGGCCATTGGAAGAGAATTTGCAAGAAAGCTTTTTCCAAACAAACTGAGCTTGTTGTCTAACAACATTACTGGTTGTCCAGTTACAGAAATTTCTATAATTACTAGTCCGGCTTAAGCTTCTTGTTGTGTAGTACAATGGGGAGGAAGAATGTCCTCTGGCTAAAAATCTATAAGACGAAAACAACTTATTGTGCAAGAGAGGCTCTGCTGTAACAATTTTCCCACCGTTCCTCACTTCTAAATGTCTAAGTCTGTGGCATGTATGAAGTGAACGCACTGCCTTCCTTATGTTCCCCAACATCAAATATCTGCATTTATTAAAGTTACTTTAGCAGCAATATATAATAACGAAATCTTGATAATAACAATAAATGTTGGGCTTCATATGGGTATTTAAGCTTGCACAATAGTTCATGTGTATAAATCAAATAAATAAATATCTAATCAGAAAAATAAACGATTGCAATATATTCCAGGAAACAATTATGAGAAATGCTACTTAGTTTTCATTAGATAAATAAAAGATTGCAAATGCTGGGCTTCATATTATTTTTTCTCTCTTTCGCATTTCCCTGTCATCTTCTACCTCTCTTCCCTCCTAGTCCTATCTTTCTTAAATCTGAAAAATTATGAATTTCCTCTCATTTCAATCCAAACATACTCCACTAGGTAAAACATTTGGATATCCCTCCCTACATTTCTTATTATTACATTATATCCGTACAAATTATGAGTTTCTTTAACAAATTTCTGAGTCAACTCCAATTAGTTTTCAGTTTATTTATTTATTTTTGGAGAATGTCTAGGATCGGACATATGATTTTCCTATCTAAGCAAAATAAATTAACTCTCAGATTTTAGGTAATAAAAAGAAAAAAATAATTCAAAACTACAGATATCCATGTTTTTTTCAAGAAATACGTATGACAATTGTACTCAAATTACTTGCACCTATTTGATAAAAAAAATCTTTATTTTTAAACCTGTAAGCAACAGATATCTTATGGCTACATTTATGCTTCACGGACACAAATCATTTCTCACTAATTCTCGTTATTTGTCCTAAAAACTAAAAACGCAAGGGATGTCAATCTGATTGGACTCAAGTTTTCCTATAAAAATATTATTTTCATCTTTCTTTTTGTGACGAGTCTTGGATTCGATTTAAATTGACAATTCACATGTTAGTATTCAAAATCAATCATCGAACAACTCTCCAATAGATATTCATTCTGAATCTCCCTCACTGTAATTCTCATTGAGGAAAAATAAATTGGCAACATAAAGAGAACTAGCTGCCCAATTGCCCAACTACCAAATATATTCAATCTGTAAATTAAACGGAAGAAAAAAAAAAAAAAAAACTAGAAGGTGACCAAAGCCAAGCTAGCAGTATCCAATTACGAACACCAAAAAATATGTCAAAATGATCAACAAGTAACGTCAATCTTAACAGAAAAAGCTCAAAAGGGGGAGGAAGGTGAGCTTGAGAGAGCATATAAATCAAAGAAACAAAAATAAAGAGGGTGTGAATAAGATTTCAATCTTACCGAGGAGGAGAAAGGAAACAAGGGCCTTGAGTCTACGAGCGGTCAAATTCGATCGTTCGAAAGGGAGAAAGAGCCGGAAGAGGTGACGGTTGATCGGTTGGTCGCCGGCGACGGGCGGTGGATTGAAGAAGGCTGAAGCTCGAATCTGAAATGGAGGGAGAGAGGGGAATCGAGAGCGATATTGAAAAAGTGAAGGCTGATATGAAATTGAGAAAATTAGGGCTAGATTTTTGAAGGTAAAATAAATGGCTGATACTATCGTTACGTTGTATTCACCAACGTCGTTAACTTACAACTCACTAGGGATGACCGCGGGGTGGGGCCGGGAAATGGCTTTCCCATCCCCGCCACAGAAATTATTCTCTATTTTTACGAAATTCACCTTTTTTTTTTTGCTAGGATCAAGGCGGAGATTCTCGGCGGAGAATTTGCAAGAATTTATTCCTCGCAAAGAATTTTTTCATTCAATTTTCTTTTTAATATTTTTTGAATTATAATCTTAAATAATCAAATTTTCTTATAAAATATTTATAAGTTTTAATTATATTCTTACGAAAGTGTTCATTTAGATATATAATTTCACTAAAAAATATTTATTTTATCTAAAAAGTAAAATAATTAAATGAGATAAAAATAATTTTAATTAAAAAAAAAATTTTTAAAAATGTAAACTGGATGGGGATCAGAAAAATGGGGATGGGGAATGCATTCCCCATCCCCATTTTCCCCATGGAGAATTTTTTCTCCCTGTTCCCGCCCCTAGGATCCACGCAGGGAAAATGGATATCTCTACAACTCACTTGGCTAAGAGTATACAAGTAAATTTCCTTTTTATATGTTTTAAAAAAATTATACTCAGATTTTATTATTGTCTTATCTACCTTTCAAAATTAATAATTATTTTTACAATTCTGTTTTTCATTGAAAAATATGCTTATATTTATATAAGATTTCATCTCAAAATCAATTGAGATCAATATAGCATTGTGTAACTTTTTATTAGTAACGAAATTTCATCTTGAAACCAATTGATTATCCTGATCGTTGCCTCCCTCTCATGTGTGCCACCTCGTGACACTCACACGTCTTGAGCCCCATTGCCAAAGTTACTCGGAATGAAATTTTGATAAAATTTCAAAATGATTAATTAAGATAAAGTTAAGATTTATCAAGATAGATGAAATTTCAATCAAATAAATTTTGAAGAGAGTACTTCAAATACTAGCTCAACAAAAGGTCGTGGAAGACAAAAGTACTAAAACCATATGGTACAAGATCAAATAATAATATAAGGTATGACAAAAATCAAGTTGAATGAAAAAATTGTCATAAATTTAGTCATTATTCCTGGGAATGTCGAAATGAAGATGAAGAAAATGTCAACTATGTTGAGCAAGAAATTAAAAGTCATGAACCATTTTTGCTTCTAGCATGTAGAGGGAAAAGAAATGTAAAAATAGTTCATGGTATCTTGATAGCGGTGCAAACAATCACATGTGTGTAAATAAATCAATGTCTATGGAACCAGATAAATCTATTGGTGAAAATATCATATTTTACGATGCTACAAAAATTAATGTAAAAGGTAAGAGAAATATTTTAATCAACTTAAAGAATGGTAACCAACAGTTTATCTCTAATGTTTATTATGTGTCAAATATAAAGAACATCATTTTGAGTTTGGGGGACAACTCTTGGAGAAAAGATATTTAATGTTTTAATAAAAGATTATAGTCTTTCAATAATGGATAGTCATGATAATATGATTGTTAAAGTACAAATGATGAAGAATGAATTTTATTGTTAAGCATTCAAACTGACGTTGCAAAATATTTAAAGTCATGTTTGAAAGATCCAGGATTTGACACATGAAATTTGATCATTTGAACTTTGATGGCCTGAGACTATTAGCAAAAAACGACATGGTGAAAGGCTTGTCATAATCAATTTTGTGAAGGTTGTCTTTGAGGCAAATAATCAAGAATGAGTTTTCTATAATAATCTTCTTCAAGAACATGAAGACTAGTAGAGCTTGTTCACCCTGATCTTCTTTTGATAAGAATAATAATTTCTTACGATTTATCGATGATTTTAGTCGATAAAAAATTGGATTTATTTTGTTAAGGTGAAATCAAAAGTTTTTAGCATTTTAAAAATAAAGTGGTATATATATAAAAGCTTTAAGATCAGAAAAAAGAAGGAGAATTTAATTCAAATGAATTCAAACGATTTTGTGAAAAAAATAGAACTAGTTGGCCTATGACAGTTCCATGCATTCCCTAAAAAAAGGACGTTGTTGAGAAAGAACAAAACCATACTCAACATGGGTCGAAGTATGTTGAAGAGCAAAAGATGCGAGAAGAATTTTCCACACAAGTAATTGTTTATTTGTCAAATCGTAAAAGTATAATTGTTTCTTTGTTAATTCTTTACTCATTATGGCTCGAAATAAACAATTTCTTGTGTGGCAAATAAAACACTTGTAGATGTAATTTACATCAATTTTCAAGTTGCTTCTTGAATTAACGAAGGATGGAAATAACTCTTTTTTTAATTGAGAGATTGAGTTTGGGTACATTATAATAAGGAACGATATCCTTCTCAAAAGAAGACCAAGTTATATCTTGGAGGGGATGGTCCTTTTAAGTCCTTAAAAGAATTCACTACAAGAAAAATCGCATACAATAACATTAAAAACTGCTATCATAGGCCTATAATAACTTTTTCAAAACGCGATCGTAGTCAATGTTATTGAAAGTATCAAAATTGTAATAGCATTTTACCGCTATAAAAATGCTATAAAATATTGACTTTAATTGCGTTATTTTAATGTTATGAGATTTAATCATAATGATGGAGAAACCGCACTATTACCTTGTTCATAACATTTTTTACGCTATAAACATGTCATAGCATTTTTTGTAATGTGATGTTATTAAAAGTCCTTTACATTTCATACATTTTTCATAGCTAAAAGAACTATGAACATGTCATCATTTAATAGCACTAGAAAACCTTAATGTGTTTTGCACGTGTTCATATTTTGATTTTTTTTTCTTCTTCAAATTATTAAGTCTTGTTTCTATTTTTTTTAAATGTCTATATTTATTCGTGTTTTCATAATTTTCAACATATTGTTCTCTCTTTGCGTCCTATAAATAAAATGGCGTCCTAGAATTAAATTAGATTAATAAATCACTAAATTGTCAATTACAACAATACCCTCTTTTATTTGGTTCTTAATTTCGAAAAGATTTACCATTTTGGAAAAACTATTTTCATTCCATACCCACTAAGCTCGAAATGAGGGTGCATTTATTAGGAAAAATCTATTTAAAAATAAACCGTTATTTCATTTCCTTATTTCTCAAATATCTTCTCCCCATTTTCCTTTTTCATATTTTCCATAAGTACGAAATACATATCATTTTAAATGACAAATTAATTTTACGATTTTCATTTTCTTATTTCTCAAATATCTTAATGTCTATATAAAAAAAACCTACCAAATATTTCAGCCTTGAACTTTTCCATTTGATCATTAGACAACTTATTTTGATTGTGTCATAGGTTCCAAAAACATTTATTAAGTTGAAATCAGAAGTCGAATTATCTTACATGACTGTATTTAACAGTAAAAACAGTATTGTTCGTACCTTGTATATTCTATCATGTTTATAACCACTGGTACTCTAGTTTTACTGTTGTGTTTTTACTGTATGTACAGACTACACATTATGTTCTGTACTCTCTTAATTTTACATACAGTCAAACTGTTTTTACATTCAAATACATTTAAACAGTTTATTACTAATCATCATAAATACTTGTTCAGTACTATCAAACTGTAATAAACATGTTATAACACAATACGAGTTTCCATACCAGCAAATTTAACACTGTTTTAAAAAGATAATTGTTTACTATACAGTTTGGTGCAATTTTTTATATCTTAGTAATGTACCGTGTAAAATTTATAACTTAAGGAATATGTTATTTTGGTTGTTGTTCTGTACTTATTGGTTTAGTATTTTACATTCTCCCATCTTTATGTATCCACAAAATCGACTTAAAAAATTAACCATCTTAAACACAGAGGCAAAACGTTGTAGTTTTTATTTTGACTGTACCGTATAAAACAAGTCATTTCAGTACTGTGTGGTTATCATAAGTGTTTAGAATTCATTCAACAGTATATGTATGCGAAACCATCTAAGACAACACCCTAAATCTAAAGTTGTGAAAGCAATTGGAAATTTGGAGGATCAGGAAATCGAGTATATTCATTTTCTTCTACTTTTTTTTCTCTTCTTTTCTTTCGTCAAACTGAACTTTGACGTAAAAAGAGAAAACATGCATTTTGACAGTTTTTTTTCTTTTGTGTTGCCCTCTTTGCATGTTGTGTATCAGAAAATATCTCATGTCCTTTCAATTGTAACAAATAAACATCATACACTCAGCGTAAAACATCAACATGTCATAATTAAAATTTACGTATGAACTATATATATATATATACAATTTAGTCATAATTGAAAACATTATGTTGATATAATGAGTGCATGGGTCAAGATATCTTTCAGCTACTTCATAATTATAGTAATTTCATTTTCATCCCACTAACCACGATGTGCAATATGGAGTGGGATGCTTGCAGAACCTATGAGACAAAGTTGTACATAATTACTAACATATCCAAACATTACTGTAAAATTTTTAAGTCGTATAATATACATGTATAAACCATACGGAAGTGCGGAATGAAAATGTAATGTATAGAATAGGAGTATGGAAGATGTATTGGATATAAATAGAATAAATACTAAACAATAAATGTATTGTATAATTTATACAGTATGCAGAATGAAATATATGAACAAATAGAGTACTGTGTGTTATATACAATATTATATATGTGTGTAAAATCAAGAATAACAGCACATGTAAAACTACAGTGTTAATGGTATTATGGAATCTGATGCCGTAAATATTACTGAAAAACATGTGAGTAAATAAGATGGATTTGATATGAAAAGAATGCATAGTAATGATGTTAGGTTTTAAAGTATTGGAAAAATGAAAGGAATAAAGACATACCATATTGTATAATCTGAGACATATCCGATCGGGATTATGGGAGAATGAACAATAAGATGTGGATGAAATGCTGGGATTTCAAGAACAAAAAATGGACAGGAAGATTTGAATGATTGCGATGTATGGAAGCTACTGTATGGACGAAGGATTGAAATATTGTGATTGAAGAAATGAAAAGCCGTCTGGTCAGAAAACAATGGTCAACGAACAATATTGAGGTCGCCGGAATGTATGGAGGATGAACAAGGAGGAAATGAGTCGATGAAAGATCTTAGAGGAGAAGACAGTCAACGTAGCTTACACATTGATGGAATAGGAATAAAAGAAGTGAGAGAATTGAACAAATCAATTATAAATTTGTAAAATTAATATGTCAATTAAGATGGTATGTATTTCCTACTTATGGAAAACATGGAAAACGCATTTAAAATTTGGAATGAAAGCAATAAATGGGAAAAAGGGCAAAATGGTTTTTTTTTTTTCTTAAAAAAAGATTAATTCAAAATTAAAATTAAAAAAAAAAAAGCAAAATAAAGGTTGTTTACCTATTTATGCAAATATGTCTTAAAAGTGGTCTATTTAGTACCATTTCCCTTTAATATATAAGAACATGGTTACATATATATTATTAAAAGGAAAGAGAAATGAATAACCAAAAGAGTCGGTGGTCTAGTGGTTTCATTATTTGGTGGTAATCCAATTCAACACCACAATCACGAGTTCGATCCTAAAAATAAGTATTTTGAAATAATAATAAACATACAAGATAGAAGAAAAAGAATAAAGAATATACCGAATGGGAAAAAATTCAAGTGTTTGTAAGAAAAATGTTGGGGAAAGTTCAATATA
>JBBMKA010000026.1:4570046-4589978 GCA_037833695.1 Sechiopsis laciniata | reverse complement strand
CTTTAACATTTTCATCATTATTTTATGTTTTTTAAGATTAAGGGTATTTTTGAAACATCTTACAAGTTTATGGATATTTTTGAAACAAAACTTTAATGGTTTCCATCCAACTTTAACGATAAGGGCATTTTTAAAACTTTTGTTAAAGTTCAGGGGCAATTTTGAAACTTTTCAAAGTTTGGGGACATTTTTGACACAAACACCATAGTATAGGGGCATTTTATATAATTTAGCCTTTCTAATATTCTAACATTATTAACGAAATGATTTGTGGCTCGATAGTTTCATTATTTAATAATAATTCGATTTAATATTATGGTCATACGTTCGATCTCGAAAATCGATATTTAACCTTCATATATATATATATATATAAGAGTACTTCTGCAGTGCATAGTAGTAATTATAAATAATAAATGCACTAAAAGAAATTAAAAAAAAAAAAATGCATTTTGCTTCCATAAATAATAAACGTACTAGAAAGAAGGACGATTGGTTAGAAAAAGGCCCATAAATCTGAGAAAATCTTAGAGTTGTCTCTCTAATTGCCAGATCTATGCTACAAACTCTGCCCCTCTTCTCTTCCCTTTCTTAATTAAAAACCCATTCATTTCATTTCCAACAAAATACTTTGAACACAGTAAACAAATCCACACTTCAACGTGCTTTCCCAATACGTACGCCTTCTCCAAGATTCCCCATATAAATATTTACACCCTTCATTTCACTTCACTTCCATTCCATTTAAGCAAAAAATAAACAAAAACAAATCTCCATTCTCTCCATTCTTCTTTCACTTTCTTATATTCTTCTCTTCCTTCACCACAACACACAATGTCGGTGGTCCTGGCGAAGACCGACTCCGAGGTGAGCAGTCAGACCCAGTCTTCGCCAGCACGGTCGCCCAACTCAAGGCGGCCGGTGTACTACGTGCAGAGTCCATCACGGGACTCCCACGATGGAGAAAAGACGACGAACTCGTTTCATTCGAGCCCGGTGCTTAGTCCAATGGGGTCACCCCCTCACTCACATTCCAACTCTTCGTTGGGCCCCCACTCACGTGACTCCTCCTCCACCCGATTCTCCGCCTCTACCAAGCCCAGATCTAGCAAGGCGGCCAATCACAAGACTCCCAAGCCGTGGAAGCGCTTCGACGCCATTGAGGAGGAGCGGCTACTCGACGACGGTGCCGCGTCCAACGGCTTCAGCCGTCGATGCTACTTCCTTGTTTTTGTTATTAGTTTTGTGATTCTTTTCTCTCTATTTTCGCTCATTTTGTGGGGTGCTAGCCGCCCTCAAAAACCCACCATTCTCATGAGAGTAAGTTATAACAAGTTTTATATTGTGGTTTAACGAAACCAAGCGGGTTGTTAATTAATTATGCAATTTGGATTTTGAATTTTGGCATTGCAGAGCATTTTGTTTGACAAGTTTGTGATCCAAGCGGGGGCGGACTTTTCAGGAGTAGCAACGGATTTGGTGACAATGAACGCGACCGTCAAGTTCGTATATCGAAACACGGCAACGTTTTTCGGTGTTCATGTTACTTCTACTCCGCTTCAGCTTTCGTATTCCCAGCTCACACTGGCCTCTGGAACTGTATGAATTCGCTATCTTAACTCTTTTCATTCATTAATTTACAATGTTTTACTAATGTGCTTGTGAACTATTTGATACATTTCATTTTTTTGTCTCTTTGTTGATGAACCAGACAAGGAGACATTGTCTTGTTTTTTCTAAAAAATATAATTCAGTAGATCTACTACATTAAATCTAGTCTTATTGGTTACTATTTTATTCAAATAATTAACTCCATTTCATAGTTTACTATGACTATCGATTTTTTTAATTTAAAAAATTGACTTTGTTTACTTCCAGATTTCCCCTTTATGTAATAATCCTTTTTTTAATACTGTTTAAAAAAAAAATTTAAAAACTATCATGCCAACGTATAAATGTTATGTTTATTATACATGCTTTCTATAGAATGACTTTAATTATTGCACCACACGATAAATTAAAGAAAATGCATTTTAAAAAGTTAATCAAACTTATTTTCACAAAATTTTATTCTGCCTTGTTTAATAGGCAGTGCTGTAATTTGTTGGAAAAAAGAGTTTTTTAATACTAAGTTTTGAATGAAGTTTATTTAACATTTCAATAATACTCAATTTTAATAATTATGTGTTTTTCAATTAGATTTTTTATTTTAAAAATTAAATTCATGTCAAAATTCAAATAATTACTTCATTAATATATTGCAACATAAAATTAGTTTAGTCAACATCATATTACATCACTAAATTAAAATTGAAATTGAAATATCAATGGTTAAAATGTTTTATTGAAACATTATGAACTAAATAAAAAAAAATTATTCATAACTTAGAGATTAAAAAAATATTTTTGCAAAGAAAAAAAAAAACAAATTCTAACTATAATTAAGGAGGAGAGATGTGAACCCTTGGCATCTTTTTTTTGTTATATGAGAATACATCTATGACTATTGTTGGCCTGAATGTGCTAATTCTTACTCCTACTTGTTTGTCACTTCGATTATAATATTGACTTCACATTAAAAATTTAAAAAGATCAAAATAGTTTTTTTCTTTTTTATTATTGAAAGATTAGAAGAAAGGAATCATGGATAGGGAAGAATTAAATCAATTTGCTGTGAAACGAGACGTCAGAAAAAGTGATAAAAACGTGTTTAATAAGCAAATTTATTCATTTCTTGTTAAGCAATAAAATGAATGAGTGATTATTTATTTTAAGAATAGAATATTGAATTGAAAGGCTTAGCGTGGGAAATGCAGATGCAGAAGTTCCACCAAGAAAGAAAAAGCCAACGAGTCATAACGGTAACGGTAAAAGGAACCACCATTCCGTTGTACGGAGGCGGAGCCAGCCTGGTCAGCGTTAGCGGAAAGCCGGTGGACCCGGTTCCCCTGAACCTTCAATTCACGGTCCGGTCCAGAGCCAACGTGTTGGGCAAATTAGTAAAGCCCAAATTCTACAAGAGCGTGGCTTGCACAGTAATCATGGACCCCACCAACATGAACAAGCCCATTTCTCTCAAGAATAAATGCTCATACCGCTCATCAGGTTAAAAAAGTAATTAAAAAAATATATCTTACTTAATTATAATATGTGTTCACACTTACAATATATATTTTTTTTGGTTATTTTGTGTTTGGATTTGGGGTTTTCCCATTTTGACCCTATCTATGGTCTCATATGGCTTACTTTGAATGTTGAATGAAATGAAAAATGGTCTTTTTTGGAAATCCACCCTCTTTGAATTGAAATAATCTTCACCCAAAATGAAGCTTCTTGGTTTACTTCTATTAGATTAGTCCCATGAAAAAGATCTATTTTTATTTTTATTTTTGGTTGTTGTTGTTGGTTGGTGGTACAAATTGTTTCCTTCCCTACACTTCAATTCTAAATATATATTTGAATTTATTATTACATAGTGCTTTCATGTAGTTATCCAAACCCAATTTGGTTTTACTTTCACACCTCAACAATTTGATTTTTTTTAGTTTTGGATCAATATGTGAACTTTCCTTTACATGTAAGATGTTATTCACTGACTTTTGTTCATTATGCAAATTGTTTTTTTTTTTTTTTTTTTTTTTTTTTTTTTTTTTTTTTGAGAATTGGTTTGTTTTTCTTGGGCAAGGTAGTATGAACATAAGAATTTTGATTTTTTTAAAAAAAGTTGAATCTAATTTGATTTTGGGGTTGAATTATATTATTTTGGTTTCTATTAACTTGACTTGGTTTTAGTCTAGATTATATGGTTTTACAATTCAAGCTAAACAATATGGTCATAGCTAGTTTAATTTTCAATTTCTCTTTATAATTTTTAAAGCTTTTATTTGGTCATGGTAGTTTGATTACTACCTGTAAGTTGTCTGTAGACTTAATTTACTCTCCTAAATATCTACTTTTCTGTTCTAGAACTTCATAAAAAGAAACAAAAATAGTACTAAACTTAATATTTTTTTAGTTAAAAAAAAATTGAGGAGAAGATTCCACGATAACTTTTTAATCGTGAATAAATGATTAGTTTGTTGCCAACATGAACAATGTGATATTGACGTATTAAACAACGAGATCTATGATTTAAATATCTCAATTTTCAATGTACTTAAAATAAAACATTTAGTTATGATTTCATTAGAGTTAAATTGTTATAAAAAAAAACTAAATACACAAAATAAATTGTTTTTTTTATACAACAATATTTAAGAAATAAAGATTTATAATTACTATATTGTACGAAATGTCTTAAAGTTATGCTTTTGTTGGCAGACAAAATAAATTGCAATTGTTGGGTAATCTGTGAAATTTGTAGCCACACAACAATTAGTACAACCAATTTAATTAAATTAAACTAATACTTTAACTATTTCAAAACAGAATTTACGTGAGTATAATTATATGATTATTAGGTTTTTTTTTTTTCAATCATTCATATTATATAAGTATGAATAGTTCATTTTCACCTATTTAACTAATTAATAATAAAATTTTATATTTTATCAACTAAATTTTAATTTTAGATTATAAATCATAAAGCATAAATTTTAATATTTTTAATTAAATTGAAAAATAATTGAAAAAAAGATTGGAACTCATGAATTTTTTATTTTGAAAATACATTAATATTACTAACTTAACACTTTTATTGATTTTTTCTAATTTTAATTTTGTAACTATAAACATTAAACTCTATCGTGCATTCAAGTTAAGGACTCATTTTATAATTTATACTTTCTCACAAAATTTTTAATCCTAAATAGACACTTGATTAGTTATGATCTCATGAGAGAATTTATCAACTGAGATACATTCTATTTAATTTTTCAAAAATTAATTTCAACTTCTTGCAATTTAGTGTGCGGTACATGACGTGGGTCACAATTTTCAAGATTAATATGTTTATTCTTCTCTTACAATAAAATTTAAAAATAAATCTTTTAAATTTTCAAAAAAAAAAAAACTTCTACTCCTGCTTAGACCAGTTAAGGTGTAATATATATATTTTTTAGATTACAACAATTGTGGGTAGAAAAATTTGAACTCAAGACCTTCTGTCATTGGGCGTACACTAATGTTGCCGAGCAACTGCTCTCGTTGGCAATTAAGGTATAATTATCCTATGAAAAAATACGGAATAATCATTACTTTTGTGTTATTTTTTCATCATCAAATTGATTTTAATAGGATGCTTATTTTATTAAATATAATATAAAAAAGTATTAATATTGATATAATATTGTCTACTTTAAACATAGATCTATATTACTCTACATAAATTCTCATAATTTTATTTTTTGTTTCAACTCGATATAAGACAACTTTGTTTATATCCTAACAATCATCACTTTCAACAAAGTTCTACCGAGTCTTATTAGGGTTCGTCTTATGTATTCTACCTTCGAGAATTTAATCCTCCTCTCAACAAAAGACTAAGTCTTCCCTGAAAAAGTTAATGTCTAGTCAAATCTAGACAAACTCCTCTCCTAATACTAATTGATAAGGATAACAATTTAATTTGTATTTTCAAGTTACAATATTATCCACTTTTGACATATCTCTCCTAAAAAATATCTCATATCAACATAGTCGGTTGTCATTACTTTTATACATGCCAATTATTTTTTCTTCATCCAAACAATTTTGTTTATAGAATACATCTCACATATAATTTTGAGTGGAAAGTAATGAATATATTATTTCATAAATCAACGACAAAATTTGATTTATATGTACATTGGACCACACCTCTTTCTGGTGTGCATCCCATCCATCAACTCAATCGTGTGTTCACCTATCTATCTTCACCAAATTCGCTATTCAAAATTAATCAACAAATCAAATGAATTCTGGATCGTTCATTTTGATTGAAGATCTTCCAAAATAAAAAAAATAAATAAAAGAATTCTTCAACTCCTAAATAGCCGAACCGAACCCAACCGAACCGTGATAAGAAATCATCTGACGGTGACCCAACTGTCAGTCACGGACCAATCAACTGGCCCATTCTCCACTAGCTGAACCAGCCGCTCCGCCGAAGAAAACGAATCCGACCAACATTCCGATTCATCCTCAAATCTCCGACCGAACCCTCGCGATTGAACCGAACCCCAATCCTCGAAATCAAAAGGGCATCTCGGCGACGCCGATTGCTCACTCTTCGTCGTCGATGAAACAGAGTCGCCGGAAACTGCCATAAACGGGTGATTCAAAAGCATCTCCGCCGTCCATCTCTTCGCCGGATCCTTCACCAAACATTTACACACAAAATCCTTCCCTTCATCCGAAAGATCCGCAGGAATTTCCGGCAATTCCTCTCCGATCCCAATTCGGATCAACAGGGAATAAATATTCGTTCCCGGCCTGCAATTCCACCCCGGTTTTCCAGTGAACATCTCCACCACCGCGCATCCGACGGCCCAGATATCACACGGCGATTCATACTCGTTATCATTCACCGATTCCGGCGACATATACAGAGGAGATCCTCTCAATTGAAACCTCCCTGTTTGATCTCTGTTTTTTCCCTCTTTTTTCGCCAATCCAAAATCAGCAATCTTAACATCGTCACCAAACACAAGAACATTCCCAGGCTTCAAATCGCAGTGAACAAATCCCTTATCGTGAATATACGAAAGCCCTTCGAGAATCGTCCTCGTAAACCGCCGGATCTCAAATTCCGGCAAACAACCACCACTGTTCTGTATTCTGTCGGCCAAACTTCCACCGCTAGCATACTCAAGAAACAAATTATAAAACTCCTCGCCTTTCTCAACGCTATAATCCTCACCAAAACACCTAATAATTTGTGGGCAATGGCCCAAATAATCCAAAATTCGCTTCTCGTTCTTGAGAGAATCAGAGCAGATCGATTCCGATGATTTAACCGCCATTAATGGCGGAAACAGAGCACTGGAACTGTTGGAAGGGATAGCTAAGTTGATGGTCGCGAAACTTCCATGGCCAATTTCTCGGCCTCGAACCCAATCCATGGCGGAGAAGAATCGATTGGGTTTTGTCGGCGGCGTTTGGAAATGGGAAATTGTTAGTTTGGAGAAATAGTTTGGTTGAAGTATTGTTGAAGGGCTGTTTTATAGGAAAGAATTAGGCGATTGAAAAGGGAAAAAAGGAGAAAAATAAAAGCACGTGATATTAATTTGTAAGAATTATGTTCGTAGAGTTTTGGTTTTGGTTTTCACATTTAGAGAGAGAGAGAGAAAGAAGTATATGAGAAACGTGGTTAATATGGTGGTGGATCGTCTAGATTTTTACTCAACCCCACGCGGATTTTAAAAGCGATGGCTCTTTTTATTTCATTATTGTTTTATATATATATATTTGTGTGTGTTTTCATTAATTTTGTTTAAATGATTTGCCACCGGATTTGTTGGGGCGTATTAGATTTTGAATAGGAAAAATTATTTTTTTAGACTAGGAGTTTGTATTTAGTACGTACATCTAAAAATTAAACAATTTTATCTTAAATATTTGAATAATATTTAATTTTAATTATCGAAAAAACATAATAAAAAGATGTACTAAAAACTCACGCAAATGACTAAAATTAAGGCATTAAGGTAAAAATATTTTACAAATAAGAATAGTACTTCGACGGTATAAGCTAGTGACGTATTGGTTTGATTGTTTCCTGTAATCAATTTCATACTTGATCATGATTATCGACTAGAGCAGACTAAAATTTTATATATATATATATATAGTTTTTTTTTTTCCAATTCATGGAAAAATTCCTTTATTTTCTAATATTTAGAAAGAGCAGAATTTAACTTATAATAATAATTATTATTATTGTGTTATACAAGTTGTGTCCTAACTCAACTCTGATCATATGATTTTAATCCAATAGAAACTTTAATTAAAATTTAGGAATTAAAAAAAATATTTTTCTCTTTTGAATTCATTTTTAATTTCGAGCACCACTTTGTGTCCTATGCTATCCATCCCCACGGGGCTGGGGTTGTTTCACCAACACAATTCTGATTTATATATTTTTTCTTTCTAATTAATGTTCTTATTCAATTTAAACTTTACCTACAATTGGCAATCTATAATGTTTCATGAATAATTAATTGTATTTGTTAAGTATTAAAACCAAGCTTTTGTAATGTTGTTAAAAAAAAATCCAAGCTTTTATTTTATTTTTATTATAAATTAAGTACGTTAAAGAATAAAGTTTTCCATCCTAATTATTTCCCTTTTCTCTTTTATTTATTAATCTGTAATTAATTGCATGCCACACTTTTTAACTTTTTTTCTGCTAAATTTCTCTTCTCCAAAGAAGTAGAATTTTCAATTGTGTTGTGAAATATCAGATAACTAGCAAGTTACAAATTTGAATTTTTACCGAATAAATTTAGTGACGGTTGATTATCTTTTTATGTAATAATTCATTTCAACTTCATAGTTACATGCTCAATTTTGGAAATTAATATTTTATTAAATTGGTATTTTGTTCTATAATTTAAATAAAATACCATTTTTCTAACAAATTTTCACGTGAATTGTATGCATTTTTTTCTTCAAATAATTACCGTAATAACTCAATTGGTAAAAGTGTGTATCAAAGATCAATAAGTTATAAATTCAAATATTTCTATCTAATTGTTCTTAAACTAAAAAAAAAAAAAAAAAAAAAAACCGTACTTTTTTTTCTCCACCATTTTTAAAGCTAAAAAAATGGAAGGAAGCAAAGAAAAAACAACTATTAAAGAGGCAATTTTAAGAAAGCCTACTAAAAAGATAAAGTTTTTAACTAACAAAAAGGGAAAGTAAAATAAAACAAAAAGCAACTTTTTTAAACTAACATCAAATTCTCGAATTTTTAGTAAATTTCAAATTCTCAATTATAAGCGTGAAAAAAGAAGCAACTTCTCAATATGAAATGTATTATAACATAAAAATGAATATAAAAGCAATATCCCTCTCACAATGTAGTGGAAGCAATGATCTACAATTAAGAAAAATAAAATTCATTAGCCAAAAAGTGATGCGCCTCATTCAATTGATTTAAAAAACTTCCCCTTCATAAAGACAAACTTTTTTTACAAATGCATTTTTATACTCTGCATTTAAAAAAGGCTATTTCTTTGGGCATTTTCAAAATTGCAAATCTTTTCAATTTTTCTAAGGTTAATCAACATAATTGTAAAAAAAGAGAGGTAAATTAAGTGATTTAAGATCATTATATAAAAAAGTTCTATGATGAGTAATAACTTGATGTCATTAAGGGTTTGTTAACAATTGATATATAATTAAATAATCTAATTATAACTTGTTTTCTTAAACATAACTTAGCTCTTTTTAGTTCAACGATGAAATTGAAATTTTGAACTTTTGATATTAATTTTGATCATAAATCCATACTTTATCAATTTAGCTATATACTTCTTAAATTATTATATTTGTCCATATTTTGAAATAGAATCAAAAGAAATAGGGAAATGATGGTGAAGTATGACATACATAGCTTAGAAGGAAAGTGAAAAGGGAGGCCTCTAATTAAAAGCCCTATTGTTTGAGTTTGAGTATTCAAAAAGAAAAATAATAGCAATCCCCACCTTATAAATCTACTTTATATACTGTTTATTTTTTCTTCTTTTGTTCCTTTTACAAAATCATAGCCATGAATGGCATCAATTATTGGTTGCAGCTGCTCTGCACATTGAGAGTGGCAAAAGAGTATAATATTTTACAGTAACATTTTTTTGTCACACTATATCATTTTATTGGTTAAGAAATGGAAAATGTTTAGAAGATGATGATTTGGATGCACCAACTCTCCATCACCCATATAGTAAGGTGATGTGTCATATGAACATTTGTTATTGGTATTAATGGCAAAAACTAAAATGAAAAGGTTTTGGTGTAGTCATGGCTGCACCCCATGACTGTACCTCCTTTAACAACCACACACAAAGAAAAAAAATTTAAAAACAAAAAGATATTATAAAAAATAAAAATTTGTGACTCTTAAAGAGCCACATCAGTGGGTGCAGACATCGTTGCACCAAAACCTTTTCCAAACTAAAATCAGTTGCTTTCATAAAAAGGAAAAAAAAAAACTAAAATAAGTATATATTATTGATCAAAATTAGAAAAAAATGTAAATTAAAATACTTTTAAGATTTTGGCAACCTAATATCATGTCAGAAATGAAAGATAACGTTTTTTTCACCATACAAATTCAACTATAATAAAATTCTCAAAAACAAATTAAAGTACATATAAATAAAATTTGACAACACAACTTTTGTAAATCATTCTTTTTCTCTCTAGATTTCTTGGTTATTTCATTATCTTGTAATTGAGAAAAAAGGCAACGATGCTTTAAAAGAGTTAATTTAAACATAATTTAATAGATAGATGCACTCATTAAACCTGGCATTTTTCAAAATTGAAAGTTCATGCATTTAAAAATACAATATCAGCATCCACATGAAAATAATCTAATTTAAAAACCAACAAAAGGGTTCCTTTTCAAATATTTTATTCATTGACATACCATATGTTTTTTGGAGCATAATAGCATAATATGTCAATTTTCCTTTTTGTTTACTATTTTTTTTTTTTCAAAGAGAGGATAAGTTCAAATGAATAAAGCAACTGTGGCAGCTTGATTTAAATTATTAATTAGAAAACGAGTTTTTCATTCTTAACGAAGGAAATGACTTATTATTTCCCTGTTCTTGTGTATGTTTTGTTCATGAAACTAATTTAAGAGTTACTAGGGATGTGACCTTTCAAATGTTTCAAGAAAGTTCTTAAATGTTAAAAATGTTTTAAATACTTAAAAAAAAAAACATTTTAAAGCTCTCATTTGAGATAGGGATACATTTTCATCACATAAATTATGCATTCTAATTTTATATAAGTTAATAAATATAATTGAATTTACTTCAATTCATTGGCTTAAGTTTTTGAGTTGATTAATTATCTAATATAATTTAACATTTACCTCTATTTATTATTGTACACTCAAAGAAATACAATCTATAGACACTTAATTTTGTTGGATTTTGGCAAAATAATATAAGTGAATTGTCCAACATTGAAAAAATGCAAGATAGTGATGTACTTTAAGCACTATAAAATGAACATGAGACTTTGGCTTCAAAGCATCCTAGTTGGAAGCACTTTAAGTTTGATGTATTCACTCTAGTCTTTTTTTTTTTCTTTTTTGTATTCTCTTGTGGAGAGTGGGACAAATGGTGTGAGTAGTATAAACTTTGAAGAAAGTGTTTATGTAATTGGGGTTGGGTAGAGAATTCTGTGTGATTATAACAATTTGTCACATAGTGGAAGTTCTTTCCGTCCGTGATTTTTTCCCCGGTTTGGAGTTGTTTCTTTCTATTTTGCTTTTCCTTTTAATTTCTCAGTATTTTTCTACTTATTCCTGCTGTTATACAGGCTAATCACATGAAAGAAAGTTATCCTAATAGAGCAAGTTCGTCAAAGGGCTTGGGTTCGGATGCTGACGTGGTCTCTCTTGCTAGAGGAGATGTTGATTCTCTCTTAAGAAAGAAAGAAATCATCCTTATGGTATGTTCGCGTTGCCATTATAGAGGATATGATGTCAGCGGTTCCATAAGTTTGCACACGGGCATTGACTTGCCAGTTATGCAAGGTGCCAGTGGTGGAAATTATGTCGGTGGCTAAAGAACTTCTAGGTAAGCCAAGTAGGTGGAAGTTGCACCATAAATTTCAGCAAAATGTATCGAAATGTGACAAAGAAATTTTTTTTTGGAATGTGAGATTTCAAGTGTTATACTTTTTATGGTGGAGTATGTTATAATTCTCTGAGTTGAGATTTATGATTGTCAGAGAAGACAATATTGCAGTAGAAAATGTGGATTATTCAAATATCTCGTCAAGGTGGAATTTGTTGGGTTTTGACAAAATATTAGAAGTAAATTGTCTCACATCGGAAAGATGCAAGATAGTGGTATACTTCAAGCACTATAAAAGGAGTACGAGGCTTTGGTTTCAAAACATTCCAGTCGGAAGTACTTTAAGCTTGTTGTGCTGACTCTAGTAAAATTCCTTTTGTATTCTCTTGTGGAGAGTGGAACAAAGGATGTGAGTAGTATAAGTTTTGAAGAGAGTGTTTATGTAATTGGGGTCGGGAAGAGAATTCTGTGTGATTGTAACAATTTGTCACATAGTGGAAGTTCTTTCCATCCGTAGTTTTTTCTCCAGTTTGGAGTTTTTCCACATAAATACTTGTGTTCTCTATTTTGTTGTTTCCTTTTAATTTCTTAGTATTTTTCTACTCATTTGCGCTGTTATTACAACAATATTACAAATTTGAAGTTAATATTAATCAAATTTGATTCAATATTGTTAATAATTTTAATACAATTAAATAAAAAATGTGAATATATTTCTGTACTTTATAGAAAAAGATAGTAATTTTTTAAAAGAAAAGTAAACATTTTTTTTTAAGGATCAATTTTAAATTTTTATTTATTATTATTATTTTTTAATTTAGGGACCTAAATGGAATAAATTTAAAAATTTAAGAATTAAAATTGAATTTTTAAAAGTTAAGAGACTAAGGCGAAACGAATTTCAAAATTCAAATACTAAAATTATATTTTTAAAAACAGAACAAATTTGTATTTAACTTTTTTTTATTGGTTTAACAGTATTAAACATGTTCATGCAAGAAATGACAAATGTGATATATTTTAAAAATTAATGGAGAAAAAAATGATTTTTAAAAGAAACATAACAAAATTTTTAAAAGAAAATTGAGATTGTTTTTTTTTTTTTTTTGAGATGATTGAATATTGGAAAATATAGAGGCCAAATATAAAAAATTCCAAAGTGTCCGATCAAATAATATTTTAACCTTAAAAAAAAATGGTGAATTTACCGGCCCACGAACACAACATTTAAAATGATGAGAAGAAAAAGAGTAAGTTGAGTTTTGTCGGCGGGAAGCTTAATGAATGAATCAATTTAAGCGCATGATATGGACAGACACGCCTCATCCATTCACAGCTAAAATGTACTTCAACAACACACAATACCTGTTTCACAAAATAGATAATTAGATATCATAAATTGAAATCATCAGCTTTTTTTTTTTTTCTTTAATTTCGAGGGATATTTGTTGCTCCCGAGGATTTTGAAATGAGTATTTACTAATTATTTTTCAAAAAAATTATATTTAAATGAGTTATTGTAGTTAATTAAAACAATTTCTTATTTTTACTGCTCAAAATAACTCCTCATTTGTAATAATTTATTTCTAACTATTCAAAATAACTCATTTTTACCCACTTGAAAAAAAAATTTATTTCAAATTCACATTCAAAGGAGTTATAGTCTCTTTTTTAAAAAAATCAAATACAAACGAGGTTTTTGCTGTAACTCCTTTATAAAAATCTACATCCAACCGAATTATTACAAAAATCTCAATTTCTAACTATCTTTAAAATAACTCCTAAAATTAACATTTTATCCAAAATCCAAAAGTTTTACTAGGCCAACTTCACTTCACATTTCGCATTCTTTCTCTTCTTCTGGTTCTCAAATTTCTTACCTTTTTTTTTCCTTCCACAAAAATATAATTCAATCCCAAAAGTTGTAACAACCAAATCAAAAAGAATTTTGCAAATATGATGTTATTTTCACTAAACTCATCTCAGCACCTACTCGTTAGTTTTGACATTTTCAGAAAGAAATATCTCATATGATGCCGTGTGTAATGATCAATATGAATATATATAAATATATATATATGTTGGAGTTTGGTTATATGTCTACATTTGTAATTGTGAATCAATTATTGAGAATGCTCCCACAATTAATTAATTAACGAGTACAGCTGTGAAAACAAGGTGTACTATTTGAAGTATGAACCCTTTTAATTTTTGTAGGGCACTGTTGTAAATTATACGTACAATAAGTTCCATAATAACTGATTAAAAATATAAATAGTTATAGGAATATTTAAAGTTAAAAAAAGAGGACCAGAGGCAAATATTTGACAAGACAGCGTGCCACCAACCATAGCCACCAATTATAATTATTATGATTGTTGAAGCAGCGAAGCTTCTTTTTTTCTAATTCTTTCCCCCACAGCATCACGTCTGGTTGGGGGTTAAAATAATGGGAACCTCATAAATAGATTTTTACTAATTATCCTTAAAAAAAATTACATACGAGTTAGTGTAATTATTCAAAATAATTAATCATTTTTATTATTAAAAGTGATTTTTCGTTTTTAACTATTTAAAATAATTCATTTTTAATCTTTTTTTTTAATAATTCAAAATAATTCTTCATTTCAAATTCACATTTAAACAAACTATTGTCTCTGGCTCAATTATAAAAAAGTTACATCTAAATGAATTTTTTTGTTACAACTCTCAATTTCTAAACTACTTAAAACAACTCCTCAAACTAACTTTTCATCTAAAACCTCATTCAAACGTCTGTATTTTGCTAACTTGTTCGCATCTCTACTAATCTCACACGACATATTATAAGAAATTGATATATAGATAGATGGCCACCATAGATTGAACTCATCAACTCTTATAAAGGTCAAAGATTCTCTTGACCACTGTGTCACTAACATAGTTCAATTATTATGAATAATTTTTATGACCAAAGTGGTCATGAATTTGAATTTTTTATTCCATGTTTTTAAATAAAACAAAATTGTGAAAAAAAAAAAAAAAAAAAAAACTTATTGATCCCAATCTTTGGTTTGTAATTATTCTAATAAAATGGAATTGATAAACATAGTAATACTTTTTAGAATTAAAAATAGAAATATTAGAACTTGTGATTTCTTATTGATCATAAGTTGACATTTTATGCATTTAAACTATACTTCTTATTAATTAAGAGATTTAAGAAGGTTTTAATCTTATGTAGTCTCTTTGTTTCGTATGCAATAGAGTGATAAGAATCCTATTGCTTTCTAGTGTGTATTGAGAGGGAAAGGACTAAAAGGTCCTTGTTTTGTTTCTCTTTACCTACATAATAGCAAATATCTGATGGATTCACATTAGGAATCGTTATCCTAATGAAGATACTGATCTTGACCAATTTTAAACGAAAAATGTGTTGGATTTGACATAAACCATACGTAACCATTTTGTGCTTAATTTATTCCGGGAATTATAAATTAGTAATCTAATATTTCCCACGTTATACAAATGGCAGAAGAGCTGAGATCAGTGCTCAATCTGTGGAGATCTTTAAATAAATAACTTTGTTTTGTTTTGATGTGTCACACAATTAACTCGTGCACAAAAAACAAATAAAGCCTCCATCACATTCACACACGCTACAAGGGTTTCTATAGCAAAATTTGTATTTTACTCTATTTTGATTGTAAATTATCGATGAATCAATTGAAGATTATTTGTTGTACTAATTTACAATTATATACATTCAAGACTCTATGACAATTAATTTGTCATGGTTTTCATTGTTTACTATGGTAATAAATTTGCCTCATAATTTCATTATTTAATTGAAATCCAGTTTAATATTATAGCACGAATTCGATTTTAAAATTTGGTATTTGGCTTTTATTTATTTGACAGTAATATTATTTTCTTTATAAAGTTTGTGGTCTCTTTCTCCTAACTTATACTTAAAAAAAAAAAAAAAATTGCAACATTAATAAAAAATTATATTTATACTAATTAAAAATTATCTATTGTATGGATTAAAGTCATTATATGCATAAACTTTTTTCGTCTTTTTACTTACCCGCATTTATTTTTTATTAAGCATCAGTTCTTAACCGTTAAAAAAAAAAAAGCTGAATTTTTATATTATACATAAAAATCCCATGATATTTTTGTGAAATAGAAAAGTAAACGAAAAACAGAGCTAAAATGAACTCCGGATATGGCATTAGGCATAAGATTAGGTTCATAAGAATGATTTTCTATTAAATAAAAAAGGAAAAAGGAAAAAATTGGTGGGGTCCGGGAGATTTGGATTCATGGAACATTAGAGATGCAAAGAACCTATTCCGGTGCGTGACTGAACAGGCGGCGGCTCAAGTCAATTTTGTTCTTAACCTAATCGACTCGTGAGCCGACGGTCCACATTCAAACGATCCCAACCCGAATTGGTGCGGCCCACCAAAGTCAGAGTCCGTTTCGCTCAAGTTTCCTTCCAATGGGTGGGTCCGACCGCCTTCAGCGAACCGTGTTTGATTTTGACTCTTTCCATACTCTCTCTCCGTCCACGTTGCCGTTACCTCCAGATTTCCTCCGCCGTCTCCTGTTTTATTTTAATGTTATTTAATTAATGGAAAAAATATCTTTTTAGTGGTTAAGTTTGTAGTCTAGGTTTAATTTCATTGATTTGTTTTAAAATTAAACATTTCTTTCATGATCATATTCACTTTTAGTCGTAAGATAACAAAATCGTTAGTTATATAACATAATGTCGAAGAAAATGGCGATCCAATTAATTTTAAATTTCAATATATTGATAAATTGATTATTTTTAAAGTAATTAACTATAAAAGTAATCTAAGAAAATACATAAAAATTAAAAATAAATATTATTGAAATGACAAAGTTAAAAATGTTTATTTGAAAGCAAATGAATCAAATTTAAACTACGTCCAACTTATAAATTTAAAAAAGTAATTTTCTTTAATTAATTAATTTATAGACTTACCGTAAAAATCTCTATAATTTCTCCACAAAACTTTTTATAAATCTTATAATTTTTTTTAGATATAATATCAATTTTAACACTTTAATTTAAACCAGTTTTTTGTCACACTCATTCATACGTTTCTATCCATATTTATCACCCTTCAATCTAAACAAATATTTTTGCTCAACCCTTACGTAACCCTTCAAAAATCTTCTCATTTCCAAAATCTTCTATCCATCCATCCCACATAAAATTTACTATTCAAACATTCAATGCACCGACTCACGGGCCTCAATATTAATGAAAAAAAAAAATAGACCGATTGGATTCGGACAAGAACAACTTTTGGGTTTTTATTGAAAATAATTAAATATTGAAATTCATAAACTCTTTTTTTTTTTTTTTTTTTTCCGTTGGGAAATTATTGATTTTTGGAGTTGGGAAAATGTGGTTTGAGGAATAAGTGAGAGTGACGGGGGTTGTAATTGATTTTTTTTTTCTTTTTTCATTTCCCATTAGAATTAAGTGGTTTATTTGCAATTCACCAAAACCTGAAAATAAAAGAAAAAGAAATTAGGACGAGAGGGTCAACGTTTGTGTTCGTACAATTTTGTAATTGACTTTTATTTATTTGAAGTGTGGTTGTGGTAAAATATATTTTACGCAACAACTTCTCCAGCCATTTGAATATGAAGTCAATGCTGACCCAAGTCTCATATAATTTTCAAGTCGCTTGAGATTTTATGCACACTTCCTAAACATTTAACTGAAAGGGTTATTTGTTAAATATTAAGGTTCAAATAACATTTTAAGTGTTAAAGTCCAAAGAAGAATTTAGAAATTATGGGCTAAAGAAAACTCTAGATTTCCCTCTATGGACAAAAAAAAAAATCTAGATATTTATTTCTCATGAAAAATCTAGATTTTTACTTTGTCCAAAGCAAGTTGTGGTAAAATCCTAGCCATATATTTTACTTGATCACCAAGGCAAATTTTGGACCATTGGATGTTACTTGGAGCCTAAGTTCATGAGTACTATAAATAGGTGGGTGTCCATTGTTGGCAAACCATCCCAAATCATGCAAGACTTTCCCACACCTAAAGTGAGGTTGTGAGGTAAAAATAGAGAGTGTTTTTCCTTGTAAGAAAGTTTCTTGTTTATTTGTAGAGATAAAATTTATAACTCCTATTTTTATAATAAAGTTCTTCTATTCTTGCCTATGGTTTTTACTCTAATTTGTTTAGGGGTTTTCCACGTAAAATCTTTGTATCGTTCTTTCTCTTCTTCCTCTTTATTATTATTGTAATTTTTAATATCTTTTAGCTGCGACCTTGCTCTATTCGATTTAAACAATCGTAACATTATTAGCTTTTTTTTATTTTTTTTATTTTTTAAATATAAAAGCATTCTAATAAAAAGCAGTTGAAGTAATGTTATAATCTCTATACATATAAAATTTAAAACACTAGGAAGAAAAATTATTATTAATGAGTTCCAAATGATATTACAAGACTTGTTGATGTGATTGTCGTCAAAGAGCCTAGCATTTCTTTCTTTCCATAATTTCCACCATGTAGCGGCAAAGAAACAAGCTTTCAAAGCTGCTGTTGAGAATTGAGAGCGGAATCTAAATTGGCTTTGACGAACTCTGCTACCGTCTGAGATTGAGTCGATTTGAAATTGGAGCGAAAGCCTCGACAGAATTTGAGTAATGTATGGACATTTAGAAAACAAGTGAACAGGCCATATTACATAAACCACAGCAGCTAGGACATAAAAAGTGGCTTGGAATGTCTGTTGTGTTAAGCGTAAGCCTCTTTAGCGCTACTAAAGGGAAAGAGAAAATGTTGGGCTCAGATGCAGGATTGGGCCTAAAGAGTAGCATTAGGCGAGGGATTAAATTTGGCCCAAAAGATAATGGACTTTGCTCAATTGAAAAAGGGCCCAGGAACTATCGTAAATTAGCCATGTTTATGGCGTTGATAGCTTTTTGTCCCTTAAAAAAAAACACACGTGTGTGTATATATATATATATATATATAAAAGTGTTTTGTGTTATTGAATTGGTTAATGGCACAATCTAGATAGATAATAATCTATTTCAATTCTACGATTACAAATTCGATCCTAATAAATGATATTTAATTTTCATATTATTTAAGAATAATAATGTTTTGTTTATCTATTTTTCCAATTTTTGTACTTAAAAAAAAGGCCTTTTGAAGTGAGTTTAGGACTGAAAAGTAAATTTAATTATGAAATAGAGCGTAGGCCCGCAAACGCCAGAAGGCCACAATTGATTTGAATAAATACAAACCATTTAACACGTGATTCTATTATTGGTTTATTTTATTTTATTTTACTTTAGAAAAGAAAAACAGCAATTTAGGTAAGGGTAAAACAAGGAAGCTTCCACAAAATCCAATAGAATATCATTTCATTTCAGATGTTCAGATCTGAATCAGTGTGATAAGGCTAGCCATGGATGGTCTTGGATGGTTGCTGCAACAATTTACCTTTTTAACGGTCTATTCCTAGATATATTTATTCTAAATTTTTAAATTTATTATTATTTACTTCATTCATGTTAAGAGCAAAACTTAGGTACTTACCAATGAGTACTTAAAGATATTTACACATTCATATGAGGTATAAAATTCAAAGAAAGAAACATAGGTTTATGTAAACTCATTCACTTATCTAAACAAAACCATTTTCCAGAAATCTCTCATCAAAACAAATTCAAAGAAAGAAACATAAGTTTATGTGAACTCATTCACTTATCTAAACAAAACCATTTTCAATTTAAATTTCTAGATTTTTTTCTTTTTTCTTTTTTTTTTTTTCTTTTTTTGTAATTTACAGATCAAATCGAAAATGAGAACGAGAGGTAGGTGAGATCGGGCTGAGGACGTTAGTATTAAAAAAATTCATTTTATTTCAACCAATTGAAGAGTGCCTCAAAACACAATGAGTGCCACACACATATATAAAAGTGTTTTTGTAGTAAAACAGAAAAAAGGTATTTTGCAGTAACTTTTCATAATATTTCTACTCACCTGCATGAGGACTAAAAAGTAAATTTAATTATAAAAAAGAGAACATAGGCCACAAACTCCAGAAGGCCAACCCTTTGCCATATTTGAATAAATACAAAGGCATTTAACACATGATTCTATTATTGTTTATTTCTATTTCATTTTACTTTTGAAAAGAAA
>JBBMKA010000026.1:4555345-4569946 GCA_037833695.1 Sechiopsis laciniata | reverse complement strand
AAAACTTACATTTATTTAATTTCTTAACCTCCTTAATTGAATTTGCAAAACTTAAATTCATGTTTAACTTTCAACAAATCTGGAATTAGCTTGCCAAGACCTTCAAAGAAAGCAATGGAGAATATTAAGCATATCAGCTTAGCTTTTAATAAAGTATTAAGCATATATCAGTTTGTTTCTTCATAAAGCATGTCGGTTTATTCCGTTTAGACTTGTTAATTAAGTTGTGTGCTTTGGTTAAACCTTCTTCCTCTACTTAAGAATGGTAAAACTTTTCCCTCTCATTATATTGATCTTGTAATAAAATTTCTAAAAAATTATATCACACTTTTCGAATCTCGAGCTTCACAAAATAACATGATAAAAGTTGGAAGATATATATAAAAAAATATCACCCCCAAAACTTTTGTAGACCCAATTACTTCAACAAAGCCACTTTCGTGGGTCACATTTCTTCAACAAAGCCTTGTTTGACTCGGCATCATTTTACACATGATCTTCTTTTTTATTCTTTACAACACACACACAAACACAGCATACGTTTCTTTATTTATTTATTCATTGACTCCAACTTAAAATAAATTAAGAAAAAAAGGTTATCATCGAACTAAAAACCCAGAGAATTGTTGGAGATCGATCAAGGAATTAGTTCCCAGATCTTGATCATTAGCCATGGCGGGTGCTCGTGCTCATAACTGCAACAAAGGCTTCTCCGACAGCTATATGCTTCTGAAGCCGGAAGAAGTCAAGTTCTTCGACCTGTGGAAGCTCCTGTTTTCAAGTAACTTAAAGAGAAGGAGATTTTTGGATTCGAGTCACGCCAGAGAACGCAATTTCTCGCACAGATTCTTCATCTTTCTCTCTATTCTCGTCCTAAAGCTCCTCCGAGTCTTTGAGAAGCCGCTCGCCTGGTTTGGCTTTTGCCTCGAGTCCTGCCTTAACTTTTTCTCCGCCAATGATGGGCTTACTGGCATCCTCCTCAATATCTTACGATGTAATTGACTTCTTTGTTTTGATATCTTTTGAAATTATTTGAGTAATATGTATGAGTTTGTTTGCTTGTTTGTTATGTAGTGAGGTTGAAAATACTGGACAGCTCGTCGGCGGAGTACCTGTCGTTGATTGGTCATTTGGATAGCAGAGTAATGTTGGATAAAAACATAAACCCTGGTGATGTCAACTACTTCGGAGCTCTCTGTATGATGGCATCTAAAGTGGTTTATGAGAATAAAGCTCATGTTTTGCAAACGGTCAACGATGTCTGGAAGGTATATTGTTTTATCTAACTAATTTCTAACAACTTAAATCTCATCTCATTTTCATTTTTTTAAATGAACATTAATTCGCTACATACCCATCATTTGGAGGTATCTCTTTCTTTGCCCTTCCTAGATCCAAATTTCTATTTCTATATGGTTTTGCCTCAAAATTAAAGATGTCCATTTTCATTAGGAGGACCCGCTCTTAATGGAGCCATGAATCCCTATGTAGGCAGGAAACGAAGGAGTGAGAGTAAAAGTTTCTGAGAATTAAACGGGGACAAGAACGAGAATGTATTCTTTATTCCCATATCCTGCCCGCCAAAAACTCGATCCCCGCCCCAATTTCTATGAAAAAAAGATGAATTTCACGGGGACGAAAATTATATTTGGTGACGAAATTGAAAAGTCATTCACCGGCCCTGCCTCGTGAACATCTCTAAAAAAAAATGTTATAAATGCTATGACATCTACCTATCTTTCAAACGTGGATCTTCAACATTAACCGTCAAAATTTATTGTTAGTGTAAGGAAGATGAATCCTACTATCTTTTCTACCTCCAAATTCGTGTATTTCGTTAAAAGTTTTCTAAAAATGTTTTTATATGCAGTTTTCTCAAGAAAACCAAAATTGTTATCGACCTTAATGTTACCATGCTTTCACGATAGAGAGTTATTTTGAGATAACCATTAGACATAGATATAAGGAAAACTTACGAGATTAGTCAAATTTAGAAAATAATTACAAATATGGTTACTGTAAAAAAAAAATAGCAATCATAGTCATAGGTATTAATAATAATACGGTATTACTAATACATAATACTATAATAATACACAATACTTTATTAATACATAATACTATATTAATAAGTATTAATAATACCGTATTGAACTATATTTATGACTATTGTCTAAGAAGCACAGACACTTCTATTTTGACAACGTATCCGTGTCGTACTCGTGTCTGACATTGTACTTTCAGACACTCTTCGAACAAGGGTCCGACACTCGAAATTCCGTGTCCTCCTTTATTATTATTATTTTTAATTTTGGACACTTCATGGACACACCACGGATACTTCATGGACAATCCATTCAAAACTTATTTGTTTCAAATTGTCGATGACATGACAACGGGTAGTGTTGGTGGAGGCGATCGACGATGATGTCCATCGAAGATAGATGGACTAAAATGGAAAAATGAAAAAAAAAAAAAAGAGAAACTACAATGGAAAAAAAAAAGAAAAAGAAAATGAGGTAAAAACTAAAATATTTTGAGATTGTTATGGTTAGGCATTGTAAGAATGGTGAGATTTTGTTTTTTATTGGATTTAAATGGACTTATATAACTAACTACGTATGTTAATTCAATTGTTGATTCAATTCTCATGTTCATCCTTATTTGAATTATTTTTTATAGTCAGTAAAATAAAAACTAAAATATTTTGGATTTTATTTTTTAATAGTATATAAAAAATAATAATAATAAATAATGTGTCATCGACGTATCTGTGTCCTGCATTTTTTAATAATGGCGTGTCTACGTGTCCGTGTCCGTGTTTCTTAGACTATTGTAAGTACCCGACCAAAATTAAGGTATAAACCTAAGTCCTTAACTCTAAATGGATGAAAATGATGTTCGACATCTAGGGCATGTATGAAACAAACATCTTTAAATCGACTTATAAAAAGAATACAAACATCAGCAAACAAGAATGATTAGTAGGCTCCCCCAGCTCGGAGACAAACATGCACCTAAATAGTTCGTGCAGAAAGAATAAATTGAAAGACTTTAAATAAAATAATGTAGTGGGTCCCATGGTCATCTCCAGCTCCGTCGATAATCCATCTCGATACAATCTAGTAGTACCTGTGGGAATTCTACAGTGGAAAGGGTGAATTTTTGCCAACTCAGTAAGACTCCCCCAGCTTGGAGACAAACAAGCACAAGAATACAAACATCAGCAAACAAATATGATAAGCAACGCAACTGAAGGGTATACATAACCTGAGCTTCTGGGTGTTAAGTCAGGAAACATCGTCCTTGACCTGCACTTGACAGAGCAATCTAAAGGTCATAGACCTAAGACCAACAACTAACAAGAGTCCTCTGACTTGAGGGCAACCTATTCCAAGCCAAGGGATTCGGCGAGCCGAACATCTTATTGGCCAACAGGTCTCGCACTCACGGTGAGAGGCGGGTCCATACCAATCACCAAAGAACCATATCAGGCTCATACCACATACTTGGAGAGTGCCTAAACTACTAGTAGAAACTATCTAGAGCCGTGAGCCTAGTCAGCTGACCATCCACAGAAGTTCTGGGAGCGAGGATATCACCTCTATTGGGGCGTGAGCTTGAATATCATCATCCACACCCACCTACTAGTCTCCTCTATCTGATCTCCGTGACTCGTTTGGGTCTAAACGAGCCACCGAGCCGTGCATCAAACATCATGAAAGTCCACATATGGACATACGAACCACATGCAACTCGACCATATCAAGCAGGCATACATGAATCATGCATCACTAGTCATACATCAGCAAGGCATGAAATGTATATGCTCTTGTTGCAATCAAATACAACATAAAATGCATATGGTTATGCGGCTAACAAACAAATCAACTAATGCAAGTAAACTGGCACATGTATTAACCATAGGTCCTTGAGAAAGGGGTACGGGTCCCTTACTTAGGCTGAATCCCCTAACAGCGCTTCAACGATCCCCTAAAAGCTCATAACAAGCACACAACAATTTAAGCGCTGAAACAAACAAACTGGTCAAAACTAGCACCTCAGAGCATTAAAATTGGATCCAAAACATCGAAATTACCTAACAGGGAAGAACCTCAAAATTCATGTCCCGACGACTCCCGATGGCTACACGCGCCTCACAAAATGCCCTCTTTCATTCCAAATAGAACCTTTTTCTCTTTTTAAAACACGACAAAATAATTGGGTTGTTACAACTATCAAATATTTTTAAATTTAACTCTATTTGTAACTATTTTGTTAAAATAGGTCATCCATTACAATTTCCCTAGATTTAAAAGTTTAAAAGTATGCCAGCCTCATATAGATTTTATTTTTTCTTGAATTCAACAACCGTGGAAGTTTTTTTTTATATATTCGTGACTGTTCGAGCTAGCTTGCGTGCATCTCGACTAATGTCACGGGACATACCGCCTGACCCTACAACATTTGGATGTCAAGAAAATTCGTAAGAAATTAATTCCTAGGTAGGTGGCCACCATGGATTGAATCCATCATCTTTACCACCCTAGACCGTCTTTGATCACTCCATAATGTTATTAAGGTAAAGTATTTTAATATTGATCTCTTGTTAATTAAGTAATAGATCATATTAATTTAGGTGGTGTTTGGGGGAAGAGAAATGGTAATAGTAATGATTATGGGGAGAATAGGACAGAGAATGATTATAGGAAAATGATTATTTGTATTTGGAGTGAAGGCAATGATTATGGGGAGAATGATTATTTGTGTTTGAGATAGAGGTAATGATTAGGAAAAAAAATAAAATAATGAATATGATGAGAATGACAAATAGTGATTTGATGTATAAAAAGTTGTTGGAGAGAGAATAAAAAGTAGTAGAAAGATAATGAAAAAAGTGATATTTGGAAAACGTGATTATTATGGGGGATATGATTCCCGATGGTCCAAACACGGAGAATCATCCTCATTTTCATTCTCTTCCCTATGGCCCAAACACCCTCTTCGCTATCTTGGCTTTTATAGAGACTAAATACAAATTCTAAATATAGTAGTTTCTTTTGGTACCTGTAAAGGTGTAGTCCAATAACTGATAGATAAGAACTACTTGAGACGGATTAGATTACTTCTCAAAAAGTCGTAAAACGTTACAAGAATATTCATTCCAATATCGGCTGTGAACAAGTTGATAATTTCCTTTTCTTTTAATTATGTAGATGGAGTTCTTGGGATTTTTTGACTTCTGGAACGGTAAGAACATAGTTCTTTTCAACTCAGCTTGTCAATGAACTGCATAAATAATATAATTGAAAAAAATGTTCTTTAACTGTAATTACTAGATTATCAAGAAACATGCTCAACCCAAGCGTTCATGATGCGGGATAAAAAAGTCAACCACGACACAATCATCATATCCTTTAGAGGAACAGAGCCCTTCAATGCTGACGACTGGAGCTCCGACTTCGACATCTCGTGGTACGAGATCGAAGGCATCGGAAAAGTCCATGGGGGATTCATGAAAGCACTTGGCATGCAGAAAACTCATGGATGGCCAAGAGAAATAGAGCAGCAAGATAAAAGACGACCTTTGGCTTACTACACACTCAGAGAAAGGCTTAGAGAACTTCTCAAAGAAAATGAGAGAACAAGATTTGTAGTGACAGGACACAGCCTTGGCGGCGCTTTGGCCATTCTATTTCCTTCTATTTTGGCATTCCATGAAGAAAAGTTAGTGCTAGAGAGGTTAGAGGGTGTGTACACATTTGGACAGCCTCGTGTTGGAGACAGCAAGTTTGGAGAATTCATGGTGAAATCACTCGCGCAGTACAAGATTCGTTACTACAGATTTGTTTATGGTTTCGACATGGTTCCTCGGCTACCCCTCGATGACAATTCGTTGATGTTTAAACACTTCGGACCTTGCATTTACTTCGACTGGAACTATGTTGCGCAGGTAAGCTAACATTTAGTATATATTCAAGTGTATTACATATATACAAGTATATTCTAGTCGTTGGATCTTGCAAGTTGTTATAATCTTCAGTTTTAATTAGGTTTCCCTTCTCTTCTATCACTATTACTCGGTGTGAATAAATAAAGTGAAATATGAAAGAGATCGGAAAGAAGAACATTAAGCGAAGCGCAGCGTAGCCACTTTCCCTTATATTTCTATAAGATAGTAAATGGAATATTCAAGAGAGTTGTAGAAGCGAGCGAAGCAAGCGTATTGACCTTATTCACTCTATTACGAGGTGAATAAATAAGTCAATCAGCGAAGCAGGCGGCCTAAGAGTACTATCTGTGCTACTTTCTCTTTTGTTTCATGTTTACGAGGTTCAGAAAGAAGGAACTAAACTGAAATTATAACAGCTTACAAAATCCAACAACTAAAATATATTTCTATAGATTTAATAGTCGATATGGATTAGAAGCCAACCAATTATTGTCTTCAATGAAGTGCTCTAAGTGGTACTACATAAAAACAAGACAACAATTAGATAATGAAATCAGGCTTCTAATAATGTAGTACTGAGATTTGTTTTGTGGGGTTGACAGGTTCTAGAAGAGGAGCCATTCAAGAACTATTTCTCGATAGTGGGAGCCGTAATAATGAGAATCCATGCATGTTTCGAGATAGGAAGAAGCTTCACAATTGGGAGAAGGGGAAAGGAGTACGAGGAAAGAGTGTTTTTGAGAATAGTGAGGTTGTTGGGATTGTTATTGCCTGGAATTCCTGCTCATTGTCCTCAAGATTATGTTAATTCAACTCGCTTGGATTCCACAGGAAATTTCTTTTCTCCTCCCAAAGGTCCCCTCGACAGCGAGTATGATGTCAAAATTCATTAGGGTCTTTTTTTTTACACTGCCATGAGATTGGTATTGGGATGATTTTATCGCATTAAAGGATGGTTCAAATAAAATATGATGAATTGAGTATTTTTTAAGAAGAGGTGTGTCTGACCATTTCTAAATTACTTTTGGGTTGTTACTGGATCGGCTCACCTAATCTATGGGTACTAGAGACGAGGAAATAGCTTCTATGATGTTCTTGAAGTTGCATTTCTCCCAATTATTTTGTCATATAATTGGTTCTTTTTCTGAGTTCAACAACATCTGGGATGAAAAATTTAAACTGAGAAAACAGGCCGCTCAATCACAAGAAATAGCATATTTTCAGTGTTCGACTACATGAACCCCAGCTGAATATTTCTAATGAGAGAAGGAGCACATGTGAAATAAATTATGTTCAATAAGAAAGAAAAAGAAATCCAAATATCTAATAGGAATTACCAATTTTATTGATGTACAAATACCATAGAAAGCCAAACAAGCTTCCTAGAGAATTCCAGAGGCAATGTCAATACTCAGATAATGAAATAACACAAAAATGCTAAAAACTGCTGCCTTGGCCTTCTAATAAACTCAATGGCCCCATTCTTTTTATCACAACCAACATAATATTAAAATAACAGGCCGATAGACAGCATATGACTCCTCTCCCTAATTTCTTTTTTCTTTCTTCGAGCATACACCCTCCCACATGGGGGTTTATCATTATCTTCAGTGGGTTGAGTTGACAAAAAATGTGATTGGAGGATAATAGAGACTCCAGATTTGTCCATTTTATTGATTAATTTGAAAAATCAAATCAAATCCAATTCAATCCCATGATATGATACTGTGGTAAACTATAAAAATAAATAAACAGAATGGTGTCAAATGTTTTTTTATATCCATGAGTGTTCAAGTCAGTTTACATCCACCTCGACTATTTTTATAGAACATACCAATTGACCCTGTTGGATATCAAGAAAACTCGTAGGAAATTATTTTCTAAATAAGTGGTTATCATAAACTGAATTTGTTGAAGATCCCACATTATCTCATATTAGAAAAGTGAGGATACCTCTTAACATTTATAAGATAGGTTAGCTATTCTCGAGATGGAACCCCAGGTTAGTTAATAAAACTCTGATGGGTTTTACGCAATCAATTTATTTATGAAAATTATGGCAAGAATTAAAAGAGGAAAAAAAAAAAGTTTTCAAGAGCTCGACCGCTCTCCCAATCCTCACCTTGAGAATCCAAATACAATCACCAAAAGCGTACACCTCGGACCGAACCTCTCCACCCTTATACCAAACCTCTCTGCCTTATAACTAACTTTGGCCCACATTATAAAATAAGCACCAAACTACCCTCCCTTCTTTTTTTCCTTTCTTTCTACAATAAACCTTAGTGATTGGAGACCTATCATTATCCATTACCTAAAGAGTCACCTTGCCCTCAAGGTGAAGATCAGATATGGTTCCTTGACAATCTCTGCAGCCTCCCATGTAAACGTGAAGTTGGTGGTAAACGTGATAGAGCATCAGTGGCTCGATGTTCTAGTCCTCGCTTGTATTCTATATTAAAACCAAATTCCAAAAGTTTAGGCCCCGTTTGATAACAATTTGGTTTTTTGTTTTTTATTTTTGAAATTTAAGCTTATTTTTACTCAAATTTCCTACAATGAATCTATATTTTCTTAAGAAAGTATATGAATGCAAACCAAATTTCAAAAACAAAAACAAGCTTATGGAAGCTACTTTTTTTGTTTCCAAATTTTGGTTTTGGTTTCTAAAAATGTTGGTAAGACTTAAATATCCAAGTAAGAAAAAATATATGATAAGATAGTTGTTGTAAGCTTAAATTTCAAAAATCAAAATCTAAAAACAAAATGGTTATCAAATGGGGCGTCTGGAACCCAGTAAAAAATTAAGACATTTTGGTTCATTCATACCGTAAATCTCTGGTCCAATAGGTTATTTCTGGATGACAAACACTATTTTCATAAGTTCCCTAACATAGACAGCTTTGAACCAATGCGTGGGAGTAAGGCCGTCTATTTAAACAATAATATACCTGAAGCATCTGTTTCAACAACAAATGACTCCTCAAAGTTTGGGAGGCCCAACACAAGAATTGTTGTAATGCGGTCTTCAACTTTACAAAAGCACAATCTCCAGTTGCGATCGGTTGCAAATGAGTTCCTCAATTTGTGTGCTTTCATCTACGCCTTCCTCAGCTTCTTCAATATCTTATCCATTGTTGATAATCTTGCTCTTTCAAGTTTCATCCGAATCAACAAGGCTAATCATCAATGAATCCCATGGCTTCTTCTACTTCTAGTAAATTTCTTTTCTAATTTAAACTTGACCAACATATGTGACAATGTATGATTTTTTAATTCAAATGATATGTTTTGGAAAAGAAATCCATCAATAAAGGAAGTTGCTTCTGACTTTAACCAGGACCAACTTCTAATAATATTCTAGGACTTCATTTTTATGCTTTCTCTCCATTTTTCCATGAGACCGACTGAAAGTTGCAGATTTTGAAGCTAAAAGCGGCCCTAACCTTGAGTTTACATAGTGCAGCTTCAGCTTTTGGCTTTTGAGAATTCTCCCATGCTGTTATCTTGGCTTCCTCTCTCTGCAATCTAAACATTACATTTTGAGCTAGTAGAAATTTTGTCTTACATTGTCAAGAGACTGTGGACAATTTCAAGCTTGATATGTTTTACTGATTCCAAAACTAAAAATAAGACTGGATTCTGTTGTAAGGCACAATTAGTTCCCATGCAAAAAAAAAACTAGGCAAGCTCTAGCCCTAGACCCTAGGAATGTAGATAAAGTGTGGAGAAAAACTTGTCTACACATGGATGTGTAGGCAAGCCCAACATTTTGTCTATGTGTCAATATTTTTAGCCACACAAATGATTATTTATTTTCTTTTTTGTTTATTAATAAAAAAAATGAATGGTCCAAAATTGTACACATAAACAAAATGTTGGGCTTGCCTACACATCCATGTGTAGACAAGTTTTTCTATAGCACTTAGAAAAGTGATAGGCCCCCGATAACTAAAGTATATAGGAGACGGGGCAAGTGAAGTAATTCTTGTAAAATGAGAGGGCTGGGTTAGAATAAAGCTGTTATTAGGAAGTTGTAACTTTCCCCCCAATCTTAGCATATATACGTAGCTACTGTACCCTTATGGGATTCACGTTAATATGTTGGTAGAAATTGAGAAGTCGGTATCTCGCAGTGTTCCAAATACTGTCAAAACTACAATGCAGGAATTTCTGTCAGGAAGAAACCAAGAAATCAATCGATAAGGGTAAAGGCCAAATCGTTATCGATGAGAAAACAGGGGAACCTAGCGGAACGCAATGAGAAAGCACCTGTTTTCGACTTACGCCGGCAGAAGTTGGAGGTGCCGGTGTTTGATGGTGACAATCCGAATGACTAGCTTCAGCAGGTCGAGCGTTATTTCCTGATCAATCCCCTATCTGAGAATGAGAAATTGGAAGCGGCGGTTCTTTGTTTGAATATGGTGGCGACAAAGTGGTATACCAACGTCAACGTCCGATCGAGAGTTGGGACGAATTCCGGCGACTTTTTCTTCTACAATTCACACCATAAAAACAAGTACGCAACATGAAAGATTGTTTTCTTTAAAACAAAATTCTTCGGTTAAAGCTTACAGAGAAAAATTTGAAGACTATTCTGGTGATCTTGATCTTGATGATGATACGTTGGAAGGGAAATTCATCGAAGGATTACACGAAGATATCAAGATGAAAATGAAAGTTGCGATGCCAAAGGGGATTATTCCTCGAATGGAATTAGCCCAAGAGATCGAAGATGAACTTCTTCATTTTGAATTGAAACGGGTACAATCGAAGTCCTATAGCCCATACTCATATTACCAAACCCGAAATTCCATGGCCGATGCGAATGGGCAAACCCGTATTGTCACGGTAAATCGGGTAACTAATACCCGACGAGACTTCGGTGTTAAAAACTCTGATGAATCGACAAAAAAGAGATTAACAGAAGCAGAAATTCAGAATCGAAAAGCTCGAGGGATTTGCTTCCGATGCGAAGAGAAATTCTACCCTGGCCATAGATGTAAAAAAAAAAAGAAGTTCAAGCGATGGTCGTCCATGGCAATGAAAAAGATGATGAAGACAAAGTTGAAAGCCAAGAATTGCAGAATGGGGAGGTCGATCTAGACATCGACGAGGATGTAGAAATAGCAGAACTCTCACTTCAGTCAGTGGTTGGTCATGGATCGCCAAAAACACTAAAAATTCGAGGATCGATTGAGAACAGGGAAGTTGTGATTTTAATTGATAATGGGGCAACCCATAATTTTATCTCTCTTCCATTGGTTGATGAATTGAAGCTACCCACCGAAGAAACTGAAGGGTATGGCATCATGTTAGGCACCGAAACTTCAGTTCGTGGATCGAAAATTTGTAAAGAAGTTGCTATTCGAATGGGGGAGATTACAATCATCCAAGATCTTTTACCTATGTCTCTCGGAAGCGTTGATGTTATTTAGGAAGTTCAATGGCTTTTAACACTTGGAGACATTACAACAATTTACCAAGATCTATGTATGAGTTTTATGCTTGGAAAATCCAAAATAATCTTCAAGGGTGATCCCAGCTTAATAAGGTCAGAAGCTTCATTGAAATCCTTGATTAAAACTTTGAAATTAGAAAAAACTTGGTTCTTGGTAGAGCTTAATAGCATTCAAGCAACTGAACCAAGCTTATCTTCTATACATTCTGCACTTCCTTCATCAATTAGTAACATCCTGACCACTTTTTCGAAAGTGTTTGATAACCCAACTCAATTACCTCCTGCAAGGTCTCATGATCACGATATTGAGTTAATACCAGGAACAACGCCGGTTTGTGTTAGACCGTATCGTTATCCTCAATTTCAAAAAAATGAAATTTAAAAATTAGTTTATGAAATGTTGGAATCTGGGGTGATTAGACCAAGTCAGAGTCCTTTTTCAAGCCCAGTCTTGTTAGTAAAGAAAAAAGATGGGTCATGGAGATTTTGTGTGGATTATCGCACCTTAAATAAGGTGACAGTTCCAAACACATTCCCAATTCCTATGGTTGACGAGTTATTAGATGAACTATATGGAGCACAATTTTTTTCAAAAATTGACCTTAAATCTGGGTATCATCAGATACAACTAAAACAAGATGACATTCCCAAATCTGCGTTTCGCACTCACGATGGACACTACGAATTTGTAGTCATGCCTTTCGGGTTACGGAATGCCCCATTTACTTATCAAGCACTTATGAATGAAGTTTTGCACCTTTATCTCTGTAAGTTTGCCTTGGTGTTTTTTGATGACATTTTAATATTCAGCACATCTTTGGAGGAACATGCTAAACATCTGGGGATTGTCTTGACGATCCTACAAAAACATAGCTTAAAGGCAAATTCAAAGAAATTTTATTTTGCCTTGAGAGAAATTGAATATTTGGGACATATCATATCATATTCAGCAGACCCAACTGTAAGATTCCTAATTCCCTTCAACATTCTAGAAGGTGCAAATAGGAGAATTCCTTAGTAGGATGGTTATTCCTGTAAGGGTGAGGGCCATTTTGTGGGTATAAATAGGTTAGTATGAGAAAGGAAGAGGGTGGTTTTATTTTGGAAGAAGGTCTGAAGACTTCTTGGAAGAGATACCAGAGCTCTCGAACTCTCCGAGTAACGTCGTTTGGTTATTTTTATTCCTATATTACTTTCTGTTATTTCCATTAATGAGAATCTGCGAGTGATTGAAGTTCTAGCTCTGTTATATATTGTGTTTGGCATTTGGCTTTGAATTGTTGAAGAAGTAAGGTATTGGATACCTTACACCAACTAAATTGATAGCTATGGAGAACTGGCCCATTCCGAGAAATCTAAGAGAACTTCGAGGTTTCTTAGGCCTTACCGAATATTATTGAAAGTTTGTTAAGAACTATGGTACAATTGCTTTTCCCCTCACACAACAGTTGAAGAAGGATAATTTCTCGTGGAATTATGAGGCAACAGAAGCATTTAACAAACTCAAAACAGCCATGATGAATACACCTGTTCTCGGCTTACCTGACTTTTCTAAAGAATTTCATATTGAAGCTGATGCCTCTGATGTGGGTATAGGTGCAGTATTGATGCAAGAATTACGACCAATTGCATTCTTTAGTCACGCACTAGCACCACTTCATCGAGCTAAGCTTGTCTACGAAAGAGAATTGTTAGCAATTGTTATGGCAATTCAGAAATGGAGACCATATCTACTTAGGACGACACTTTGTTGTGCATACAGACCAGCATAGTTTAAAATATATATTTGATCAGCAAGTAGTCATTGGTGAATACCAACGTTGGCTTACGAAATTGTTGGGCTACAATTTCACTATCCATTATAAACCAAGAAAATACAACAAAGTGGATGATGCTCTGTCACGTTTGCCTAAGACAATGGAATTAATGGCAATTAGCTGGTGTGTCGGAATTAACCTACAAGTCATTCGTGATCAACAAATGGAAGATAGTACTATCAAAGAGGTGATAAAAAAAATTCAGAATGATGAACCAATACATGAGCATTATAGTATGAAGAATGGAATAGTGTATTTCAAGGGGAAGATCCTACTGCCAGCAACTTCTCCAACAATTGAGTTACTTCTTGATACTTTTCACAGCTCACCGATTGGAGGCCATGGAGGTGCTCTCCGTACCTTACGGCGCATTGGACGTGAGGTATATTGGAAGGGGATGAAATCTCAGATACAACAATTTGTTGCAGATTGTTAGGTTTGTCAACAAGCAAAGTATTTGACACTTTCTCCAGCTGGTTTGTTACAATCCTTGCCTATTCCAGAGAACATTGGGAGGATGTGTCTATGGATTTTGTGACCGAACTATCGCGTTCAGAGGGATATGACACTATTATGGTGATCGTGGATAGATTGTCAAAATACGCTCACTTCGTAACTTTGAAGCACCCTTTTTCAGCACCTACAGTGGCTCATGTCTTTGTTCAAGACATTGAACAACTACATGGAATTCCGAAGAGCATAGTACCCAATCTTCACCAGCCTATTTTGGAAAGAGTTGTTTAAAGCTCAAGGTACGAAATTGAACTTTAGCACCGCCTATCATCCACAAACCAACGGTCAAACAAAAGTAGTTAATCGAAGCATGGAAACATATCTACGGTGCTTCACAATAACATGCCCAACAAAATGGATAGAATGGTTGCCATGGGCGGAATACAGCTGTTCGCAAAATCTCAAACACACAATTTAAATAAGATATTAAATAGAAGAATGATGACGTGGCTTGTCCAAAGCTTCGCTAAAGCGAAGCTTCTACTTCGCATCCGGCGAAAGGTGTGTGTTGGATTCCCCAAGAGTGTGCAAGTGTACACAGTCGTGCAGCAAGTTTTAAATGTAATACCATGTCATTTTCCACAGGGATTTTTCTGTGTTTTGGCAATTGTTTTCATGTGAGTTTGCGTTAACTAGATTCGATTTTTATGGAAGGACTTGAAGTGAATAATTTAAGCAAAATGACTAAATATCGGAAGGTTAGGTTTTCAGGGCTTCGCTTAGGCGAAACAACTAGCGAATCGTGAGTACTAACAGCGAACCCTTAAGTTCTCTCGAACGTCGGTACTTGGCTCTCTCGAGCTCTTCGACGACTACGCAACTGTTAGCACTAAGCGACCCTTATCTCTAAGCGCTCG
>JBBMKA010000026.1:4488058-4541195 GCA_037833695.1 Sechiopsis laciniata | reverse complement strand
TGCTAACTTTCGGGACCTATAAATCACAAACGGTTCAGAATCAGCACCTTAGACTGCCAAAAATGGATTCAGAATATTGAAATTAACAAAAGGGGAAGTTTTCATTTTTTTGGTCAACGGTCAACGGTCAGAGGCTGGTTTAGGACACGTGGCAGGTTTGGAGTGGTTCGACTCGGCTAGGCTAGGCGCGGCTCGGCTCGGCTTGGCTCGATCGGACGCAGCAACAGGGGACACGTGACCTAGAGAAGATCTAACGACTGCGGCTGCTTCGGGTGGTTCGGCTGCTTCGGAGCTAGGCTCGGGAAGATGACGCGGTGCGCGAGATGGGCGACACGTGTCCTGGCCTTCATCCAATGGTGTGCGAGGCTCGGTTTCAGGTTTGGAGTTAGGTTAGGGTTTTGGCTTGATTTAAGGTCAGGATTCGACTTTCTGGTTCGATTTATGGGCAGAAAAGTCCCGTCTTTCCTCCGTTTTCGACGAAACGACCTCGATTTCACTCCAAATTTTGAACATAATTTAATAGAACCATAAGAAATAAAAAAAAAACTAACCTTTCCTCCTCTAATTACTTGAATTCCACAGCTATTCGGGATGACCTGAGGCACGATTTTCCAAGCAAAATCACCAATTTTTTTATTGAAGGCCACGATTTCGATCTCGGGATGTAACCGAGCAAGAACTAAGAATTGGGGATGGAATAATCTACAATTTTCTTTTTGGGAAGGCTTGAGAGAGAGATCGCTGAATCGATCGATAAATTGAAACTGAGAGGCGACTGGGGTAAAATTTGTCGATCGAATCTCTTCTCTTAAAAAATCCCTTTTTGACCGGTCAAATGCCAAACGGTTAAAATCCTTCCTTCTTCTTCTTATTATTATTATTTTTTTTTTATTTTAAACGTAGTGCCAAGTGGCAGAGAAAAAGAAAAACGGTTACCTTTTATTCACACGGGAGAATCCAGGCTGTTACACCTTTTTATATTAATTAGAATGAGAAAAAATAAATTAACGATTGATTAATGTATGAATATAATTTTAAAAAAAACACGTTAATTGTCCTGAAATCGTTACAACATAATCCGACAATTCCAATTTCCAACTAATACCTTCGTTTTTTTAAATAAAAGAAAAAGCAATAATCAATTAGCATGTCTACTTAAGAAAATAATTGTTCATCTATTTTTGGAACATGATCCTCTATAATTAACATTTTGTACGTGCAATATTGATAATAATCCGAAAAACAGCATGCTGGCTAGTAGGGTCGAGCATTTAAAAGATAATAGGCATTAGTCCACATTAAATGATTTATTATTGAATCAATTATTTTATACAACTGCCCCCCTAAACCATGTGTAAAAATTAGAAAAAATTAGAAGAAATTATGTTATCTTATTGAAAAGTGTTGAATGACCGATCAACCAAAAATTTAATATAATTGGTTTAAAATTTTGAAATTGTCCTACGTATGGATTTTAGTTTTAATCGAAAAGAAAATGACTAGACCAAAATTTGAACGGATGATCTTGAACTCTAATACCATAATGAAAGCTATTAAATCATTGGTCAATCCAAAAATTTAAGTTGATGAGTTGTGTTATTAAATTATATCAATCAACATTATCATTTATCTTAAATGAAGTTTATATATTTGTTGTCATTAAAAATGAATTAACTTACTATATGTTAAAGATTATGAGTTATTCCTTTCATTGCCACTTGGTTTTGAGGTGAAACTTCATATTATTTAAGATGGTATTAGAGCTCATAAGTCCAAACGAATATTCAGTTCAATAAAAATAAAAAATTAAGATCCAATTTAAGATTTATGAACTCAAAAGATGCACCATTTTAAGCAGACATGTTAAGAATTATGGATTATTTCTCACCCTACCAATTAGTTTTGAGATGAAACTCATATTATCTAATACTATATATACATTTGAGGATGAAGAAGAAATATTTTATAATTATTTAGTTGAAAACAAAATTACTACCTCCATCCGTGGCTTAAAAACTGAGAAAAATGGATTATGAATCGATTGCCTCACTTTGATTTGATTGATTAAAATAAATGGAATTGAAAATGAGGGATTTGATATGTAATGTTTGGATGATGGTGTGATACCAAGGATTTGAAGCAAATTCCCAACTCTAATAACCTGGATCTGACATAACAAGACAAACTTCATCTGGATCACAATACACCCACATTGGCAGGCCCATTGGGCCATATCATGTCGTCTTCATCCAATGATCTGTAATTTTTCAAGGGTCGCAAATGACTACCATTTAGAAATTAATTAGGATCATGGCTAACAAATTTTGGAGCTTAAATTTATGTCTCTTTTTATTTCTAAATTTTTATATAGATTTTTTTAATGACAATGAATTGACAATTGTACCCTTTCTATTTCACCTATTTTTTAATAAATATTTTAAAATAGATTCTTTTTAACTATCCTTGAGAATCTACCAAAATTCAAACAAAATTAAGTGATGATAAAATACTGTGTCATTTATAATTAAATCTTTTAGTTATTTGTTTAGGAAATCAAGTAAATAAAGTTAGAATAAGTTTTTTTATTTTAATTCAAACGTGTTTACATGGTTTATTTTAGTGTTCTTAACTACTAAAGATACGTTTTCCTCCATAACCCTTACATATCAATGTGAGTTAATGTGACTAAAGTTAGAAAAAATTTTAAATAGGGAGGGATTAGTCACCTGATGGGCTCTTGGATCAAACTGTGGCTTTAATACTTTTTTATTTGCCTGAAGAAAATATAACCCATCCACCCCTATTTAATCACCGAAGATTGACCCTGATACGAGGGTTGAAAAATGCAGCTTTCATAAACACTTTTATTTGTTTGGAGAAAAAATAATTCATCTACCTCATTTACACACCAAAGATTGACGCTGATACTAGAGCTTCCGGTGAAAAATCTGGCTGCCATAAACGTTACATAACCCATCCACCCTCATTTATACACAGAGGATTGACACTGATAGCAGAGTTTCACTGAAAAATCCGGCGGCCAGAAACAAGTTTATTTGCTCGAAGAAAACAAGTTTATACACCGAAGATCGGAGCGCCATAAACCCAACAAAGTTTCATTGAAAAATCTGACAGAAACAAGACCGATTTGAAAGCCCCTGCAAAGTCCCTCAAATTTTTTAACGGAGAGTTCCGTTCAGAACTTAGAAAGATCGAATTTTTTCATCGCTGGTGACTCCCACATACAAGGGTTTCGTTCGGTTCTCTCTTTTTTAGATTTAAACTTCTTGCAGAGGTTGTTATACTCAATCTTGTTAGAATTTCCATAAATGATTTGACAATGAGTTCGTATGAAAATAGTGAAAATGAAGGAAAATGAAATGAAACAGGGCATTTTGATTGATTGTGTGGAGGGACTAGGTGTATCACGTGCCCATCAATTTGTTTGTTTTTTTCAAATTTTTTTTTAATTCCGTTTTCCTTTTTTTTAAAACAATTTTGTTTTATCAAAATTTTCTCCAATATTTTGGTCTTTATTTCTTCTTTTTTAAAAATTTTATGTTTTAATTTTTTTTCTAACATTTATTATTATTATTATTATTATTATTATTATTATTATTATTATTATTATTATTAATTTACCTAATATTATATTTTAGAAAATATATTTTGCAATTTATTTTAAAGTGTCTTTTTAATATTTTTTTTATCTACATAATATCTTCAATTTTCAAATAGTTAATCGATAAATATTTTTATTTGCATAATAATTATTTTAAAAATATAATTTGTCATTTCAATTTAACGTTGTTTTCATAATCAATTTTTTTTTGTTTAAGAAAATTTGTATTCATTTTTTAAACAACTTAACATTATAAAATTCAACTAATTAATTAGAAAATATTATCCTTCACAAAATATAGTAATTTTAAAATGGTTAAAATACTATTTTTGCCCTTCAATTATCATGTTTGTTCAATTTTGATCTCTCAACTTTCAAATGTTCAATTTTGGTCACTCAACTATCACTTTTGTCCAATTTTAATTTCTAGACTTAAATGTCCAATTTTAGTCCTTATATTTTTTAAAAAGTTTAAAATTTGTCCTTACCCTAAACAAACTAACCATAAATAATAAATTAGGCCTTATGTGGCAAAATAATAATAATTATATTATTTAGAACGTAGAAGGACTAAAATTGAACATTTGAAAATCTAAGGCTAAAATTGGACAAAAATGATTGTTGAGGAACCAAAATTTGACATTTGAAAGTTGAAAGACCAAAATGGAACAAACATGATAGTTGAGTACCGAAATGGAATTTTAACCTTTTAAAATTCATTTTCGTTATCTAAAATGAAAAGCAGTTTTATAATTCATTTTGTTTTGTTTTAAAAAAATTATTTATCTTTTTTCATCTATTTAATATCATTAATTTTCATCTAATTAATTGAAAATAATTCTCTTTCAAATAATATCATATTCTTAAAATATATTTCATTATTTAAAATTAATGTATGTAATCAACTTTTTTTTCTTGAAAAAAAAATGTATTAAACTTTTTCATCTATTTAATATCATTATTTTTCAACTAATTAATGGGAGATTAACACAAGAAAGATGTGAAAAAAATAAAAATAAAGATGATATTATCAATGAAAAATAAAAAGTATTCTTACAAAAAAAAAATAGAAATTTAAAAGTATAAAAAAAGAAAATAAAAGGTAATAATATTAAAAAAGTCTCAAACTTAAAAAATAATCTAAATTTGGAATAATAAGTAACTAAGAGAAATTATTTTAGATTAAAAAAATTCATAAATTTCTTATTATTAAAAAAATTACAAACTCCTCCTACAACCCCTCTAAAAAAATTACATCCAAATAATCTATTGTCTGCAATTCTTCAATAAAAAAAAAAAATCACATTTAAATGAACTATTAACAATCGGTTTACAAACTTCAATATAACTACATATACAAACAAGCTATTAATACAATTACTCCATAAATTCTCATTGAAAGTTTGAAACAACCCTAAGATGCGATAGTTGTGAACCCTTAAACTCTCCAAAAATATTGAACGATAAATTTAGGGTAAAATATAAATTTAGTTTCTATTGTTAAAGAAAATTAAAATTTACTTCTTATGATTTCAAAAACTAGAATTTAGTCTTTATAATTTGAAGAAATATAAAATTTAGTTCCTATGTTTTTAAAATTTAGAATTTAGTTTCTATGGTTTGAAAAAATCTAAAAAATAGCTCTTGTTGTTTCTAGTTATTGACAAATTAAGTACTTGAAAGCTAGTTATTCATGCTTCAATGATGAAATTATGAATTAAGTGATTCAAATAATATAAAAATTATATCATTTATGCATGAATAGTGAATTACCATTAATTTAATAATCTAGGGATTACGTATAATAAAGACTATATTTTAGATTTTATAAAATCATAGGAATTAAATTAAAAAATTTGATACCATAGAACTAAAGTTATATTTTACTCATAAATTTAACAATGTCATCTTTCAAAGTTTCTATCTGAAAATATTTCTATACATCTTTGTCCTTTTTGATTTTCTGAAATAGATACAAATTCGTCCTTGAGTGCATTTAAAAGAAAGAGGACAGTGGCGATCACGTGGAGAAGTAGGAAATATGGCGGTGGTGGCATGACATGGCACGTGACCAGTAACGGTCGGGTCATGTGGTTGTGGTGGAAATCAGGAAACGACCGTTGGAAAATTAAATACTACTGAACTTTAATTATTTGAGATGAATTAATGGATTAAGAAAAAAGTAATAATGTAATCTGATTAATCCGTCCAGATAGCACGACCACCCACCGGCCAGCTGAGGCACTTTTTTCTTTTGCATTGCATGAGAATAATAATTGAATTGCTTAAAATAATGGAAATAATAATAAAGAAAGGGAAGGAACATAAGAAGTTAAACGGATTTGGTGGTGGCAAAATAATGAACCCCAACTATTTCAATTCCCTTATCAAATATGGCCTATCCAAGCTTATCTACTTGTAAAAACATTTGACTTTATTGATCCTTTTTTTTAAAACAAACCCATATATTTTTTATTAGACCTACCTGCCAGGCCAAATAGTAATTTGAATAATGCAATATTGTAATATTAAACAATCTAATAAAGTTTCCTATGTTCTACCATATAATGTGGGGGTGACAGGCCAAATAGTAATTTGAATAACGCTATATTCTCAAAAGAAAGAAGTAAGTTTAATGTGATTTAAAAGGGACAACTTTAAGAAATCGAAGACTCCACAAAAGCAGGTGGTGTTCTGCCACTGTTGAACGTCGTCGTTCTGACCACATCAAATTTTTAATAATTGCTTACATTACATTACATTAGTTGGCGTGGCCAAGCTAGGCCTATTCTTTAATTATTTTGAGAACAATTTTTTCAATAAAATGGATCAATTTCATTACGTTCTACAACTGGAATTACGACTATTATTATGTTGTTGCATAATTAATTATTTAAATTGTTGTCTTTTTCCATAAGTTTCTTGCTTTTGTGATGGATGAATATAAGTGATTCAATGAATTTAATTCTTTTTCCAACTGAGATATGTCACCATTTAAATTTTGGTTAAATTAGTGCTTGTTTTATGACAAAATTTTATAATGTTTCTCGTTATGCCTTAAAAAGTAAATTTGAATAATTAGCTAATTTTGATACGGGAAACTATTACACGGATGCCTTTGACCTAAAATAATTCAATTTTTTTATTATCTTCATCAAACATACCAATCTTTTATAGTCCAGTTTTTTTTTTGGTCCCAAAATTCACCTGATAATTTTTTAGGCAAGTCATTTAATAATTTTTAACTATAATTAATGTCATACGTTCAATATATATTAATAATACATGTAAACAAGTAGCATGCCAAATTACTAACATCGTATGCATTAGTTTTAATATTTAGCAATAATAGAGTATATTTATCGAACGGGTCGGTGGCGCAGTTAGTTATGTTATTTGACGTTAATCCATTTCAACTCCACGGTCACGAGTTCGACTCTAAAAATCGATATAATTTGATAAATATTTGTAATTCTTGTAATTCATTAGACATTATATTTGTTGTATTTAATTGATTTTATTCAATAATTTGTAGAATATAATTCAATAATTGAACTTGATCAGTCCAATTTTAAGGAATTATTCATTTTGGGCCACTAGACAATAATGAGTAATTTTAAATTATGTACAAAAAAAAAAACTAAGATAGTTATGTACTATGTTCTTTGCATCTTAGAAGTAGGCAACGTTCTTCCAAATCAAAATACATATTGAATTTAGTTGTGCATTGCATTCTTCCAGAGAAATGTTTATAAAAAGTAATCAACATTCTTCCAAATGTATTTATATATATGGAAGATTCAATACATTCTTCAAGTACGTTGAATCACTAAACTTGAATTTAAAATAAATTGCACTTACCTTTGTTTTATAACAGGACCAGACTTCCAAGAAAGAAAATAATGACAAAAATCAAATGGTTGAAGATTAATCATAAATGAGAAGAGAATAAAAGAGAGGAGGAAATAACATTAGATTTATAGTGGTTCGATCAATTACATATACATTAGTCTCTTTCATTAATTATACATGCTTCAAATGCAAAAATAAGCTTTCTCACATCAATTGGTTTAAAAAATAATTCACCACCAAATCCCTTACTTTTGGTAAGAACTTGCATCAATCTCATATGAAAGAAAACTATGAACGCAACTTTTCACTCTAAAAAGAATTTGAAAATGGGAATAAAAAAGAAACAGCGACACTCAGTAGGTTTATAAACCTATTTTGCAAAACACTCTCCTCGTATAGATACAAAAAGTTGGGCCTACCACTCATACATGCATATTCAAGGAAGAGAGAAGATTGTGCGCAAAAATGCCCTTAATAAAGCATTTAGTAAAATAATAATTTGCAAAATATAAAAAAACTCCACCTTGAAAACTCATTCCACGAACATTGATCACTAATGAACGAAACTGAGTATATAACCAACTACAACTCAACAAAGTTGAAAACCTTCAGACAACTCTCAAAGTTATAAGACGACAACACCTTGGTAAAGAAATTTACAACATTCTCCTCTCTAGAAATCTTTTGCAAACATATATTTTCCTTAGTTAAACCATCACGGATAAAATAAAACTTAACATCAATTTATTTTGTTCTATCTTGATAGGTTTGATTTTTAGATAGAAACCATACACTCTAGTTATCACAATGAACTACCACCTGCCTATCATACCTTTGTAGAAGTTCACAAACCATTTCCCTCAACCAAATGACTTTTGCTTCAAAAGCTTCCATATACTCGACTTCTGTGGTTGACAAAGCAACTACGAACAAGGGATGCTCTCCAACTTACTGTGTTGTCCATAACCTTGAATGCGCAAACAGTCAAAGATTTCTTCTATCAGGGTCTGCAACATAGTAAACATCAACAAATCCTTCAAGATACAAAAAATTAGTACTTCTCTTGAAACATAAGCCACATTTCAGAGTACCTCTGAAATATCTCACACCTATTTAACAGCCAATCAATGTTGTTTTCCAAGACTCGACATATACATACTAAATAAATCCATACCATATGCTAGATAAGGTCTAGTACACATCATGAAGTACATTAAACTACCAATAAAACTAGCATAAAGAACGGTAGACATTTCAAACTTTTCTTCATCTATAATTGGGGACTGTTTAGCTGATAACTGAATATGTTGACCAATAGGATCTTTTACAAACTTACAATTTTTCATTCTAAACTTAATAAGAAGTTGAAGACTATATGAATCTTGAGAAAGTTTCAGAACACCCAGCTCTTATCCTTTACAATATCAATTCCAAGTATCCTTTTAATAGCTTGAAGGTGCTTCATTTCAACGTTTTTATTTAACTGATCCTTTAGTTTATTAATCTCATTTATATCTGAGCTCGTAATCAACATATCATTTGTATAAAATAAAAAATAGAAACACATATGCAAGTTGACATGTTTGAATAAACATAATGATCTAACTGACTTCTAGTGAATCCACATGAAACAATAAAATAATCAAACTTCAAATATCATTGGAGATTGCTTCAAGCCATATAAGAACTTCTTCAACAGACACTCCTCACTCTCGATCTCTTCTACGACATACCCAAGTGGTCGTTGCATATAAATCACTTCATACGGTTCCCCATGAAAAAATGAAGTTTTCACATCCATTTGTTCTAATTCAAAATCAAATGCAGGTCTTAATGTTAGAGTAAACCAAATAGAAGTGTGTCTTACCACTAGAGAGAAGATCTCGTTATAATCACCATTCTCCACCAACAACCTTGCCTTGTATCTGATTTGTTCTTTGGGATCAACTATTTCTTTTTGCTCGAAGATCTACACTTAACACACTATTTTCTTATTTGTATCGATCAACCAACTCTCATGTCTTGTTTTTAATAAGAGATTTAAACTCTTCATTCATAGCTACCAACTACTTATCCTTAACCTTAGATTTCATAGCTACATAATATGTTAGAGGTTCATCTCCCACTTTTTCAACTTCTACATTTAAGGAATAATAAACTAAGTCAGCGATTGCACACTTGGAAGGAAGCCTCACATGTCTTCTTTCTCTATCTCTTGCAAGTCTATAATCTTACAAATTTTTTGGTTGATCAACGGCTACTTGTATAGGAAGTTGAACATTTTCATTCATTTGAAGGTCAACATGAGATAAAGAAGTGGGATATTAAACATCTTCATTGAGTTGCTAGTTAACATGGTCTGAATGAGATGTTACTCTATGTTTGTTTAAATCAATTTCCAATTCACTTACATTCTTCACAGTAGAAGTATTTGGAATATTAATGGCATCTAACACACACTCTTGGAAAGCAATAGTAGACTCACAAAAAATAACATTACGACTGATGATACACTTTTCTTCTCCTTTCTCTAGTCACCACAAACAATACGTACCCTTTAACATCATGTGGGTATCCCAAAAAAAGACATTTCTTAGCCTTGTTATCAAACTTCCCTTTTTTGTTGTAAGCATAAGCTACACATCCAAATATGTTATTTGTTAGGGGTTGGAAGCTTACCATTCTAAGATTTTATAAGTTTGGAGGCTTACCATTCCACGTTTATATGGTGTTTTTAAGCTTATAATCGATAAAGGACAATGGTTTATCAAATATGTTATTTGTTAGGGGTTGTGTCCTAAAGACCTAGTAGTTTGTAATTAAAGAGTATTTATTATATTTAGTTGAAATTATTATAGAGTTATTAATTATTATTTAATGTTATTTAATTTTTACATTATTCTAACCAAACACATTAATGACTCTAATCAATCATAACAAACATTTGGACAAGTATGTGGGACATACAAAGGGATCTACATCCAAGTGGATAACCTAAACTTGTCTACTGTATATAGACTGAGGCTGGGTGCCTCATCTTGGTGACATTATTGGTACATGACTGCTAATTCCTAGTTGCCTCGTGTGCAAATAACTCACACTCGCGCAAGTATACGCGGTCTGCAGTAAGTAATAAGTAAATTATCGATCTCCACAGGGACTATGATTTATCTAAGGTGATGTCTAGAATTGAACAGGAATAAAGAAATGGTAGTTGTGATTAATTGGGTTGAAAAGTAAAACAGATGTAAAAATAGTTGTAAAACAGATTATGAGAGAATAAGGTTATACTAGGATACTCATGGAAAGTAATAGCAATGCAATATCAAAGAAACATGCGATAAGGTGTAACTATCATACTACGCCTCACAAACTTCCGTTTCTGCTTCAGCTTGCATCAAGCCTGACTCTCGCCGCGACTTGATGTAATGCTATGTCGACACTATGTATGCAGTAGTTACGCGTTTATCCCTAAACTTCGATTCAAAGTATTAAAGACTTAATACTAACTTACTGAACATGCAAACTAGACTTAGGTTGTTTCCTCTTCCGATTTACAACCTAATACTGCTTGTGGATGGCCAGTCGACACTTATTGTTGATGATTAGCTCCTAGTTAATAAACCCTACTTACACCCTTCCTATTTCTTCTTTAACACACGTTAAAACCGACCACTTTCCCTAGCATTGCTTTAACGAAATTAGTTCCTCATGCAAACAAGAAATACAGATAACGACATAGAAAACATGCTTAAATAGTATTATTGAATTGAAATGAGTTTTGACAAAGAAAGCAATATGAACTTTGTTCAGCAAAATCTACTCCCTTCTATTATATTACAAAAGGTCTCTTTTTATAACCATCATTCGAATATTCCAAAATAAGCACAGGTCAATCGATGCGATCTCTTTCCTTGCATAAATTCGTCAATTATGTACGATCTCCTTCCTTGTACGATCTCCTTCCTTATATGAATACACCAATTATGTTTATGTGGTTAAGGGAAGAATCTCGTGATTTCTGCAATTTGTCTCTCTAGTGTCTGGTTAGTCAACATCCTACCGTCATTTGATTCTTTCCTTATTTTGTTTATGGTGCCTTGGCATTTCTTCGAATGTCACTACGCGTGTATCGCTTGTTTTGCTACTCAGTTCGCATCGCAATTTCCTGCAAAATAGTTTATCCCTATAAGCTTTGCTAAATATGCGCTAAGTATGCTAATTCTAGCATTTTACGTGCTTAAATGCATTTTTTCAAGTTTATTCCTCCAATGCGTAAGCATTAGCTAATTACACCTTTTTCTCATTATACTTCCATTTTCGTACTTGATTTTAAATAATAACTACAAACAATGATCACAGAATAACAAGAATTTTGACACTATTTAAGATTTATCAAACCCCCAAACTTGAATCATTGCTCATCTCGAGCGATCCTAATATAGGTGTAATAGCTGCTAAATAGTAAATGCTTATCTTGATGCCACACTTTTCCTCTTGCTAAAAAAAATTATTCTTTTAGATGCAATTGTCTTAATACACCAAACGCTTAATTATCCCGTTTCTTCTTTCACCAACATCTCTTCAATCCCATCTCAGTTCTTTTCCTAATTGTCTTTAGTTCAAAGCACACTCCTCAGCTTAGAAACTTCAGACTCTAACACAGCTCAATCAACCCCTTTTTTATCACTTTAAATTTGTTTAAAACATTCTGTTCGATACTTGTTTATTTGGGTTCCTTTGAGTAAAATTTTCCACATGGCCGCCATTCCGTCGGTCTCAGCATAGCTCGTTTGAGCATTTCAGCTAAGTACTGAAATTTCTTAAGCTTGCGCTTGATTTGTGGCTAGCGGAATACTTGGAATACCTATGGCTAATTGCTTTTTTGCCGTTTCATTTTTACCTAGAATGTTTTTATTTTTATTTTACTCACTCAAAATATTTTTTTTTTCAGATGTGCTTTGCATAACACTCCACGGGCTTGCCCTCACCCTCAAAATTAAAGTCTTTATTGTTCTCAATGAATGTGAGGCTTAGTTTCCCCAAACTTAATTTAATCTAAGGTTCTTAAACCCCCTCTTTCAATTTTTTCCTCCCCAAGAAAATGCACTATGTTCCAAGTTTAAAAAGGATCAATCTCAAAATGTTCTCGTTAGGAAACTAGCAATTGTCGTCCTGGTGCAGATTAAATTTCACCATATATAAGACAATGTTTTTTAAAAGTAGAATTAAAAAGTAAGATTCTAACAAAAAATTGGTCAAAACATAATACTATAAATAGGGAATAAAATAAAGAGATTAATTATAATATGGTGGGACAAAAATAACAGAGAAATGCGAGAGAGACAGAGACTTCCTTTATTATTCTTCTTCTTTCGAGTCAGAACTGTCAGAGTCGGTGGACAAAACAATGTCCTGGAATTGCGAAAAGATAGGCTTACGGATGCGTGGATTTAAGAGGTTTAGTGCGTCAAATAATGCATTGTTGCGCTCTTTCACATCGCGATAAATGCGCCTAAATTGTTGGTGAGCAGCCAAAGGCAGCGCATCAACTTTTCATGCGTGTTCTTCCTCTTTTTCTTATATGGACGAGTCGATACCTAGGCATGTGTGGCAGGACCCGCTTCTGCATCCCTAGCAGTAAGGTTTGCAAAAAACTTCGCTGCTAGGCGATCAATGGTCCTATTCATCTCATCTAGGCTTCCTCCCAAATGTTTCAGTCTCATTCTTTTAGGCTCAAGAAGGCCTGCATCAGCATCGTCTCTGAATCGGCATCGGAACAAGTACTCTCGCGCCAGTATTGCTGATCTGTATCTACCTAGATGCTCTTCCACCATCAGTGCTTTACCTTCATGATGTGGTCTCTCTTCTTCCTCTATATGAATAACAACAACCTCAACAGGTCTAGAGGGGACCGCGTTTGCATTTCCTTTGCGCTTGTCTTCTGGCGCTTGATGGGATTCCTCCATCTTCTGATTAAACTCTTCTATGTCCATTTCCTCCATTGAATGTGTCAAACCTTCGATATATCCTGAAGTTTCAGGACTATCAATCCTCACCTCTGGTCGTAGCGCTGAGGTAACAACCTTTTCTTCTCTAGGGGCATCCTCTGATTCCTCAGCTTCTTCGTGCTCTGCTGATCTTGTAGGTGAAATCGTCGTTTTCCTGCACCTTCGTCTTTTAACTTACGACTATTCGGCCACATTGTTTGTGGGTGCAGGCGCAGTGTCGACTGGCTTGGGAGCCTAAGTGGGGTCAACTTCTTCTTGACCTTCTATCTGTTGATTCCACCATCTTCGGTAATTTGATGTGAGTCTACGTACCATGGTGAAAATTTTTGCAGTTTGAATTTGGAGAAGGGGTGAAGGGTTTAAGTTTCTGGTAATGAGATTATGAAGAAGGTAATTTGAGGTATTTATCGGTCGCACGAAGGGGCAAGATGATCAGCAATCGACACTTTACGTCAGGCCGACTATTGAGTTATGTCGGCCATGCAATTGCTGCGAATCCTTTGATCAACGATCCAAAGATCTGATAGCTCGATTTTTTGGCTGCAATTAATGATTAAAAATGATTGCCCTAATCCTCCATGTGTACCGATTCGTATTCTATTTCATTCGTAATCTTTGCATAATCGAATGTAGAGAGATAGATTAAGAATAAATTCAGAGATTAAATAACAAAAATAAAATAAATAAATAATTAAAGTAGTAAAATCAGATAACTTCTCGAATAAGTAAATAACAAATATTCAAACTAGTATGCACAGAGCAAAAATTAAATGTACCGATATACGCGCGCTCCAATCGCATACTTGTGCGATTATTCATCAGTCAATGCGAATAAAGATATCCTTCTTTGAACATCCTCATTCCAGTAATGCTTAAGTCTCTGGCCATTGACTGCGAATTCATTCTCCGTTGACTCGTTCTTAATCCAGATTGCTCCTCCTGGTTTTACCTGTGTAATGCAAAATTTTCCATACCACTTAGATTTAAGCTTTCCTGGAAACAAACGAAGTCGAGAGTTAAATAACAGCACATGTTGACCCACCTCAAAAGTTTGAGGGGTCAGCTTACGATCATGTCATTTCTTAGTCTTTTCTTTGTATAACTTTGCATTCTTGTAAGAGAAATGCCTATGCTTTTCTAAATCAAGTAATTACAAAATTCTCGCAGAACCGGCCTTCTGAAGATCAAGGTTTAGCTTTTAAGAGCCTAGAAAGCTTTATGTTTTAGCTCGATTGGCAAATGGCATGCCTTTCCATACACAATTTTGTAAGGTGACATGTTTAATGGAGTTTTCAGTGCAATTCGATAAGCCCAAAGCGAGTCATTTAGTCGTAAGGACCAGTCTTTTCTGTTAGGTCCTACAAATTCTCTAAAATGCTCTTGATCTTGCGATCCGATACTTCATCTTGGCCATTGTTTTGCGGGTGATAAGGAGTTGCAATGCGGTGCTTGATATTGTACTTGTGTAGCACATGAGCCATTGCTTTGTTTATAAAGTGCATTCCCTCATCACTGATTAGTGCTCGCGGAGTACCAAACCTTGTGAAAATGTTTATGTGGAGGAATTTTATAATGGTTTTAGCATCGTTTAAAGGTGTGGAAATCGCCTCAACCCATTTAGAAACGTAATCAACCACGACCAATATGTACAAATTTTCGCACGAAGGGGGAAATGGGCCCATGAAATCAATTCTCCAGATGTCAAATAGTTCAACCTCTAGAATCGATGTTAAAGGCATTTAATCCCTCTTTCCTATATTTCCTCTCCTTTGACATTTATCGCATGTTTTTGTATAATGGCATCCTTGAATATGCTCGGCCAGAAATATCCCGAGTGAAAAACTTTTGCCGTAGTGTGCATTCCTCCAAAGTGTCCTCCATAAAGTGATGTTTGACATGCTTCCAGTATTGTATTTATCTCGTGTTCCTCCATGCATCCTCTTATCATTCCATTACCATTTTGCCTATATAGAAACGGTTCATTCCAAAAGTAAAATCGAGTCTCATGAAAGAATCTCTTGGCTTGCTGCATTGATAAGTCTACTGGGATGACATAACTTGCTAGGTAGTTGGTAATGTTAGCGAACCAAGGGAAACTCTTTTCTTTAGTGAGATTAATCACGAACAGTTGCTCATCAGGAAATTTTTTAGATATACAAATCATGGTAGAATCAGTTCGTCTATTCTTTAAGCGAAACAGATGATCTGCTACCACATTCTCGCATCTCTTTTTATCTTTTATCTCAATATCTAATTCCTAAAGAAGCAAGATCCATCTGATCAATCTTGGCTTAGCATTGGCTTTACTCATGAGGTATTTTATTGCAACGTGGTCCGTAAAAACAATCACCTTCGATCCTACCAAGTAAGAGCGAAATTTTTCTAATGGGTAGATCACAACCAGAAGCTCTTTCTCAGTAGTGGTGTAGTTGAGTTAAGTGTCATTTAAGGTTCTACTAGCATAGTATATTGGATGGATCAACTTTTCTCCATTCTGTCCCAAAATAGCTTCTATCGCATAATTACTAACGGCGCACATAAGCTCGAAAGGCTTTTTCCAATTAGGCGATATCATTGTAGAAGCTTTGTTGCTTCAATCTTTGCTCGAATGCGTGTAAGCTTTGTTGATCAAAATTAAAGGGGCGCTCAGCTTCCAAAAGTTCACATAATGGCTTCGCGATTTTAAAAAATCTTTAATGAAACACCTATACAACCCAGCATGGCCTAAGAAACTGTACACTCCTTTCACGTTCCTTGGTGTCTCTAACTTATCGATAGCTTCAATCTTTGCTTGATTAACCACCATTCCAGCCTTGAAAATCTTATGTCCCAACACGATTCCTTCTCTGACCATGAAATGACATTTTTCCGAAATCAGCACAAGATGTGTTTCTTCACAGCGTTGTAACACCTTCTTTAAATTTCCTAAGCAGTTAGAAAAGCTGTCACCAAACACCGTGAATCATCCATGAAAACTTCCATGATATCTTCAAGCATATCAGAAAAGATTGACATCGTGCATCTTTAGAATGTAGCTGGAGCATTGTAGAGTCCAAAGGGCATTCTTATAAACGCGAATATTTCGTAAGGACAAGTGAAAGTAGTTTTCTCTTAATCCTTGGGATCAATGGTGATCTGATTGTAGCCTGAATATTCGTCGAGAAAGCAACAATAATCCTTCTCTGCGATACGGTCTAGCATTTTGTCTATATAGGGTAATGGGAAGTGGTCCTTCTTGGTTGCTTTGTTCAACTTTCTACAGTCCATGCATACACGCCATCCTGTTACTATTCTTATTGGAATCAACTCATTCTTTTCATTTTGAATGACAGTGGTGCCTCTTTTCTTCGGCACTCATTGAATAGGACTTACCCATTGGCTATCTGATATATGATAAGTTACCTCTGCATCTAGCTACTTTATGATTTCCTTTTTTACCACTTCCTTGATGTCGAGATTCAAACATCTTTGTTGCTCAACTGAGTTCTCGGTATCTTCCTCTAGAATGATTTTATGCATGCAAAATGTAGGACTGATGCCTGTTATATCCTCCAAAGTCGATCCAATCGCCTTCGTGTGTTATTTGAGTAACTCTAAAAGCAGTTTCTCATTGTTTGGTGTTAGCTGCAATGAGATGACAATTGGTAAAGTCTCTTTCTCTCCCAGATAAACGTACTTCAAATGCGCAGGGAGGGGTTTCAATTCAAGCGTTGGCGGTTCTTCAACTGAAGAGCGCTGAGGTGAATTAACTCTAGTCGCAACATCGAGCACCTCGTAATAATACATCTCTTCTCACACGTAATCTTCCAACACATCATTCTGTGGATCTTTCTCTTTTCCTTTTGCATTTGCGTCCTTGTTCATCATTCTTCCCTTTGCTTATTTTTTTATCACCTTGTCCAGCAATACTTCGATCTGGCTAACATTGTAGACGTCTTTTAAATCAGTCTGCTTCATCGAGTCAAAAATGTTGAACTAGATCTGCTGATCGTTCATCCTTAGCGCGATTGTTCCTTCATACACATCCACTACAGTTCGTCTCGTTTTTAGAAAAGCCTTTCTAAAATGATCGGTACCGCTAAGTTTGCTTCATAATCAAAGATAATGAAATCTGTTGGAAAGATGAACTTGTCGACCTAAACAAGAATGTCTTCAATTTTTCTAACAGGATAAGTAATTGACCTATCCACACGTTGAATTGTGACAGTTGTGTGTTTCGCTTCACCAATCCCAAATTTTTTGTAGATCGATAAGGGGCAGAAGGTTGATACTTGAACCCAAATCACATAGTGCTCGCCCAATATGATTGCTAACAATCTTTACTAGAATAGTAAATTGACCAGGATCGGCTTCTTTCATATGGATTTTATTTTGGACGATCGCACTACATTCTTCATTCAAAGCTACTACTTTAAATTCCTTAAATTTCATTTCTCACTCAACGCGTCCTTAAGGAATTTCATGTAGTTCGACATTTGTTGCAACGCGTCAACTAACAGAATGTTAATATGGATTTGCTTCAAAATGTCCGTAAACTTTTTGAAGTGCGATTCATTTCTCTTCCTTCTGAGCCTTTGAGGGTACGGCGGTGGTGGTGGTTTGTAAATAGGCAATGGTTTGGCCATTTCCGTCGTATCGCTTGCTGTTATAGGATCCTCATTGGTTCTCCGTGCTTGTTGCTTTCCCATTGATGGCTCTATTGTGTCCATAGTTTCCTGATATTTCCTAATCTCCTCGCTGTCCATTAAAGGTTTTCCACTTCTTAATTTGATTGCACTAACTTTTTTTTTTGCCATTTCGCCTGGATTCTTCCGTATCCAACGATAATTTTTCTAGTGGTCTGTTCTTTAAATCTACTGCGATCAGTTCCAACTCCCGAAGAGTTGCTTGTTGTGCTTTCAGTAGAGTGTGATGTTCCATCATTACTGCATCATTCTTCACCATGTACTCCTTTAGTGCTGAATCTTGTTGATGAGCTTGTTGTTAGTTACTTCCGAATCTAGAGTGCGTCAGCTTGCACTGCTGTCTAATTTGGTTAGCATTGCTGCCATGCCCATCCCAAGAGAAATTTGGGTGTTGCCTCCATCCAGCATTGACGTGTTCGAATAAAGGTAGTTCTAAGGTCGCGAATTTATGTGTCCAACGTATATGACTGAATCAACATTTCTACTATGGAATTCGTACTTGTGATCTCCTCCGTAAAGTGCACAGAAGTTAGGAGTTGAGTGGTCAACAACCGATGCGTTCTGAACATTATGTGGTGCAATCATTTGTATATTTTTTACATAGTTGGTAAGCATAGCAAGCTGGGCTTACATAGCAGCCATAGCATTGAGCTCAAATTTATCGGGCAGCTTGTTTTGATTTCTTCCCTGACTTAACTTAGATCTAGTAGTTTTAACGGTTATTTCAATATTATGTGCTTCATTGTACGTTTTCTCCATCAGACATCCTCTCGCAGTTGCGTTGAGGATCGCCTTGTCCTGATCGGACAATCCACTGTAGAAATTTCTATTTGAAGAGTATAAGACAAATCATGGTACAGACACTTCGCTATACGCTCTTTGTACAATTCCCATGCTTCTCCTATGGTCTCATCATCCTCTTGCCTAAAACTAGTGATTTCAAGCCTAGAGTTCATACTTCTCGAAGTAAGGAAGTATTTTGCTAAAAAACTTTCGACCACTTGTGCCCAAGTATAATCACATGGCAGCGTGTTTACCCAGTGTCTGGCCTTTTCCTTTAATGAATAAGGGAATAGAAACAGACGAGAATCTTCTAAAGAGATACCAACCTCCTGGTTAGAATCGTTAACGGCTAGGAAGGTACGTAAATGTTGATGTGGATCTTCCGAAGGTTGACCACTAGAAGGTTCATTGAATCTAAGCATATTATACATATTACTAGTTAAAACAGGTTGTCTACCTTCACCATTAGGTCTAACCATACCTGGATATGCTGCGTGGTTGAATAATCCTGTTTAAGTCCTCACGACTATGTCCCTCTCATCTACTACCTATGCTGGGGATAGATTAGCCTTGGAGTTTACATTTGCCCCAGCTTCTGCACCTGCTGCTACTGTTGGTGGATCGATTACTCCAGGGTGATTCTGTGCTATTGGGTCATCATTCTTCGAATTCTCCTTCTCTGCTCACGTCGTCTCCTAAGTAGGTTCCGTTCAGGTTCTAGATCAAATGAAAAAGTTGTGCTCATGCACAAATCACACTCGGATCTTGAAGAAAATGTAATAAAAAGAACTTGATTTGAAATTTTTTTGAAAATTCTAAACAATCTCGACTTAAAATAAATTGACAAAGTGCCCAGCAATGGCTCCAAAAACTAGATTGTTGATTCCTAGTTGCCTCGTGTGCAAATAACTCGCACTCGAGTAAGTATACCCTGTCTGTAGTAAGTATTAAGTAAATTATCAATCTCCCCAGGGACTGTGATTTATCTAAAGTGATTTTTAGAATTTAACAAAAATAAATGAATGGTAGTTGTGATTGATTGGGTTGAAAAGCATAATAGATGTAAAAACAGCTGTAAAACAGATTGTGAGAGAATAAGGCTGGACTAGGATACTCATGGAAAGTAATAGCAATGCGATATCAAAGAAACATGCTGTAAGGGATAACTATCACACTACGCCTCACAAACTTCCGCTTCTGCTTCAGTTTGCATCAAGCTCGACTCTCGCCGCGACTTGATGTAATGCTATGTCGGCGCTATGTATGCAATCGTTACGCATTTATGCCTAAACTCCGATTCAAAGTATTAAAGACTTAATACTAACCTACTGAACATGCAAACTAGACTTAGGTTGTTTCCTCTTCCGATTTACAACCTAATAGTGCGTATGGATGGCCGGTCGACACTTATTGTTGATGATTAGCTCCTAGTTAACAAGCCCTACTTGTACCCTTCCTATTTCTTCTTTAACACATGCTAAAACCGACCACTTTCCCTAGCATTGCCTTAACGAAATTTGTTCCTCATGCAAACAAGAAATAAAGATAACGATATAGAAAACATTCTGAAATAGTATTACTGAATTGAAATGAGTTTTGACAAAGAAAGTAGTACAAACTTTGTTCTTCAAAATCTACTCTCTTCTATTCTATTGCAAAGGGTCTCCTTTTATAACCATCCTTCAAATATTCAAGAATAAGCACAGGTCAATCGACGCGATCTCTTTCCTTGTATAAATCTGCCAATTATGTATGATCTCTTTCCTTGCACAAATACACTAATTATGTTTGTGTGGTTAAGGGAAGAATCTCGTGATTTCCGCAATTTGTCTCTCTAGTGTCTGGTTAGTCAACATCCTACCGTCATTTGATTCTTTCCTTTTTTTTATGGTGCCTTGGCATTTCTCCGAATGTCACTACGCGTGTATCACGCGTTTTGCTTCTCAGTCCGCATCGCAATTTCTTGCAAAATAGTTTATCCACATAAGCTTTGCTAAATACATTCTAAGTGTGCTAATTCTAACATTTTTAGTGCTTAAATTCATTTCTTCAAGTTTATTCCTCTAATTCGTAAACATTAGCTAATTACACATTTTTCTCATTATACTTACCATTTTTGCACTGGATTTTAAATAATAACTACAAACAATGATCACAGAATAACAAGAATTCTGACTTTATTTAAGAGTCATCAGTACACCCATTTTGTAAAATTTTCTCAAGATTAGCATTAGAAAAAATATTTATCAAAGAGCTCCATATATCTGCTCCAACTTTCAAATCGCTGGAAAAAAAAGTTAGAGAGAAGCGATAAGATGATCGTTGGATTCTCAAGACTTATTACAAATCGAGAAAAGAGGATTAGTATCAACTCTTCTAGAATTAATATTACTTTTAAGGGAATTCCATTATTAATAATATTCCAAGCTTTGGACTTAATTTTAGGCAAAACTTTAAATTTCCCAAACTTCTTCCATAAAGAATTAGTAAAAGAATTTTTTGAGGGAGAGGCCTTGTCCTTGTTAGCCAAGCCAAAAGCGAGGTGATAAGCACTCCTCGCTGAAAAATGACCTTTATGATCAAGATTCCAAAGAATCTAATCTTTAGAGTTGAATCTGCCTAAAAGAGTTTTCACGATCACATGTGTATTGACTCGGGAGAAGATAGTGTTGATCAAATTAATGTTCCAACTAGAATCAACAATAATAAGCTCGCTAACTCTTTTTTGCTTCCACTCCTCCTTGATAGTGCGAGGATAAGGGTCACTTTTATGATCAATCCAAGGGTCTCTACCTATAAAAATTGAATTCCATTACCATTACCTGTTTTCCATCTATAGCCTTTGGAAAAGAGATCCATCCCCCATAAAATACTTCTCCAAGCAAGCGAGGGGTTACTGCCCAACTTAGCAGTGAGAAAGTCACTATTTTGATAATACTTCCCTCTTAGGACTTTGGATAAGATGCTCGTGGAGTTTCTCATAATCCTCCAACTCTACTTAGCCATTAAAGCTTGGTTGAAGTAACCAAAGTTCCTAAAACTAAGACCCCAACTATTATAAAAAAAAAAATCTTTAAACTATGAATTTTGTGTAAAAAATATCTTTGAACTTTAAAAAGTTTCAAAAATACCCTTGAACTTTAAAAAAAAAAAAGTTTCAAAGGTACCTTTACCGTACCATTAAATTTTGATGAAAACCATTAAACTCTTGTTTAAAAAATACCCTTGAATTAAAAAATAATAATAAATAAAAGTTGACTTAAAAAAAAAAGTTAAAAAGTATCATCACCATTAAGTTTTAGATGAAAAATGCTAAAATTTTGCTTGAATAATATTTGTCCTCGAACTTTCGAAAAAATTAAAAAATGTACTTGCTTGAAAATACTTGTTCTTCTTTCTCTCTTTATATATTTTCTCCTCAAAAAAATAAAAAATAATAAAATAATAAAAAAAAAATCTATATACAAACATTTAAAATATGGTAGCAACAATTTGATCAAATACTCTACGAAAATTCAAAATTCATAACCATAGTCGTCCCTCATAACTCTTCAAAGACAAAAACAAAATAAAATAAAATAGTAAATAAGTTGTTGTTGAGATGAATCTAAAAGCTTTAAGGGTATCTTTTCCTTCTTTAAAGATGATGATAACTTATCATTGTTTTACTTTGTGAGATCTATTTCTAACTTGAATTATTTAAATAATTTAGTCATTCAAAACTTTGAATTTAGTCAAACTATAAAGATGAAAAATAAGTTCTTAAAGATCCACATATCATTTTTAAATTTAGATTTTGTTGTTTATCTTTGCATCAAGATTAACACTAAAATGTAGAGTTCATTTGAAGTTCAATAATTTATTTAAATTAATAAGTTTCTTCTTATCAATTGTTAATATAACATTAACTTGAAAAATTAAAGCATATTTGCATCCAACAAAAAAAAAAATACTAACTTTGATTCAAAAAAAAAAAAAAAATTAGTTGAACTAACATTCAATAAATTTCTTTGCATTGAAAAACAAACGTAAAAATGATACATATATAAATAAATGATAAAAAAATAATTCAAAAAGAAATCATATTAAGAAATTAATTTCAATTAGAAATTCAATTAATTAAATAAATAATACTGATTTAAAAATAATTCAAAAATTAAGAATAAATTTAATTATTTTCTTTTATAATTAAATATTTAGGATATTCAAAAACAATTTAACATTATCATAAAATTTACTATAAAAATATTTTTGTAATGTTATTTTAAGATTAAAGGTATTTTAGAAACTTTATTAAAGTTCTTCGGTATTTTTTAAATAAAATTTTAACAATTTACATATAAGTTTAATAGAAATAATTTCCATATAAATTTAATAGGAATAATTTCTTCTCATGTAAAGATTAGTTAGTAGTTACTTTGTTTTTAGTTTGTTAATTAGTTGAAATCTGTTTCAACTTCTCTGTAAATATTCTTTATAAATACCGTTCCCATCATTCCTATATATTAAAGGAATGATTGATGAATAAATGTGTGAGTATTAATTCATTTTTAATATGGTATCAGATGAAAAATAAACTTGATCCTTTTTTCTCTCTCTCTTCTTCCTTGAAATTCCCTCACCTTTCTCGCGTTATTCCTTTGCCCTAAAAAGGTGACAGATGAAACACCGATCCCCGACGCCGAGGACTTCGAAAATCTAGATTGTTCGATGAATCCTTACCATCTCCATCACTCCTTCCCTTCAGCGGCTAATCTGGTTTCTCAACTCTTCTTGGAGCGGAGAATTATGTCCCTTGGAAGCGAGCGATGTCGATTGCCCTATCCAATAAGAATAAAGTGGAGTCGTCAATGGCGATCTTGATAAAGCTGATTGAACTTTCAGCAAGAAATTACAGGCCGCTTAGAAGTGCAACATTGACCTTGTTGCTTCCAAGATCCTCAACTCTGTGTCAAAGAGCATCACCGCTAGCATCGTGTACACTGGATGCGTAGAAGAAATTTGGGATGGCCTACTCGAGAAATTCAAGGAGAGCAACGGACCCAAGATTTACAAATTGCGAAAATCTTTGGTCATTACCGTGCAAGGTACTCTTTCTTTTGAAGCGTATTTCATGAAGATGAAGACATATTAGTAAAACCTATGCGATTTTCATCCTACCGATGCTTGTACCTATGGTGGAATTACCAAATTTCTTGAGCACTTACAAATAAAGTATATAATATTGTTCTTGATGGGTTTGAATGACTCGTATTCCAATCTTCGAACACAGATTCTTCTGGAGCCATTGCCCTCTATCAACAAGATTTTCTCCCTTGTTATTCAAGAAGAGAGGCAACATCTAGCTTTTGTTCATGCGCAGAATATTGAATCTATTGCCTTATTAGCTGCTGATAATTCAAAACAAGCCAAGAAAAAGGAAGGCTCTCGCCCTATTTACACATACTGTAACAATTTTGGACACACCAAGGAGAAGTGTTACAAACTTCATGGCTAACCACCTGGCTTTCATTTCCGAAATCAAAGGATCCCTTCTAATGTCAAGACTGCCAGAACGAACTCTATTGTACATGCCCCTTCTGCTGACTTCTTCTCTAGGCTGAACAAAGAACAATGCTCCCAGCTCATGGGATTATTGGCTATTCGAACTCGGGAAGAAAAGATCAAGTATATCAACCACATATCAGGTATTTTTTTGGCTTCTTTATGCGCTGCTAAATCTCTTGATATCTAGATTATTGATTTTGGTGCATCTAAACATATATCTTTCTGCCAGTCCTTATTTCATAACTGACGTAGTGTATCTAGTGTTTCTGTTATATTGCCTAATTCATAAAAGGTTTTTATAGACCGTAGCAGTGATATACGAGTTAATCCTAACCTTGTTCTAAATGATGTGTTGTTTGTGCCCTCTTTCACCTTTAACCTGATCTCTGTGTTGCTTAATAAAGTCTAACCAGGCCGTTTTGCGATTTTCTGGCAATGATTGTGTTATACAGGACAAGTTGGAATCGAAGACGATTGACAGGGCTAGTTGTTCAGATGGCCTATATCTGTTTAGGTAAAAGTCTTCAAACTATGCTTGTTTAGTATCAGCAATCACATGGCATTCTCGCTTAGGCCATTTGTCTTCTGACCGTTTAGAGTTGATGAAGAAGTCCCTTCATTTTTTACTAATGACTAACGTGAAGTTGCCTCGTGTGCAAATGACACACACTCACGCAAGTATACGCGGTCTGCAGTAAGTAATAAGTAAAATTATCGATCTCCATAGGGACTGTGATTTATCAGAAGTAGTATGTTTAGAATTGACAGAAAGTAAATAAAAGGTTTCGATTTGGTTTATGTTGCGTAAAATAAAGATAATGTAAAACGTAGTAAGCGTGATGAGAAATTAAGGCATAGTTAAGGTACTCATGGAATGCGTAGCGATGTTATTCGAACTGTGCGGTGAGGGGAAACTAGCATACTTCGCTTAACAAACATCCGCATCCGCATTCATTCGCATTAAGTTCAACTTCCGTTGCAACTCAATGTAATCTGAACAGCGCAGCGTATGCAGTAGTTACGTGTTTATTCCTAAACTCCTATTTAAAGTATAAAAGACTTTGATACTAACCTACTGAACATGCTATCTAGCCTTAGGTCATTTCCTCTTCTGAATTACAACCAAGTAGCTTGTGTGGATGGCCGATCGACATTTACTATTAAGAAATTAAGAACCTAGCTAACATACACTGGTTTATCTCTCCCTAGATCCGTCTAACACATGTTTAAACAATTCCACTTTTCCCTAACCTAGCCTTAGAGAAATTAGTTTATAATGCAAAATAAAAACACAGATAACAACATGAATGAAAACATGCTGAAAGCAATATTATTAAAAGGCAAAATGAGTCTAACAAAATAAAAATGAAAGAAACAAAATTGAGAGACTGTGTGTTAAAAACTCTACTTCCGACTCTCTTTCATACTCACTTTTCGACTCTCTTTCAAACTCTCTTCCGACTCTTACAAAATTTCAATTTGTAGACTCCTCTTGGTCCTTCTCGAATATTCCATATTTGATTTGGTAGCCCGATTAACTCGACCACGTTGGCTGATTGATTTCGTCAATCTCGTCGTAATGTAATAAGGAATGGATCCCGTGATTTCTGCAATCTGTCTCTTTAGTTGTCTGGTTAGTCAACATCGTGCGTTGTCATCGCAATCCTTCCTTCATTAAGTCCTTGCCTTGGCATCTTGTCCGAGCTACTTTTGTGGCATATTTGAGTTTCGCAATGGTTACTATTGATCCGCGAGGTTTAGTCCTACTTTTTCGCATTGCACTTCCTACAAAACATCTTTTCAGCATCAGAGATACTTAATTACGCATTTAAAGTGTGATTTTAGCATTTTTCACTGTACAATGCATAATTCTCTGTTTAGTCCCCTAATGCGCGAGTATTAGTCTAAATCACCACTTTACGAACTAAATTGACTCTTTTGCATAAGATTTTATATGCTAATTGCGAACAACTGATTCAAAATCAACCTAAATATTGACTCTATTTAAGAGTCATCAAACCCCCAAACTTGAATCATTACTCGTCTCGAGTGATGCTAAGTAGGTCTTTTAGCTGCTGTAAATAGTCTCCTAATCAAAATGGAAATGCTTTCTTTTCTGCTAAAAAAAACTTTTCTTTAACGATAGAATTGCCTTAGTATTCCATATGCTTAGTCATTCTGATTCTTCTCTTACTTGCATTCCTCCAATTCTATCTCGGTTCTTCCTCTAGTTGCCTTTGGTACAAAACACAATTCTTAGTTTGGGTTCCTATAACTCTAGCACAATTTTCTAGTTCCTTTGATTACCTTAAACTTGTTCAAAACATTCTGTCCAAGGCTTCTTTATTTGGGTTGCATTCCTAACCACCATTCCGTAGTTCTTAAGAAGGTTCATTTGAGAAAAAAAACGTTCCTCCCAGGCAATGGAATGCCAAGCTTTCGATAAATATGGCCAACGGAGCATGTTGTAGTTCCTACGGCTTATTCGTACTTCAATGCCGTTTCAATTTTTGCCCAGAATATTTTAATCTTTATTTTGCATAATTTTTTTTTTAATGAAAACATGCTACGGGCTTGCCCTCACCCCCAAACTTAAAATCTTTATTGTCCCCAATGAAGGTGAGGCTTAGTTCCCTTAAACTTAAGTTATTCTAAGCTTTATTTCCATGTATTTAAGCTTTTGGTCTCATCCCTAATGACTATGCTGCTATCCCAAGTTTAACCAGAATCTGTCCCTAAACATCATGTTAGAACACTAGCAAGTGTCAGTTCCAGGGCAGACTAAGTTTCAGCATACACAGGAAATATTTTGGAAACGTGTAAAAGTAAAAAGCCAAAAATAAAACATTACATTTGTTAGAGAAGACTATTTAAGCAGGGTATAAACATAGCAGAAGATTATAAATTTGCGTAAGTAATTGATAAAGTACATGAAGTAATGCGAGAAAGATAGAGACTTCCTTTATTCATCCTCTTCGGAGTCAGAGCTGTCAGAGTTGGAGGAAGAAATAATGTCAGAAAACTATAGCCTTTGTATGCGCGGATCTAATACTTCGAGCCTGTCAAATATTGCATTGTCTCATTCACGCGCATATGTAAGTATGTTTTCATGCTTCTGGCAAGCTGCTTGACGCAACGTGCCAAATTGTATTCTAGTTTCCCATGCTCACTTGGTAGACGAGTAGGTACTTGGGCACGCCTAGAAAGACCTTTATCTACTACTGTAGTAGCAGGTTTTAATGCAAACTCTACCATTAGACGCTCAATGGTCGTATCTAAGTCTTCTAGAGTTTCGCCCAGATGCGTCAGCCTAGTTCTCTGATGTCTGGAAAGGCCTACATCACTTTCGTTTCGTAATTGGAGTCGGAACAGGTCCTCTAACACTGGCATTGCTCTTCTGCATCTTTCAACTGCTCTTCCACCATCGGTGTTTTTCCTTCCCAATGCGGCTGTTCCTCTATCTCGTAAATTACGGCTATCTCAATAGGTCTAAAGGGACCGGCTTCTTCATTTCCTCTGTACTCGCTTTCCCTTGCTCACACAACTTCCTCCATTGGCTGATGGAACTCAACAATGTCCCGCTCCTCCATTGAAGGTGTTAAACCTTCGAAGTACCCCAATAGTTTAGAATTGTCGATCAACACCATCGGGGGGGGGGGGGAGGGGGTGCATCTTGGTACCAATGTTACTGCTCTTTCTTCTCCAGGCACTTCTGAAGGTTCTTCTATTGCTGCATGCTCTACCGACCTTGAAGGTTGAATAGTGGCTCACCTTCTTCTTGGGGTTTCGACTTGTGACTGTTCATCTTCACTGTCAACATGCGCCACAACTTCATTTCTTTGCTCGGGGCCTTGAGTTTGATCATTCTCTCCCTGCCTCTCCATCCTAATATTCTAACTTCTTCTGTAATTTGTTGCTAGTTGTCGCACCATTGTAGATAACTTGTATTATGTCTGCGAATGAGGGTTGAAGGTTTGAATGTTGGTGGTCGAGTATAGTCTTTGCCTTGGCTTGTAAAGATCAAACTGAAAGTACGAGATTTTTGGGGTAGTGGATTGTCTCATTTTGTCAGGGTAACGATTCGACTAAGGCGCCTATACAATTTCTGCAGACCATTGGATCAAACTTCCCTAAAATCTCACTGCGAAATAGTCGGCTGGAATAAATAACTGAATGATTGCATTTTAATGTTCTGCATACCGAATATTTTATTCGATTTTGACCATCTCAAATAACCATAAATTGAAAATCAAGTAAGGAAATTAAAATAAGAAAAATGAAAAAATTAAGCTTCTATAAGTAAGCATATAGAAAGAATTTTAACTAGTATGCTTGGAGTAAAAAAATAAATGTCTTGCATGCTCAAACTTTGGTTAATGCTAATGAGGATATCCTGCGCTGAATTTCCTCATTCCAGTAATGCTTTAATCTTTGCCCATTAACCGCGAATTCATTCCCATTGGCTTCGTTCTTTATCTAGATTGCTCCTCCCAATTTAACTTGTGTAATTCGTTCTTTCCTGGAAACAAACGAAGTCGTGAGTTAAATAAAAGTACTTGCTGACCTACCTCGAAGGTTTTTTGGAGTATTCTACGATCATGCCATTTTTTTGTCTTCTCCTTGTATAATTACGCATTTTCATATGATATGTGCTTGTGTTCTTCTAAGTTAAGAAGTTGCATTATTCTGGTAGAACCGGTTTTCTGAAGATCAAGGTTTAACTTTTTCAACGTCCAGAAGACTTTATGCTCTAGCTCGAATGATAAATGGCAAGCTTTTCCATAGATAAGTCTGTAAGGTGACATATTGAGAGGGGTTTTAAACGCAGTACAATAAGCCCAAAGTGAATCATCCAATCGTATAGACCAATCTTTCCTAATGACTTTTTCTAAAATACTCTTGATTTCACGGTTGGATATTTCATCTTGTCTATTGGTTTACGTGTGATGAGGTGTTGCAATGCGATACTTTATATTATACTTTTGTAGCACATGAGTCATCGTTTTGTTTATGAAATGCGTTCCTCATCACTAATCAGTGCTCGCGGAGTACCAAACCTTGTGAAAATATTCCTATGTAAGAATTTTATGACTGTTTTTGCATCATTAAAAGGTGTGGCAATAGCTTCTACCCATTTAGAGACAGTCAACTGTAACCAAGATAAACAATTTTCCACACAAGGGAGAAAATGGTTCCATAAAGTCGATTCCCTAAACATCAAACAAATCGACTTCCAAAATCAAAGTTAGAGGCATTTCATCTCGTTTTCCTATGTTTCCTCTTCTTTAACACTTATCACATGTTTTTTCGTAGTGATGCGCATCCTTGAATATGCTAGACCAGAAGTAGCCTGATTGTAAAAAATTTTCCGCAGTGCGCATCCCACCAAAATGTCCTTCATAAGGCGATGTGTGGCATGACTCCAAAATCGCATTCATCTCTTTTTCTTCAACACATCGCCGAATCATTCCATCGGCACACTGTCTGTATAAAAATGGTTCATCCAAAAAATAAAATCGCGTCTCATGAAAGAAACGCTTGGCTTGCGGCCTTGATAAGTCGGTTGGGATGATGTGGCTTTCTAAGTACTTTGTAATGTCTGCAAACCACGGGGTTCCACTTTTCTCTATAATAGCTACCATGAATAATTGCTTATCCAGGAAGCTTTCAGATATTTCGACCATGGATTTATCAATCTTCCCATTTTCCATACTTGATAAATGATCTGTGACAATATTTTCACAACCCTTCTTGTCTTTGATCTCAATATCAAATTCTCGAAGAAGCAAAATCAATCTAATTAACCGCAGTTTAGCATTTGCCTTACTCATAAGATACTTAATTGCTGCGTGGTCAGTAAAGACGATCACCTTTGATCCAACTAAGTAAGATCTAAATTTTTTGAGTGCGTAGACTACGGCTAACAGCTCCTACTCAGTAGTTGTGTAATTTAGTTGCGTATCATTGAGTGTTCGACTCACGTAATATATTGGATGGATGAGTTTTTCTCCTTTTTGTCCCAAAATAGCTCATATCGCATAATCATTGGCATCACACATTAGTTCGAAATGTTTTTCCCAATTGGGTGATATCATAATGGGAGCAATGGTTAGTGCATCCTTCCGCTTCTCAAAGGCTTCAAGGCATCTTTGGTCAAACTTGAAAGGGTGATCAGTTTCCAAAAGCTCGCACATGGGTTTCGCGATTTTTGAAAAATCTTTTATAAAACGCCTGTAGAAACTCGCATGTCCTAAGAAACTTCGCACTCCCTTAACATTTCTGGGGGGTTCAAGTTTTTCAATTGCTTCAATCTTTACTTGATCAACTTCCATTCTAACCTCTGAAATTTTGTTTCCCAGGACGAGTCCTTCTTTCACCATGAAATGACATTTTTTCCAATTGAGCACCAGGTGCGTTTCTTCACAACGTTGTAGTACCTTCTTCAAATTCTTGAGGCAGTTGGAAAAATCATCTCCAAACATTGTGAAATCATCCATAAAGACTTCCATGATATTTTTTATCATATTAGAAAAAATGGACATCATGCATCTTTAGAATGTTGCTAGAGCATTGCAGAGTCCAAAAGGCATTCTTTTGAACGTGAATATTCCATAAGGACAAGTGAAAGTGGTTTTCTCCTGATCCTTGGGATCAATTGTGATCTGGTTATACCCCAAGTATTTGTCTAGAAAACAGTAATATTATTTCCTGTAATGCGATCCAACATTTGATCTATATAAGGCAACAGAAAATGGTAATTTTTGTTGCTTTATTCAACTTGCGGTAGTCCATACACACTTGCCATCCAGTCACCGTCCTTGTTGGGATCAGCTCATTTTCTCATTTCAGATGACTGTAATGCCTCTTTTCTTTGGTATGCATTGGATAGGACTAACCCATTGACTATCGAATATTATAAAAATCACTCCCACATTGAGCCATTTTATAATTTCCTTCTTAACTACTTCCTTCATGGAAGGATTTAGACGTCTCTGATGTTCAACTGATTTTCTGGCGTCTTCCTCTAGAATAATCTTGTGCATACAATATGCAGGGCTGATGCCTTCTATATCTAGAAGAGCCCATCCAATTTCCTTGATATGTTGTTTAAGTAAGTCCAGAAGGAGTTGCTCTTGGTCAGGAGTTAACTATGAGGATATAACAATCGGAAGAGTTTCCTTTTTTCCTAAATAAGTGTACTTTAAATGCTCAGGAACAGGTTTCAGCTCGAGGGTTGGCGGTTCTTCAATTGATGGACATTGAAGAGGGTCAACTCTACTTGTAACATCAAGCGTTTCGAAGTGATATGTTTCTTCCATCATATTTTCCTTAATCGCAAACTCTGGCGTATCCTCTTCTTCCTTTGTTCCGATACTTTTTAGCATTTCCTGTCTTTGTTAATCCTCGATTGCTTCATCAACTAGCACTTCGATTTGGCTGACATTGAGATTTTCCTCCGCATCGGGTTGCTTCATTGAGTCGTAGATATTGAATTGAATTTATTGATCGTTCATTCTCAGCGTGATTGTGCCTGCATAGACATTGACTAAGGTTCGACTAGTTTTTAGGAAAGGTCTTCCTAAAATAATTGGCACTTCCTTGTCTACTTCGTAGTCAAGAATGATAAAATTCGCTGAAAAGATGAATTTGTCGACTTGCACCAAGATATCTTCGATTTTTCCTATAGGACGAGTGATTGTCCTATCAGCAAGCTCAATTGTAACAGTGGTAGGTCTAGCTTCACCAATTCCAAAATTTTCAAATATTGATAGGGGTATAAGGTTGATGCTGGCTCCTAAATCGCATAGCGCTCGTCCGATGTGGTTGTCTCCAATCTTAATAGGTATGGTAAATTACCTAGGATCAACTTTCTTCATAGGAACTTTCTTCTGGATAATTGCACTGCATTCTTCGTTCAACGCAACAACCTTGAATTCTACGAACTAGCTCTTTTCGCTAAGAGCATCCTTAAAAAATTTCATGTAATTTAGCATTTGTCGCAACGCATCCACTAACAGAATGTTAATATGGATTTGTTTTAAAATGTCCGTGAATTTTTTGAATTGCGTTTCATTCTTTTTCCTTTTGATTCGATTAGGGTAGGGTGGCGGCGGTGGTGGTTGATAAATAGGAAGGGGTTTGTGCTCCATCCTCGCCTCTTGTCTGTCTCCTATCCTTGTAACTTCATCATCTTCTGGCTTGTTTACTTTTCCATCATCGTTGGAAGCTAACGTCTCCTGATATTTCTTTACTTTCTCACTTTCTGATAGAGGTTTTCCACTTCTTAGCTCAATTACGTTGATTTACTCCTTCCTAATTCGCCTCGAACTTTCCGTATCTGATGGAAGCTGGCCTTACAATCTATTCCTAGTATCGATTACGATCTGGCCAATTTGCATTTTCAGCCCTCACAACGTTGCCTGTTGTGCTTTTAACAAGGTCCGTTGTTCCAACATCTCAGCATCGTTTCTAGTTATGTAATCCTTTAGCATTGAGTCTTGCGTTTGATGCTGTGCATTCCCAAATCCAGGTGGTTAATTCATTTACTGTTGTCTAGATTAGTTAACACTGCTATTCTGCCCACCCCAAGAGAAATTTAGGTGATTCCTCCAACCTGCATTATACATGTTCGAGTAGGGATTGTTCTGAGGTCGCGAATTTTGATTCCCGATGTACATTACCAAAACTGGGTTCTTGCTACAACACTTGTACACATGGTCTCCTCCAAAGAGTGCACAGAAGTTCAGAGTTGTATGATCAATTGCCGACACGTTCTGAACCTTCTTAGGTGCATTCATCTCGATATTTTTCACTGAATTAATGAGCGTAGCAAGTTGCGCTTGCATGACGGCCATGGCATCGAGTTCTATTTTATCGGGCGTTCTAATTGAAATTTTTCCTCAGCTTAATTTTGGTTCGGTACTTTTAGCAGTTGTTTCGATAATTTTATAAGCTTCATTATAAATTTTCTCTATAAGGCTCCCTCTCACAGTTGCGCTAAGGATCACTTTGTCCTGATCGAACAAACCATTGTAGAAGTTTTGCATCTGGAAGGTGTATGGCATACCATGGTACGGACATCGTGCTATAAGCTATTTGTACCGATTCCATGCTCCTCCAATTATTTCATCGTCCTCTTGTCTAAAACTAGTGAGTTCAACTTCGTGAACTAGAAAAATATTTTGCTAAGAAACTTTCGACAACTTGTTTCCAAGTGTACTCACTCGGCAACGTATTTACCAAGTATCTGGCCTTATCCTTTAATGAATAAGGGAACAGAAATAGTTGAGTGTCTTCTAGAGTGACACCTGCTTCCTGGTTAGCATCACTAATAGACAAAAAAGATCGCAAATTTTGATGTGAATCTTCCGACGAGGAACCTCTAAAAGATCCATTTATGCAAAGCATGTTATACATATTAGTATTCAAAACTGGACGCCTAGCTCTTCCATCTGGTCTAGTCATACCTGGGTCTGCCACTTGCTGCAGAAGTTCAGTTGAAGTCCTCATGACTTGGTCTCTTTCATTCAAAGTCTGGGCTGGAGGTGGATTAGAGTTAAGGTTTACACCTGCTCCCGCTGCAGCTTCCACGCCTACACCGACTGATGGATTAGCACGATTATGTATATTTGGGTCCATCCTCTCTTGTTCTCTTTTTCTTTGTGCTCGTCTCTCCTTGCGGAGTGTTCGCTCGTAATTTGGATCACTCGAGAGAGTTGTGCTAATACACAAATCACACTCAAATAGAAAATAAAATATATATTTTTTAAAATAGTCCAATCATTCAACAATAAATAAATTGACACAGTCCCTAGCAACAGCGCCAAAAACTTGACTGATGACTAACGTAAGGTTGCCTCGTGTGAAATCACACACACTCGCGCAAGTAGACGCGGTCGACAGTAAGTAATAAGTAAAATTATCGATCTCCACAGGGACTGTGATTTATCAAAAGTAGTATGTTTAGAATTGACAGAAAGTAAATAAAAGGTTTCGGTTTGGTTTATGTTGGGTAAAATAAAGATAATGTAAAACGTAGTAAGCGTGATGAGAAATTAAGGCATAGTTAAGGTACTCATGGAATGCGTAGCGATGTTATTCGAACTGTGCGGTGAGGGGAAACTAGCATACTTCGCTTAACAAACATCCGCATCCGCATTCATTCGCATTAAGTTCAACTTCCGTTGCAACTCAATGTAATCTGAACAGCGCAGCGTATGCAGTAGTTACGTGTTTATTCCTAAACTCCGATTTAAAGTATAAAAGACTTTGATACTAACCTACTGAACATGCTATCTAGCCTTAGGTCATTTCCTCTTCCGAATTACAACCAAGTAGCTTGTGTAGATGGCCGGTCGACACTTACTATTAAAAAATTAAGAACCTAGCTAACATGCAATGGTTTATCCCTCTCTAGATCCATCTAACACATGCTTAAACAATTCCACTTTTTCCTAACCTAGCCTTAGAGAAATTAGTTCATAATGAAAAATAAAAACACAGATAAAAATATGAATGAAAACATGTTGAAAGCAATATTATTAAAAAGCAAAATGAGTCTAACAAAATAAAAATGAAAGAAACAAAATTGAGAGACTGTGTGTTAAAAACTCTCTTTTCGACTCTCTTTCTGACTCTTACAAGATTTCAATTTATAGACTCCTCTTGATCCTTTTCGAGTATTCCAGATTTGATTTGGTGGCCCAATTAACTCGATCGCGTTGGCTGATTGATTTCGTCAAGCTCTTCATAATGTAATAAGGAAGGGATATCGTGATTTCCGCAATCTGTCTCTCTAGCTGTCTGGTTAGTCAACATCGTGCGTTGTCATTGCAATCCTTCCTTCATTAAGTCCTTGCCTTGGCGTCTTGTCCGAGCTACTGTTGTCGCGTATTTGAGTTTCGTATTGGTTACTGTTGATCCGCGAGATTTAGTCCTATTTTTTGCATCGCACTTCCTACAAAACATCTTTTCAGCATCAGAGGTACTTAATTATGCATTTAGAGTGTGATTTTAGCATTTTTAACAATACAATCATAATTCTATGTTTAGTCCCCTAATGCGCGAGCATTAGTCTAAATCACCACTTTCGAACTAAATTAACTCTTTCGCATTAGATTTTATATGCTAATTGCGAACAACTGATTCAAAATCAACCTAAATATTGACTCTATTTGAGAGTCATCAGTTTTACTGATAGTGTCTCCAAGTCATGTGATATATGTCCATTAGCAAAACCAAGAAGAATTTCTTTACTTGTAATAACAATGTTGCTGAATTTCCTTTTGATCTTGGACACTGTGATACATGGGGACCCTTTCGTGTTCCTATTTATAATGGATATAGATTTTTCTTAACTCTTGTCGACGACTCTTCACGCTATACTCGGACATATCTTATGCAATCAAAATCTGATGTTTTAACTATTGTGCCCCGTTTCTTCAAACTCGTTCAGACCCAATATTCTAAAACAATAAAAGTTTTCCGCTCTGATAATGACCCTGAGCTTCTTTTCAAAGATTTGTTAGCCTCTCTTGGTGCAATACATCAGTTTACTTGTGTAAAAAGTTTGAAACAAAATGTAGTGACTGAACGAAAACATCAGCACTTTCTAAATGTGGTAAGGTCCCTTCTTTTTCAGTCCAAGGTTCCTATTCGTTATTAGGGTGAATGTGTTCTCACTGCAGCTTATATAGCTAACTAAATACCAATGCCATTAATAGGATACAAGACACCTTTTCAGGTCCTTACAAACAAAGCTATTGATTATTTTGTTATGCGCAACTTTGGATGTTTGTGGCATGCCTCAACACTCAAAACCAAGAGGTCTAAATTTGACCCTCGAGTAGTTCCCTGCGTGTTCTTTGGATATCCTCCGGGCGTTAAGGGCTATCGATTGTTAAACACTCTCACCAATGACGTTTTTTTGTCAAAAGATGTTTACTTTCAAGAGGATGTTTTCCCATTCCATAAACTACCAGATACACATACTACTGAGATTTTTCCGGCCTCTGTACTTCCCAATCTGATCCATGATTATACATCTCCCTTTGATGATTTCAATGAGAGTTTTCTCCAATCTCAGATCTCTAAGAATGAAATAGCTCATTTTGCTGATAATGCACGGCCTAATGCGGTTTAGAATGACAATGTGGATTTTAATCCCCTTCCCCAGCCTGTTGATACACAGACTAATGATATTATACCATTTGATAGAGCCGATTCCAGTCCTACTAGTACATCTACTAATGTTGTCTCATTCCCTGACTTGGTTGAATCCAATGTTGCATCATTGCCAGCTGATAATGTTCCCATATCACAGGTGGTTATTCCAAGTCGTTCTAACGGGGAACATCACCCACCAAAGTTTCTAAAGGACTATCACTGCAACATCCTTAATTCTGAACAAATGCACAAATCAAAGTGTGCTTATCCAATCCAGAACTTTATGTCCTATGACAATCTAAGCAGTGCCACAAAGAATTTCTTATGCAACATCAGCACGAGTATTGAGTCGTCTTATTAACATCAAGCTGTTAAGGATCCCTCTTGGAGGTTAGCCATGGATGAAGAAATTGCTGCCATGGAACGCACTCATACATGGGACATTGTTTCCTTACCTCCAAAACACCATGTTATTAGTTGTAAAAGGGTTTATAGAATTAAATATAAACCTGATGGGTCTATAGATCAATACAAGGCACGGCTGGTCGCGAAAGGATATAATCAATTGGAAGGAATTGATTATATTAACACATTCTCATCTATAGTAAAGATTGCTTCAGTCAAAATTCTCTTATCACTTGTATCTTCTTACAAATGGCCTTTCGTATAGATGGGCATCAACAACACCTTCTTAAATGGAGATTTATTTGAAGAAGTATACATGACAATTCCATCAGGATACTACTCCAAGGAACAAACTCAGATGTCTCAACCTATATGTCGCCTCAACAAGTCTATCTATGGTCTTGAGCAGGCCTCACGCCAATGGTTTGCAAAGTTTACTGGCATCCTCATAAAGAATGGTTTTTCTCAATCTAAGGCCGATTATTCTCTGTTCACAAAAGGCAAAGGTGATTCTTTCGTAGCTCTTTTGGTTTATGTCAATGACATTTTATGTAAGAACCCGACTTCTAAACAGTCCTAGAGTCGATTCGTACTCAGCATGCATGATTCAAATACAGTTATAACATGAAAATCGAAAATCAAATAACTACTTTATTCAAACTAAAAACTGTTGAACAAGATAAAAATGGAAATACAGTTAAGCCTTTGGCCAGAGATTATTAAAAACAGATAAAACATGAAATAGTTGGACTCAGTCCCTAAATAAAAAACATGCTGAACAATAATGTCATGCCAAATAAGGAAAATAATAAAAATCTCAGCGGACTCCCATAATCAGCAACTCCTCCTCTAGCCATTCCGGTGCTGTCCCAAGTTACCTGGTGAAAAACCACAAAAATAATGGTGAGTACGAAGGTACTCAGTAAGAATCCCCAACCGGGGTACAGTACACAAGCCATCACATCATCTAGCATCCTAGCAATATATGCAAACCGGTCAACTTTCAATCCAAACTTGAGTTATCAACATAACTCCTAATATCGGGAGTTCGCTGACTCCCGACCTAAAAATCAGCTCAGTACACTGATCTGAACACTTGGAGAACGATCCAAGTGTTTAACTCTAGACAATCACTAGGAATGGTATACTAACGACACTAGCCCGAGGGAGCCTTCCTCTCGGCATCTAGTGCGTGTGCGCGTACACTGCATGCTACTGAAACCAAGTAAATGCAAGCCTACGCAGACCACACTAGTTCAGGTCCACATGCCTAATAAGACTCGAAATTGGTGTCTACTGATCCACAGTTCGTGGGAGGCCTTTGACACCCTATTGTGGCAGCCTGTTCACACTCAACACCTGAAGCTAAGGAAACTCCCATGAAAGGCTTACACCATGATCAGAATCCCGCTCTAGCAGGCCTCAAAACTAGGCTATACTGGGGGCGGCATGTTACATAACATCCCCGAGCCTAAGAAGGTGGCATGTTACATCACATCCCCGAGCCTGAGAAGGTGGCATGTTACATCACGTCCTCTCAGAGCCTCTAGATGATGACAACCTAACATGGCATATAATTCTAAGAATTCTACATGCTCAGTTCTCTAACAGACATCAAAACATATCAATAGATAGCAGTCAATCCTAGCAAGATACTAAAACAAGCATCTTGGAACTGACACATGCTAGCATTCAAAGACAGGTTATCATCAACAAAGTATCTACCTAGCATGCTTGGAAAATTGTACACATATAAACATCAGATACAATCAGTGAATAACAAGTGCAGGGTCCACACAACCCAAGTAAGAAATCTTTACCTGAACAATACATAATAGATAACTAAAATGCTCGTTAAGCTGCAAATACCAACCACGAACAGAGTCAACCTAAGAAGAAATACTAATTAATCAATAAAATCAACCTAGATAATTCAACAGGGAAACCCAAGGGAATCAGAATTTACCCAGCGAACACGAATGAAGACCCGACAAGGTTACGACAGCGGCTGCCCGAAGGTGAGCATGGTGCTACGATGCGCTTAAGGCTATGTAGAGGAACAACTTGGCTAGCGAAGGTAAGGGCGTGCATGCGGCTGCGCAGAAGTGAAGGTGTGCACGGAACAGTAGGTGAGCGGGGACGACGGATCCATGCGGCGTGCGTTGTGGCTAGGTGTAAGCGAGGGCAAGGCGCGGCTGCAGTGGTGGTATGCGGATCAGCAGAGCGTGCTCGCGCTGTAGGGACGGCGAAGGCAGGTAGGGCAATCGGGATCGCTGGCGTGCCCAGCTGCGAAAAGGAACATCACTGGTGGCTGATCGGCTGGAGAAGAAGGAGAAGGGATCGATTGAAGGGAGTTATGGAACTTTCTCTCTAGCCTTTGCTCTAATTGATCGACAAATGAAAGAAGAGACAAATCGATCGATCGATTAGAAACCCCCACTTGGACACGTGGCAGTCATCCACAACTGCAAGAATAACCTCCTAGCCTGAAACCACAAGAATAACTCAGAACCTTAATAAAATATAAAACTGACCCTAAGGGTGATTTTACCAAAATACCCTTTAAGGCTATAACTGCAGTAATGGCCTAACGAACCAACCGAAACAACTGAAAATCATACCTGTAAAACTATATCGAAAACTCGGGCCGTTACATTTTATTAACTGGCCCGTCTCCTCAAGCCCTTGATGTTGTCAAAACTGTTCTAAGAATCACCTTTCTCTTAAAAGACCTTGGAAATGCTAAATATTTCCTAGGATTATAGATCCTTCGATCTGAGCAAGGAATGGCTATTTCGCAGAGAAAATATTGTCTTCAAATCTTAGAAGATTATGGGATGTTGGCATCCAAACCTGCTTCTTGCCCTATGACTCATTATATAAAGCTCATTTCTACGGCAAGATCTCCACTTGACTCAGAAGAAGCTTCTGAATACAGAAGGCTAATAGGAAAGTTATTATACCTGCAAATCAGTAGACCGGACATCACATTTACAGTCCACAAGCTCAGCTAGTATGTGGCAAAACCTCATTTCGAACATTGGCAAGCTGCCCTCTACCTCTTAAGATATTTGAAATGCAATGCTGGCTAAGGCTTCCTGCTAAAATCTACCCAGAATTTTCAACTCAAAGCCTATGTTGACTCAGATTGGGGTGCTTGTCTTGATACTAGAAGATCAGTTACTGGTTTTTTTTATATATTTTTAGGTGATTCTCTCATCACCTGGAAAACCAAGAAACAGCTAACCGTCTCCAAATCTTCTGCTGAAGCTGAATACCGAGCTCTCACTTGTGTAACTAGTGAACTAACATGGATTTGCCATCTACTGCTTGATCTTCACCTTGTACCCGCTGCTCTAGCTCTTGTGATAAGTTAGCTGCCATCGCAATTGCCTCCAACCAAACCTTTAACGAACACACAAAGCATATCGAAATCGATTGTCATTTCATCCGTGAGAAGGTGACTAATGGCTCCATTCGCCTTATGTCGGTTCGATCTATAGATCAATTGGCCGATGTCTTTACGAAAGCACTTCTAGCTCCTGCACTACAAGCATTCATGATCAAGTTAGGCATTTTAAATGTTCACTCATGCCCGATTTGAGGGGGACTGATAGAAATACCTTATTACTTAGTTTTTAGTTTGTTAATTTGTTGAAATCTGTTTCAACTTCTCTGTAAATATTCTTTGTAAATACCGTTCCATTCATTCCTATATATTAAAGGAATGATTGATGAATAAAGGTGTGTGAGTATTAATTCATTTCAAATAAAATTTAACAAGAAGTTTGGTAAAATTTAAGAGTATTTTATTTATTTATTTTATTTGTAAGCTTTTCAGATTTCAAAAATATATTTTTATTTAACGAAAAAGAAAAAGAAAAAGCCCAGAATGAAGAGAAAGTTTGCACAGTTTCTGAGAAGCCAAGCACTAAGGTTTGCCCAATGACCAGCACAAAACTAAACACATAATCCAAAATATAAGATTTTTCGTTTTAATTTCTTCCTTACGCTATACGACGGACCCCCGGTTTGGTTGCATGGAATATCATGATTTGTTGTCTCTCCCAACCCCCCTCTCCCATACACCTTACATCTAAATTCATTTTCTGTTTCCATTTTCGATGTCCCCCGTTTCTTAACGTCTTTATTTTCCCACACGTGCGTTCCAGCTTCCTTTACAAACCTGATACAGTTCAGCTCCTAACACATAAATGATAAAATAATATAATATATTATCTTTTCTCATTTACCATCATTATTCATATACAATACATGAACGGGGGGGGATATATTAAAGTAAAGTAAGTTTGTAACTTTGACCGTTTCGTTGTTTTTCATTCATTTTCCCTAATACCATGATTTATTATACATATATATATATTAAAAATAAAATAATATTAATAATGACTGGAGCAGAGAAAATGCGAACCAAAGACCTTGAAATTTTAAAAAGAAACAAAATGAGGAATCTCGATGTCCGTACTATGACCGAGTAACCGACTTCGCCAGTTTCTCGATTCTTTCGACCAGTTCCGGGGAGAGCTTCTTTGCCGGTTTCCGGTCCTTTTCGGGTCGATGATCAAACCCGAGAGCGTACGAAACCTCTTCCGAGCTCCACCCGGATTTTCTGAGAAGATCCGAAAACCGATCCGTTTTAAGAAGCAGAGAGTCCAGAACCGCCTGGTTGTCCACCAACACCGCCGCTCCTCCAAAGAATCCGCCGGAGGCTGACACGTGTACCATTTCCGAAATGTCCGTTTCGCTCCATCCGCCTTCTCTCAATGTGGACCCCATTTCTTCAATGTATTCGTTTACCCATTTCGGAATCACCGATTTCGGCAACTCGAACACCCGATCCGGCGACGACGACAACGAGGAGGATGAGTTTCTCCGGCGGCGATCCACGACGGCGTCGCTCCAGAACTCCACCCACCTCGGCGTTCTTGCTCCGCTGTCCAGGCTCCGTCGCGAGAAGTTTGAGGAGTGGGCCGCCGATTTTTCGGTCACGGATCTTTGCTTTTGGAGAAGGCCGTGAGGTTCTGATTCGGAGCTCCGAAATAGAAATTCCCGTTCGAAGAAATCGGATAGATCCAACCCGCAAAAGGAGATCCGATTCTCGTCGACAGAGAAAACTGGGTTTCCGGCTAAGGAAGGGTTGCAGGGAATGTAGCGATGATTGAAGAGGGGAATCAAAAGGGGCGCTCTCTTTAAAGCATTTCTAGCGACCCGTAAGGCCTTTTCCGGGTCAATGGGTCTCGGACCCCATGACTTGGACCAGAACGTGTTCTTGGCGATTTGGAAACTGATGGCTGCAATTGGGAGATCCAGTGTTGCTCTAAGATGCTGCCTGGCTCCGGCGGCTCGCCAATCTGGGAACCCGGGGCCGACCGGCAAGCCGGCGGAGAGTACGGCTCGGAGATCGGGTGGGAAAGCGAAGCCGAACTCGGCCTCGGCTCGGGCGAACTCGGCGATGGAGAGGCCCGGTTGGACATCCACGCCGGTGTTGCGGAGATGGGAGATGACCTTCTCTGCCAAAGAAGAGGAGAGGAGGCCAATGCGTGCGGGGTGAGAAGGAGTGACGGCGGCGGAGGGGGCGGCGGCGGCTCGGGCGGAGAGTCGTCGGAGTCCGGCGATGTGAGCCGGGTTGAGACCGGCCATTCTGCGGTCGACGTCCACCATTGGGGGGCAGAACTGAATGGAGCAACAAAAAATGAAAGAAGATTTCTGAGAAAAGTTTCTTTTACTTGTTAAGTTAGTGGAAGAATTTGAAACGAAAACGAAGGTGAGGTACTTATAGAGCTACAGCCTATAATAGATGTGTCAATGGAGTGGCTCCACCTCAGATTTTAATTGATTTTTTTTTTAACAAAAACTTATTGTGGGTTCAACATTTATTTTTTATTTTTTATTGCATATCTAGAGAGGGGACAACTATAAATTCTCGATATCGAATCTGCGACTGGTTCTACATTTGATATAGTAGCATTTTAAGTGACACAAATAAATTCTTTATTAATGTTCTTCTATATTTTATGGTTAGACTTCAACTTCAACTTAGAAAATTTTATTATTTTCATTTAAGTTAGAGATAAATGTTGATTTCTAAGATCAAACATCGTGATCGTAGTGATAAACAAAATTACTATCAAATAAAAGAAACCAACGTGCTATCATTCTATTCGATCACTAGTTGAACTGAATTCAACTAAAAATGTTTACATAATAAAAAATGATAATTATTATAAAAGAATGATTCTCTTACCTAGTGTTCATAATCGTTATCTTATAAGAGGTATTTAAGGAAAATAGATAAAATGATGAGAATAAAAAAAATAATGATTTTTTAATTTTTTTTTTTACTAATATGGAAAATCATTTTTTTTGTAATCACTTTGCCTTTCACAATTATTTCCTTTAATTTTTTTCTAACTTATTTTCAATTTATCTAAAAAAAAAACTCATTTTCAATTTTACAATATTTATTATTTTATTTTGTTCTATAATTATTTTCATCCATTCGAATGTAATAATAATTTTTTTCTCTCCATACAAGAACAATCATTTTCTCTATGACTATTTTTCTTTTTATTTTCCTCTTATTTTTCATCCTCTATGGTTTTATAATCTTTTTTTTTTCTATAATTTTTTATTTTTCTTTATAAGTAATTTTAATTTTTATTTATTTACTATATTATTCTTCAGAATAATTCTCTTCGCTCTCATTTCAAACTCTATCTTCTTTCGTATATAACTATTTTTACACTTTTTACCCAAATATCCTATCATTGCCTTTCTTGTTTGTTTATATAGTTGCAAGTATGACTAATATTAATTTTTATTTTTTTAAAGTAGGACTAATATTAATATCTCATATTGCCAAGTTCACACCGAATGAGTCAATGTACAATGGTTTCATTATTTGATTGTAAACCAATTCAACACCGGCGATACAGGTGTTGACTGAGAAATTTCGGTCAATAAAAAATTGTCACGTCATTTGCAAATAAATGACAAAGTTTAATTACATTTTTTGAGCCAATTACAAATTTATAATCATCCCAAAATTAATTGAACCAGAAGTTGGTTTATTTGAAACTTGTGTTTGAATTAAACCAAGCTCAAATGTCATTTAGACCCAAGCCTAATGGTTAAACCCAATATAGCTAAGTTCAAAGGCCCATGAGACCGAAGCCCAATGGTCTGGCCCAAAAGGCCCAAGAAGCTCATAAGGCCCCAGCCCACGAGGCTAAGAAATCTCTATAAATAGAGAGTTCTCCCTCATTTGCAAAGGACCGAAACAAAAAAGCAAGGCATTCAACCTGAAAACTTAGAGATTCAGAGAGAATTCAGAGCATCCTGATTTCAAATCTAGAAGCCTTCAAGATTTGTCAACGAGTCAAAAAATTCAAAAATAAACTTCAGAATTTAAAACACTCAACGACAAAGGTTTCAACAAACCGATCATCTCTTATCTTAAAATTCCGCATTCCAAGAGAAAGAATTAGAGGATAAAAATTAGATATTGTAACACATATTCCAATCAATAAAATTTAAGTTCATATACACGTGTCTTACTCTCGTATTTTGCAGTAAAATCTCGTGTGAAAAATAGATTCAATCTCAAAAATCAATATTTGTTCATCTTACTCCAATATACTCAAAAAAAAAAAAAAACAAAAGTATTGCCAAGTCCACCGCAGTAATTTCACTTCTTTCCCACCGCACCGCACACCGTGCAATGTGCAATTTTCTTTTCCTTTATCTTGAGAAGCGTGCTTCTATTATATTTTATTTCCTTATATTTACAATTGACTTATATAGTCTAATTTATATTTGCTTACTTTTTAAAAACACATATATAAAACTACTATAATATACATATAAAATGCTAAAAGCCACTCTGAGGAGAATCTTCATGTTTCATATTTTTCATTTCAAAAGTCGTATATGCCTATTTTGACCTTAAATTTTTATTCACGTCCCAAAATTTATTAGGTATAACTTTTGTCTCTAATTTTTGGTCACTGGTACATTTTGTTTATCCAAAATATATCTCTATCCTTTAAATTTTAAACAATTAAAACTAAAATGGGTTAGTAAATTTATGAACTTTCTTTATCATGATTTTCACTTTATTTTTAGAGAATAATTTGATATTTTAATTAAAATCTAAGAACAAAACAAGTTTCTAAAAAGTTATTGTTATAAATTAAAAAAAAAATTGCCTTAATTTTTTAAAACGTAAATAAATAAAAAAATTATTGTATATAGTTTCAAGTTGCACAAGAGGGTTGGACCAAAATGATAGAATAGTTCCAAACTTAGGGCAGCTTAGCTAAGAGAAAAAGTATGACGAAAGAGATTTGTAGGGACTTTTTTAACCTATAGACCAAATGTGTAATAAATACAAAGGTCACCAAACATTTTATGAAGGCACAAAAGTCTAATGGAAAGTCACCATTGTTTAAGTAAAGAGGAACCGCATGTCCACTCTAAAACCCATGCTTTTGACTACGATACTCCAATGTCTTTATCAATAGGTTCTTCTAGCCTATACAAGATGGGATTTGGGTCCATTTGTTCACATCCCAAATTAACAATGGCTATCATTGTTTCTTAAAAAACTTACATAGATTTTCACATATTCCACTAATCAATATCTTTGTATACTAGAAGTCAAATCCAAGCATGTTATGATGGATTAATGCATGTAAGTAAGATTACATGATGATGGTAATAAAAGTGATTTAAAAGGAAATTAGGGTAAACTATAAGTTTCATCCTTATAATTGGAAGAATGTTAGAGTTTAGTGCTCATGATTTCAAAAAGAAGACTTTAGTCAATATGATTTGAAAAAAATTATAATTTAGTTCATATAATTTGAAAAAAATTAGATTTTAGTCCATATGATTATAAAAATTATAATTTAGTCTCTATGGGTTTTATAAAACCTAAAATATAGTCCTTACGGTGCGTAATTGCTAACGTTTTAAATACATGAAAGTTCACTATTCATGCATGAATAATATGGTTTTTTTATTATATCAATCACTAAGCTCATAATTTTATCATTGAAATATGAATAACTAACTTTCAAATACTTAGTTGCTAACGATTTAAAATAGTAGGAACTATTTATAACTTTTATCAAATCATAAAGACTAAATTTTAATTTTTTAAACCACGTAGAAATTAAATCATAAAATTAAATTTTAATTTTTAAAATTACGAGAACTAAATTTTAACTTTTTTCTTGTAAGATAGAGATTAAGCTTATATTTTATGTGTAACTTTTTTATACAAAAAGTCAAATCCAAGCATATTATGATGGGGATTAATGCATGTAAGTAAGATTAGATGATGATGATGGTAATAAAAGTGATTTAAAAGGAAATTAGGTTAAAGTGGGGGGATGTGATGGGATTGATTGAAGTGAAGTTTGTGAGGGAGAGATTGATATATTGATATTATGTTTTGGTGAATGATAGAAGCAATGTATGGTTTGTTTGTGGAGTCAGTGGGATTCGTTGCTTCAATTGCAAAGGACCACAATGACTGATCTTGAAAGGTCGAGATGAGACCCAAATGTCTTGGGGAGTGGTGTGTGATTATGATTACTGAGTTTTCGCCATAAATTCAATTCAGATTCTGAGTAAAGGAAGCCTCGATCGCCACACACGGCTCTTGAGTTTCAAATATTGACTTATTTACCATTTATGTTCTAAGATAGGGGTTTTCGTACATACTCCCAAAAATCATATAAGCCGATCAAAATTGACCGAATAAAGGGTGGTTAGTTGGTTTTTAAGTATATGTCGCGTCGGTGTCGGTTAGAAAATATTTGATCGAAAATTTGTCTGTTAAGTCGGTCGCTTCAATTGGGTTGAAAAAACATTTCTTCATATGATATTAATATTTTTTTGTATAATTAAATAGATTTCTTATTATAATTATTGTAAAATTAACTTAAATTTAAATGAGTTAAAAAAATATTTTATTCAATTTTTAAAAATTAATTTTCAAAATTTTATTAAAATATTTTTATGATTAATATGATTTAAAAAAAATTAAAAATTAAAAAATGTTAAATGAACTAACCGACTTAATCAATAAGTCAATTTTGGTGTCATTTTTAAGGAAATCGATAAGTCGATTTCGATGTTAATTATTAAGTTTAAATGTACATTCAATTTAATAAAATTTAAAATTAAAATTAAAATTCGATACAACATTATTGAATTTAAATAAGTTAGTTTTTTTATTATAATTTTATTTTGAGATGATACTTTGATATAAGCAATACTTAGGTAAGAGTGGGTAAGTATTTCGAAAATACTTATCCATTCTTAAAACCACACATTTTTTTTTTACATTTCTCTCTCCACTTTAGCATTTCTCTTTCCATCAATCAAAGTCAATTTTTTTAAAAAAAGTAAAAATATGTGGCTCCAAAATACTTACCCACTCTTACCTAAGTATTACTCCTTTGATATTATGTGATATAATTTAGACTCAGGCTCTATAAGTGGGACTTTTAATTTTGGAGCCAAGTGTATTTTCTTATTGAAAATTAGTCTCCACCTTCATTATCTACTTTTGGTCCAGGTTGACGCCATTGCCAAAGGGCAGAAAACTACCCACATAATATCAATTAGATATTCTATTTTTTTTTTGGGTTATTTTGTGGTTAGAATCTCTTTGTTTTTTGGGTAGGTTTCAATTCACTTTTCATTATTTTGGATTAGTTTATATATATATATATCAAGCAAATTTGAGATCTAATCCCCAAAATCAAAGCAATACTAATAGATGAAATCAAAACACAAAATAAAGAAGGAATGGAGAAGAGATAGCACATCGAATTAAAGTGGTTCAGACTAGCCTACTCCAGTATTCAGAATGTGAGAACATCACTCTCACTCATAATTGTCATTGAAAATATTCAAGAGCTTTCAATTTGGTGGCTAGGGTTTCTCACTCTCCTTCAATGTTTTATGTTTTGATTTCATCAATTAGTATTGCTTAAATTTTGGGGATTAGATCTGAAATTTGCTTAGTGGTTATTAAGTATGGTTAATTAAAAACATTACTTCAAGATTAATAAGTTAGGGACTTTCATAAAATATAGAAAAACTATTGCATAGGGTATTTGAAAGGTTGAAACTTTTTAAAGGGTACCAATAATAATTATGTGGATGATGATTGTTGAACAATTCACTGGTTGAGATAATCACTATTCATTTGTTTAACAGTTCAATAACTATTATCATATATATTTACACCCTAAATATCAACAATAATAACTCATATTATTATTACTTTACATCTTAAACAACGATAATTCATCAACAGTTGATAACTTGTCGTCTAAAACTCCCCGGGATGAGATTTTTTTCTTAATTATGATGTTTTTTAGAAACTTTTTTTTTAGAGTTACCGTTGGAAGATTTAAAATGGAGGGCAAATCAATATTTGAGGTACGAAACTGATGGAATATGTTCGTCCACAAAGCTTTTATTTTATTTTATTCCCCAACATATTCTGCTTCAAACAGTGATTTTGAAAGAAGTTTTTTGTCTTAACAACCGTCACAAAGCTCAACACAAATAACTTCAATTTTAATTCACACGTTTAAAATTTCTATCAATTTTCTTTTCTCAATATGTTTCTTCTTTTATTCATCATGAGCTATGAAACTGATCTTCAATTGTTTAATGTATCAATGATTAAATTACAACTTTTTTTTTTTGAAACCTTCCCATATGATCTCTATCAATTATTAAATTACATTCTTATCTAACTTTTAATTTAATCTTCCCATATGTTTTCTATCGTCTCATTACGTAGTTTACATTTAACTTTAATATCACAACTCAATTATGAGAAGTAGAGATAGTCTTACCGAATGGGTCGTGACGCGATTGGTTATCTGGTTTGGTATTAATCTATTTTCACTTTATGGACACTTTTTTTTTTTTGGTAAAAGTGTACTATAATTAGGTTAACTAATAAAATATTATTAAAAATCATAAAAATAAAGCTTAATTAGTTGCGGCAGACTCAAATAACTATCCCATGTGATTCAGTGAATAACTTATTTCACAATTAGTTCATAGCTAACCTTGAAATCATGTTTGAGATGCTTAAACTTAAACTTAAATATATTTGAAGTAACAAGTCCATAAACTATAGTTATATGATAATAGACAAATTGAAATCATCATAACAATAATAATCATGTTGAACAAATTGTCAATCTAATGCCCAAAATTAGATCCAAACATACAAAATAGTAGATGAAAATCAAAGCACAAAGTAAAGAGGAGAAGAAAATAACACACCAATGTAAATTGGTTCGGACTAGCCTACTTTACTATTCAAAATGTGAGTCGATCAATCTAGATCGAGCTCACTCATAATTGTCATTGATGAATATCAAGAGCTCTCAAAATGGTGGCTAGGTTTTCTCTCAAATGTAGAAGATGAACCCAAAGTGCTTTATATATTAGCACAATCACACACCCTACATGGTTAGTTAACCTAACCTCAAAACTAACCCAAGTTCATCAAACTCACCATATGAGTTAATACAATTTGATGTGTAATTCATATTAAACAAATTACTCTCTTGAAGTACATATAAAAAATGGCATCAGAATTCCAGACAAAACTGGATCATAACTTTGCTCGGCACGAGAAAATTAGAACGGTCTACAAGACCTCAGAATTCAGAACTTCAGCAGGGCGGTGAACTCAATCCACCAACAGCAACTTGAACCTGTTCTCAAAAGAACATCTCGAAAACTGACAAATTATAAAACGAATGTTGTCAAGAAACATGGAATCAAAAGCAAATGAGGAAATACTATCTCAAATAACATAAGCAGCACAAGGTAGAGTCAACAAAATTAGTATTAAGTGAATCTTCAGAAACAAATGACCCTAAAAAACAAAGTCCTAATAAAAAATCTGAATGCTAAGAACGTTGCACCAAAATATGTCTAATATCCATGTAACTGCTGAAACAAACTCACAAAACTATGCTATCAGAATGGCAAGAAACAGAAACAGAAACAAATACTCAAAAAACCCAAATAAACCTCTTCCATATCAACTCACAAAACAAGAAATCTTCAAACTGCAACAAGACAAAAGATCTATAAACTCCACAACAAACTACTAGATGTAACAAAAAATTCATCGACAAATAACAAAAGCAGATGATGCAACTTGCACTAGAAGTCTTGCTAAAAATATTGTTATGAAAACGACAATCAACAATCGTAAAACGAAGATAAAGTAAACGTAAGGGAGAAGAAGAAACAACACAGAATTTACGTGGTTCACTAACGTTGTGTTAGTTAGTCCACGGGTAGAGAGGGGGCGGAGTTTTATTAAGGAGAACGAGTAATACAGAGTACAGAATGAATGTCATTTTTTTACGCCGAGGGTTTAATTCGAGTTTATATATGCACTCTCATTAAACCCTATTACAGAATGCATAAACATTAAATAGAATACGGATGCGCTAGCATATGCGGAACGCACAACATAATGCGGAAGTGCCAGCGCCACGGAGTGTGAATGCTTGTTGCGCTAAATGCATACGGAATGCATTGCTGCTATGCGCGAAGCAATGGTATGCAATGCGAAAAGTATTTGCGCAACGGGGGCGTTGCCCCCGCACCTCCACTCGCTGACTAGGCAGACCCCTGACTACTAATCCAGGGCATTTATGCGTTCAAGGTATATCTCAACAAATCTCCACCTTGACTTGAACTCTCCTTCATATGCAACAGATTGAACCAGCAGTATACCAGATGCATGCCAAATGCATACCAGACTCAGATGTATTCCAAATTAAGATGAATACCAAAAATAGATGTATACAAGGCGTACAACATACTCAGATGCTTCTCTCTGCCTCAAATGGTCCCCCAAGTACCTCAACAACTATAAACGTTTAGCAAGTCCAAGCAATGTTAGAACTTGCCATGCGACACTGCCTTGGTGAACATATCAGCAGGATTATTAGTAGTGCCCACTTTCAGAACCTTTATCCTTTTCTCATTTTACATAAATGATATCGCACATCTATGTGCTTGGTTCTTTCATGATGAACCTGATCCTTCGCAAGGCATATAGCACTCAAACTATTGCAGTACACTACTATACGATCATGATACAGACCACCCACTAGTCCTTTCAACCTGTCTTTAGCAGCTTCTGTCAAAGCCATATACTCTGCCTCAGTTGTAGACAAAGTCACTGTAGGCTGCAAAGTAGCCTTCCAACTCATAACAGAACCACCCAAGGTGAAAACATAACCAGTCATTAATCTTCTAGTGTCAACATCCCCAGCATAGTTAGAGTCAGAATAACCCGTCACTAAGCATTGCTTCTCATTCTCATAAACAAGACCAACATCAGTTGTATCTCTAAGGTAACGAAAAATCCTCTTCACAGCCTACTAGTGTTTTTTTCCAGGTTGGCACATATACCAACTGACAACACTAACAGCATAGGCGAGATCAGGTCTAGTGCAAACCATAGCATACATTAAGCTACCAACTGCACTAGCATAAGAACCGTGGGACATGTATTCCTTCTCAGCTTCAGATTGCAGTGCGAATTCTGAGGATAACCGAATATTAACAACACTTGGGGTATCTATAGGCTTAGTTGATGACATGTCAAATCTTAAAAAAATCTTTTGAATGTAACCCTTCTGTGACAAGAAGAGCTTCTTCTTTTCTTTTTCCTTATAAATCTCCATACCCAAGATTTTCTGAGCAGCACCCATATCTTTCATCTCAAACTCAGCACTTAGCAAGTCTTTCAACCTCTGAATATCAGATTTCAACTTAGTAGCTATGAGCATGTCATCTACATATAGAACCAGATAGATGATCGAACCATCTTTGCACTTGTCGTGATACACACAACAATCATACGGACTTCTGTTATAGCCGAGCTCAATCATAAAGTTGTCGAACTTTTTGTACCACTGCCTTGGAGATTGCTTCAGCCCATAAAAGGACTTCTTCAGAATGCAAACATAGTTTTCTTTTTCAAGACACGGAAATTCCTCTAGTTGGGTCGTATAAATCTCTTCATCCAACTCTCCATTTAGAAAAGCCGTCTTCACATCTAGTTGCTCAAGTTCTAAATTCTAATCTGCTACCATAGCTAGTAGCACCCTGATAGAAGTGTGCCTGACTACTAATGAGAATATCTCATTATAGTCAACACCCTCCTTCTAAGTGACCCCTCTTGCAACTACACAAGCTTTATACTTTAACCCCTCGGTAGGCGATATTCCTTATTTTTTCTTGAAAACCCATTTACAAGTCACAATCTTCCTTTCCTTTGGTCGTTTGACTAACTCTCAGGTCTGATTCTTATCCAGAGACTCTATTTCATCACCCATTGCAGCAAGCCACTTCTCTGACTCACTACATGAAACGATTTCTTTATAGGTAGACGGTTCATAAGTATCCACCTCTTCAGTGACCTGTAGTGCATAAGCAACCATATCCTTAAAACCATATCTGACTAGAGCTCGTACTCTAGTTCTTCTAGCTCTATCAAGAGCTATACTCGGATTTCTGATTTTCATATTAGAAGATTGGCTAGTGGTATCACTAGAAGATTGACCAGTGGTGTTAGTTTCTGTAGCAGTATTTGGCTGATCAGTAAGCAACTCTGACTGATAAGTAGGTATATCTAACTCATATGTAGCATGTTGATCTAATTCTCCACGTTGGTGCTGTAATTCATTTCTGTCAGAATTGAAGTCCAGCTCCACCTGTTTATCAACACCACTAATTTTCCCTGTAACTATGGACTGCACAATGGAATTACATATAGAGTTTTCATCAAAGGTAACATTTCGGCTGAGGGTAACTCTATTTTTAGAAGGAGACCATATTCGGTATCCCTTAACTCCATGACCATAACCTACGAAAACACATTTCTTGCCTCTTGGCTCTAACTTTCCCTCACTAACATGATAGTAAACATTACAGCCAAAAACTTTTAACAAAGAGTAATCTGCAGGCTT
>JBBMKA010000026.1:4465336-4487958 GCA_037833695.1 Sechiopsis laciniata | reverse complement strand
TATAATCTCAAAAAATATATACATACATATTTCGGTTTGGATCGGTTTTTATTGGTTTTTTAAAATGAAAACCGGAATCGATCCAATATTTTCGATTTTTTCAAATTACAAACCGATATGTCCGATTTTGTGCTAAAAAATCGATCTGATCCATTGGATTGGATTGAATTGGTTCGGTTCGATTTTTCGGTTTTTCGGTTTTTTGTTGCACCCCTACTTGATACTTTTTATGTAATGAAAATTTGAAGCCGAAGAAAAAAAAAAAAAAAAAAATTTAACAATCAGACTCAAATGTCGTCTCTTAAAGCAATTTGAATTTCGAAAAAATCGATGAATATAATGACAAGCAAGCACACCTGTCATTTAATTTTCCTCTTTCGTACAACATGCTGTTTCAAAACTCAATTTACTATTTGTGATATTTTTGTTTTCAAGTTTCTTTTTCGTGAGTGTTCTTTTTTAAATATGACTTTACAATTTTGACAAAGCCTTTAAATTTTCAAATTTTGATGTTTAACAAGTTGGAGATGTTTGGTCAAAGAGAATGTAAATGATTATATGTGGATGATTTTTTTAATTCATGTTTGAACCTTCGAAAGTTATTCTTGAATATAGAATTGTCTCGAGGGCTTTTGTAGCTTGTTATAGAATAGATTTTTCTTTAGAACTTTTACAACTTAGTCTCAACATTGACTTTTAGCTTATCGAAGAGCTTCAACTTGTAAGTTTATTGAATGTCTTCGGTTTGTAACTTATTGAAAGACTTCAACTTATAGCTTATTGAAGTCCCTTGACTTGTAGTTTTAAAAACTCGCAATGCTCTGATACCAATTTGTAAAAACTAAATTCAAAAACAAAACAATAAAACACAAATTCTCAAAATACTTTACTCTATTTCTCTCTAAAACTTTCTATTCTTGCTTCTCACATTTTCTCTCTACAATTCACAATTGAGGAACACTCTATTTATAACCTATTACAAACTAGGTCTCCAAGTTCTTTCCATAAGTATTTCTCACTAATTGCTAAATCTACTAATTCCTTAATTAGTCTCCTAAATTGACAACTCATTAATTCCTTAATTTTTTACCAACTAATTCCTCAATTAACAATTACATTAAAGTTTATTCAAACAAAACTCCTTCATAAACTTAAATGCTTTTGCCATCTACCATGCCAATCATCTTCTTGAATTTCTCGAACAATACTTTCGACAAAGGTTTTGTGAAAATATCCGCAACTTGATCTTCACTTGCTACATGCTTCAATTCCACATTTCCTTCCTTCACATGATCTCGGATAAAATGAAAATGAACATCAATATGTTTACTTCTTTCATGATTTACTGGATTCTTTGCTAACTCAATTGCTGATCTATTGTCTACTCGAATTACTGTCGCACCAAGTTGCTTTAACTCCGTCTTGCTTAACAAATTTCTCACCCATATCGCATGACAAACACACCATGAAGCTGCATCATATTCAGCTTTGCTTGTCGAAAGCTTCATAATCGGTTGCTTCTTTGACTGCCAAGTAAAAGCTGTGTTCCCCATAAAGAATGCATATCTCGATGTACTCTTCCGATAGTCTATGTCTCCGCACCAATCACTGTCAGAGTAACCAATCAACTTGTAATCTTTCGCTTTCGAATAAAACATCCCAAGTTACATTGTTCCTTAGATGTATCGTAAAATCCCCTTCAACGCCTTCCAATACGTATAAACTGGATCCTCCATGAACCGACTTACAATGCCAACACTTCATGCGATGTCTGGCCTTGTGCATGTGAGATAGCGAAGGCTTCCCACCAAACTTTGATATTTGCTTGCATCTACATGTTCTCCTCCATCAAATTTCGAAAGTTTCGTACCTGGTTCCATTGGTGTTGCAACCAGATTGCAATTTTCCATCTTGAACTTTTTTAAGATCTCTTTCGCATACTGCTCTTGCGATACACAGATTCTCGTCTCTTCTTGTTTAACCTCAAAACCGAGGAAATACCTCAGCAGGCCCAAATCTGTCATCTTAAACTCTTGCATCATCGTGCTCTTAAACTCTTCTATCATTGCATTACTATTACCCATAAATATCAGATCATCAACATAAATTGCAACAAATATCACATTCCCTCCACTCTGCTTTGTGTAAAATGCATGCTCGTAAGGACATTGTTTGTATCTGTTCTCCTTGAAATACGTATCAATGCGAGTATCCCACGCTCGCGATGCCCCATAAAGCGCTTTCTTTAATTTTAGCACCTTCTTCTCTTCTCCAATTTTCACATATCTGAGTGGTTGCTCAATGTACACTTCCTCTTCAAGCACACAGTTAAAAAATGTCGTCTTGACATCTATTTGATAAATCAGCCATTTAAATTGCGCCGCTTGCAAAGTAAGCAATCTAATTGTCTCCATTTTCGTAACTAGAGCAAAAACTTCATCATAGTCTATTCTCACTTTCTGCTTGTATCCCTTTGCAAGAAGACTCGCCTTGTATCGCTCTATCTTCCCTTGCGCATTCATTTTCTTCTTAAATACCCACTTCACATCAATAGGCTGACTTGTATTCAGTAATTTTGTTAGCTTCCATGTATCATTGCGCTCGATCGCATTGATCTCCTCATCCATTGCAGTTTGCCACTTCTCATCTTGCACTACTTCCTCAAAACTAATACTTTCTGCATCTGCCAAAGGACATACAAGATGCACCTCATTTGTCGCATTATAAAATTCTTGCAAACTCCACATACTGGGTTGTTGCGGCTCTTCTTCTTCTTCAATTGTTTCAGACTCTCTTGGCATACTCGTTGATGCAACGACTAGTGATTCTCCAACTTCAATGCTGGCTTCCATCGAATTGTTCCAGTCCCATTCGCTTTCTTCATTTACTCGTACATCGCGACTCATCATCACTTTCTTGCTTATTGGGTCAAACAGCATATACCCTTTTGTTTTCTCATCATAGCCAATAAACACGTACTTCTTGCTTTTATCTTTAAGCTTCATTCTTCGTTGGTCAGGTACGTGTGCATACGCCACACTACCAAATACTCTGAGATGCGAAACTGTCGGTTTTCGTCTACTCCATGCCTCTTGCGGTGTCTTATTATCTAGTTTCGCATGTGGACATTGATTTTGAACATATATTGCGCACTGCACGGCTTCCGCCCAAAATTCCTTTGGCATACTCTTACTCTTCAGCATTGCTCGAACCATGTCAAGAATGGTTTTGTTCTTCCTCTCAGCCACGCCATTTTTTTTAGGAGTGTATGGTTCAGTTAGAAATCGTCTTATACCTTACTCATCACAATACTTCTTAAACGCCGTCGAAGTATATTCTCCACCTTTGTCAGATCGCACAGCTTTGATCCGTCTACCAGTTTCTTTTTTCTACCCTCAATGTGAATCTTTTGAACGCCTCGAATGCCTCTGACTTTTTTTTCAAAAAATTCACCTAAATTTTTCGTGAGAAATCATCAATAAACGTAATGAAGTACCTTTTTCTGCTAAAAGAACCTAGAGTAATTGGTCCGCATATATCCGTATGAATCGTCTCGAGCGGTTGTTTCGCTCGATATTTCATATTCTTAAAAAATGAGGTTCTCGTATGCTTGCTGAGCACGCATTCTTCACAAAACTTTCTTTCATAGTCCATCTCTGGTAGCCCGTGCACCATATTCTTCTTCGCAAACTCTTTTAATCCACCATGATGTAGATGACCAAAATGAAGATGCTACAACGTTACTTTATCTTCTACATCGACTCGCAAACATCTTTCGCGCACACTTTTCAAATTTAGCCTATACATGTGATTTCTACCAATCTCTACTCGAGCGACTAAACGCTCTTTCTTGTCCCTCAAAAGCAACGACCGATCTTTCAAAAATACAGAAAAACCTTTCTCTGTGAGTTGCCCCAAACTCAAAATATTTGTTTTGAGATTTGGTACATAATAAACATCATGGACTGATCCTATCAACCCATCATTCTGCACAAAAGAAATCGTACATTTGCCTTTTACCTTTACTTTGACGCATCGCCAAAAGAAACATGACCATCTTCAATTTTTTGCATCTCTTTGAACAGATGCTCGTGTCTGCACATATGGTTCCTTGCCCCTGAGTCAAGATACCACACAGTATCATTATTGTCGCTTCTTTCTTTATGCACCATCAAAAGAACATCTTCATTGGCCTTGCTTCTATTGTTAAGTTGCTTGTTTCTTAAAAAAATTTAGTGCACAACAATCTTTTGCAAAATGCTCTTCTTCACTGCAATTGTAGCATTTGTCGAAATAACAATCACTCGCATAGTGACCATACTTGTGACACTTGTAACATTCAATATTTGACTGATTCGATCTACTGCCTCTTCCTGCACCGGGTCCTCTTCCGCGCCAATTCGCTTGACTCGTATTTCTCTTCTCCACATCATAATCGTCGCTTTGATTACTGCGGCCATATCCATGACCTCCATGCCCACGACCTCTACTCTGAAATTGTAATAGAGTACCTCTTCATCTTCGATTGACACTTTGGTTTGAAGCGCTTGCTCTAGCATTTCCTCTTTCTTTTTGTTCTTGCGTTGCTCGTGTGCCTCAAAAGAACCAGCAAACTCATTAATAGTAAGCTTCGCAGGGTCCTTTGACTCATCTGTCGCGCACACCACATTCTCGAAATTATCCGTCAACGATCTTAAAATCTTTTCAACAACACGCGCATCTGTTAGCTTTTCACCATTGCGATTGAGTTGATTTTCCACCGTTTGCACACGCGTGATGTAGTCAGATATACTTTCTGACTCCTTCATCTTTATGCTTTCCAACTCGTCGCGAAGAGTCTGGAGACGCACTTGCTTCACTCGGTCGGCTCCTTTGAACACTTTCTCTAAAGTATCCCACGCTTCTTTTGAAGTAGTTGCACTCGCAATCTTCTTAAAGCTCGATTCATCAACTGCACTAAACAACATGTACAATGTTGTTTTATCCTTCGATCGAGTCTCTTTCAACTCCTTAGTTTGAATTGTCGTATAATTTGCGGTATCCTTTGGTTCTACAAAACCTTCTTCGACAACTTCCCCTGTATCATGAAATTCAAGAAGAGCTTTCATCTGGATGCTCGAATTCTCGTAATTCACCTTCGTCAATCATGGCAGCGACATTTGACCCGTTATGTTCGCCATCGGCTCTGATACCAATTTGTAAAAACTCGCAACGCTCTGATACCAATTTGTAAAAACTAAATTCAAAAAACAAAATAATAAAACACAAATTCTCAAAATACTTTACTTTATTTCTCTCTAAAACTCTCTACTCTTGATTTTCACAGTTTCTTTCTACAATTCACAATTGAGGAACACTCTATTTATAGCCTATTACAAACTTGCCCTCCAAGTTCTTTCCATAAGTATTTCCCACCAATTGTTAAATCTATTAATTCCTTAATTAGTCTCCTAAATTGACAACCCATTAATTCCTTAATTTTCTACCAACTAATTCCTCAATTAACAATTACATTAAAGTTTATTCCAACAGTAGTTTATTGAAGGTCTTCGGCTTATAGTTTATAGAAGTTCTACGACTTGTAGCTTATTAAAAGTGTTCAGCTTAAAGCTTAGTGAAGTTTTTCGGCTTGTAGCTTATTGAAGTTGTTCAACTTTTAGCTTATTGAAGATCTTTGACTTATAACTTATTGAAGGTGGGTCTTCGGCTTATAGCTTATTGAATTTATTTGGCTTATAGCTTATTGAAGATCTTCAGCTTGTGAGAAGAGTCCAAGTTAACTTCTATTTTCGTGAAAATTTGAATTTACTATTTAGCCTTTAGGATGTTTTAGCTTCTGCATTTCATAAGTTAAGTAACTTCGATCTTCATGGATTTATGGAAGTTTTATAGTCTTCACAAAATTTAGCAGCTTTAATCTTTAAAGATATATGGAAGCTTTATTCTTCAAGAATATTTATAGCATTCAGTCTTCAAGACCATGCAAATAGACTTAGGTCTTTTCTTCAGCTTCAATCTTCAAGGCCACCTAAATAGGATTTATGTCCTTTCTTCAAGGTTCAATCTCCAAGACTGCCTAAATAGGTTTGAGGCCTTTTCTTCTGTTTCAATATTCAAGACAGCCTAAATAGGTTTTAAGTCTTTTCTTCAAGTTTCAGTCTTCAAGACCGCCCAAATAGGCTTTAAGTCTTTAATTTCTTTAGGTTCAGTCTCATGATCGTCTAAATAGGCTTATAGGTTTAAGTCTTTTTTTCAAGGTTCAGTCTTCAAAACCACCTAAACTGCTTTAATCTTCAAGACTGCCTAAATAGGCTTTAATTCTTTTCTTTTTAAATACCCCCTAAATAGGCTTTAAGTCTTTTCTTCAAGAAGTTTTTTAAAGCTTTGATCTTCAAGAAGTTTTGTATAACTTCAATATTCAAGATTACCTTTTAAGACTTGAAGTTTTCTGGAAACTTAAAGTCTAAATTTGAAAGGCTCTGTCTTCCAAATCTTCAATGTGTTCTCTCAAATGAAGGTGGACCTCTTTATTTATAGATTTTTCATGGACTTCAAATAGACTTGAGCTTAAGCCTATGGATTTAAACTTAGTTTGGGCTAACTAATTTGACTTGCTTATTTTAATTTTGACCAAAATTCTAAATAAATAAATTTTTAATCCATTTAATTTTGCAACAATATTGATTTATTATTTGCCCAAAATATAATTTAATTTCGCCATTAATTTTTAGGATAATGACGGATGGGTTTTGATTTGTCAAAATCTCTATTCCATCACTTATATATTTTGTTCTATCATTATCATTTGATGCATCTTAAATAAAGGACAACAAAATCAATAAGTTACCATTCAAAAGACGATGATTTCCTACCTGAGTCAATAATTGGTTAATAACCACAAAATAACTCACATAGTTTGAATGTAATTAATTTGATTTTTTTTTTTTTTTTTTTTATAATTATTTGGTTGATAATGACTCAACAATTTATATTCTCTGTAACATGTATTTATAAACTAAAAAAAATATTGAATTTGAGAAATCTAACTAAAATTCAAAATTATTATAACAACTGAATTTAGAAAATCTAAATAAAAGTGAGATTATAACAACTTACAAAATCCAACCACTAAAATATATTTGTCTTTATTTAATAGTCTCTCTTTCAAGTTGTATAATATGGGTTAGAAAGTTCAAACTTGAACAATTGAAGGGTGATACATTTGCAGAAATTGAACTCGCGGATTGACGATTGACGCGCCTGAAAATAATTGATAATTTACACAAAAGCGATTAAGTTTCAATATTATATTAAAGTCAATAATTAATTGATAATTATTAAACGCTAACTTATAAAAATTAAAATAAAATAAATAAAATAAAAAAAAATAAAAAAAACGCTAACTAAAACTATAACAACTTAATCTTTTATGTTCAAAAAAAAAAAAAAAACTTAATCTTCTTCTTTTTTTTTTGAGTTAGAATGCTTGGGGAGGGGAGAGAATCTGTGACCTCTTGGTCTCTGGTGTACACAGATGCTACCAAGCTACTGTTCTTGTTTTATAATTTATTGAAAAAAGGTTGGCTCTTTACCCTTTGAAATTTCCATTAAAAAACATATATGTTTATGAGAAAAATTATTATAATCAACATAACAAGTTATATTAAAAGGTTACCTAAGGAGCCAAACCAAGATGGGCGAGGAATGAGTGTAAAAGAGTCTCTATGTTATTTCACAACTGTATTTGTACCCATAATCACGAAGTTTCGTCGAAGGAATTTTTATACGATGTCCACGACCAAGGACCTCAGCACCACTAAATTGAGCTCCATCACAAGAGCTTATACCAACACATTCAATATCAACACCACTATGTGTAATAGTACCCGTAGAGGGCATCTTCTCAGTCAAACCAGTACTAACACAATCTACTTCATTATCATCCCATAATGGAGATTGAGAAAAATATAGTTCTCATTGCAATCTTGCACGATCAGGAAGAGACTCAATAAAGGAAATTTTGTCCTTAACAAATTGTACATCACGACTAATGAAAAACGCATGTTTTTCTAGGTCATAAAGGCGTCAACCTTTCTTGCCAAAAGGATATCCAACAAAGATATATCGTCTAGACTTAGAAGCAAACTTGTCTTTTACACGATTCCTATTAGCAGCATAACATAGACACCTAAAAACACGTAAACTGTCATATGAAGGAACTTGACCAAACAAATATTCACGAGGCATTTTTCCATCCAACACTGATGTAGGAGTGCGATTTATAAGATGTACATCAATTAGAACATATTCACCCCAAAAGTACTTAGGTAATTTTACCTGAAAACGTAAGGCACAAGTAACGCTAATTAAGAATATGTCTATGCTTACGCTCAATTCTACAATTTTGCTGTAGAGTATCAATACACGATGTTTGATGCAAAATTCCTTTTTTTGGCAAAGAAGAACCCAAAAATTCTTGACAATTGTCACTCCTTACAACTTTAATTTTCTTACCAAATTGAGTTTTGATCATAATATAAAAATCTTGAATTAATTTTGCAACTTCAAACTTTCCAATCATCAAATACACCTAAGTTGTGTGAGAATAATCATCAAATTGATCACCAATCACATTCTTTTAGGTGAAGAAAAAGAATAATATTTTTCTCTAATCTAGAATGACCCTGATAGCAGGATAAATTTGGAGAATTAGTGATCAAACTGTCTATCTTTTCATTATATTTCCAAATTATAAATAGTCCACCATTTAATAAACCTTAGAAACTATATACAATATTTAAATAGAATAAATATAGAAAATCTGAGAAATAGATAAAATTTAGGCAATTATATTTATAATTCCTCGCATTAAAATAAAAAAGGTAAATTTTGAGAGTGGTAGGTGGATTAGAAAATGGATGGTGTTTGGTTGTATACTTGTCAAAAGGTTAGGCAGAAAGTAAAGAAGTTTTTGAAACCGAAATTTGACGCCCATCACATTGACCTTTGCATTATAAAATTTCATTATTATTATTATTATTTTTAATTCTATATTAAAATTTAATTCGGCTAATCTTTGGTTTAAGAATTGGCTGTTTCCTCTGGTATTTCCTTTCTTTGAGTTTGAGGGTTCGTCAAAACTACGACCAACAAATCCCCAAAACAACGTGCTTTCCAAATCACACATTCACACAATTCTATCTGATTTTTTTCATTTAACATTCAATACAGCTTATTAATGCCTTCATATGTATATTCTTTCCTTCACATATAAACGTATTTTTCATGTATAATTAAAAAAAAAAAAAAAAAAAAAAACGATGCACGTGATAATTTCAATTGGTGCATCGAAATAATCTTCAATCAGTTCATATATAGTTTTCAATCAATGTCACAAATAGTTTTCAATCAGTGTCTCAGACAGATTTCAATCAGTATAATTTTCAATATCACTTTAATAAGTAGTCTTAAACCAAATGATGGTGAAAGGTATAATTTAATATGAAAAAAAAAACACCCAGTTCTTGAAGTATTTTTTAAAAAAATATCATAATTAAAATACACCATAAAAAAAGTTGTCACCCGAAATAAATTTTCTCTGTATAATTTAAAAAAAAAGAAAAAAAGAAAGGAGCATGTTTATGATTTAATAAAGAAACTAAATCATTCAAAAGACATTTATAAAGATGCCAAAATAGAGATGTTTGATTGAGGCGTTATTTTGAGAGATTATTTTAAAGAAGTGTTTAGATGACAATTTGTAGAAGGTTTAGTAGAGAAATATAATAAAAGCTCGTTTAGATATATTTATATTTAGAGAGATTATAATAAGAGCTCGTTTGGAAGTTTGTAGTAGAATTGGAAGAAAGTTTTGTTATTTATGAATGATTTGACATTTATGAGTTTTTTTAATAAAAATAATTTCTTTTAATTGTTTATTATTTCAAATCTCAAATATTATATTTATATTTATAACTTTCTTGACTAATATTATTTAATTTGGTATTCACCATAATATTTTTTTTATGATATGAATTTTATTTTAAATAATGACATAAAAAGTTAACAAATTAACTAGTTTGATGTTTTATAAAAACTATGTGATGGAAAATAAATTTCAATTAATTAACTCAAACTTAATGATACTAAATATTCTAAGAAATTTTTTTTAAGAAAATTAATAAATTACAAAAATTATTTTTGAAATATGAAATGGAATATAAAGTTATAGTTGATTTTTAAATTTCAAAAAATACTTTTTAAAAATACTTTATTAGGTAAACGAAAATAATTTTTAATTAATTAGTTGAAAAAAAATATTAGGTAAATAAAAAATATAAATAAAATATTAAACAAAAATAAAATTAATTATAAAAATATATCACTACTTTAAAATTACAAAATATAACTAAAAACAAAAATGGTGAATTATTTATTTAAAAAAAAAAAAAAGAAAAAAACATATTTTTAGGTTGTGAATTTTACTTTATATTTTAAAGAATTACTCAAGAATTTGTAAAATAACTGATTTTTTTATAATTAGTGAATTAATGATGAATTATTGATATTATGTTAGATGAATACAAATTAAAAAAAAAAAGTTTAGAATATAAAAAAATGAATATAAAATTATTATTATTTTCAAATTATAAAACATATTTTGAAAATATAATATTATTTAAATAAGAAAAAAATTCTAATTAATTAATTTAAACTTAATGATAGTAAACAGATGTATAAATATTAATTAAAATTATTCTAAAAAAAATTAATTGATTAAAATTTTTAAACAAAAAAAATAAAATTGATTATAAAATTATAATTAATTTTAAATAACAAAATATAATTTAAAATACGAAATTGATTATAAAATTATTGTTAATTTTAAATCCAAAAAATATGTTTTTACAATATTATATCATAAAGACAAACAATTTTCAATTATTTAATTTTAAAAAAATATCAGATATTTCAAAAAAAAAAAAAAATTTAAAAATATTACTAATTTAAAATTACAAAAACATATTTAATTATAAAAGTGTTGAAAAATAAATTTTTAAAAAAATAAAAGAAGAAATTGAGGTGTTATTTTAAACTCTCATTTTGGTGGATGAGTTATTTTAAACCCTCCACCAAAATGGGGGTTTAAAATAATTCCTAGAGATTATTTTAACGCCAACAAACAAACACCTCAACGATGTTAAATTAAATGTTTTTTTTAGTAATATTAAAATTTTAAAATAGAGAACAAAAATATAATTAAATAATAATGGTGTTTTTTTTTATGAAATATTATAATATGGTGTTAATATCAGCTTAATAGGTAAATTATTTAATTGAGATATTGATTTTAGACAATTTCTTACAAGAACCTAAATACAGTTTTTTTTTTTATTTGAAATCTTTTTTTTTTTTTTTGAGACAGAAGGTTGAAATCATCTAAATACAGTTTTGAACAGATAATATACATGCCAAATTCAATGTTTTTATTATCTGCTAGTTTAAACAATTAATTTTAGAAATGTAACCTTTTCTATTATTAAATTGATAAACAAAATTTCAATTTGTGCATCATTTAATGGATAAAATATTCAATATTAATCTGTCAAAAAAAGAGTATCCAATATTATTTCAAAAGTTGATGATAAGAGAATATTAATTGCATGTGTGAACTTATCTTATATTAAGTCTTTCATTGTAGCAACAAGATTTTATTTGTAACCGAAAAATGAAGGGAAACTTTTTTTAAGTACAAATTGAGAGAGTGAAACAAAAAATTATAAATAAAAAATATTATTATTATCAAATAAATGAGAGTTAAACATTAATTTTTATCATTAAATTTATAATCTTGTTGGTGTTAAAGATCACCACCAAACAAAACATTTTTATCCTTTCGAAATCTTTGTTAGTTTTATCATGTGACACTAATGATCTAGATTTATACCAAAATTTTTAATAAAACTTGTGACCTATTCACTTCAACTAAAAAAAAAAAAAATTATCAATAAGAGCATGTACTTTAATTTGTAATAAAATTTTCTAAGTCAAACATGTCTCATAAGGATTTTAAGTGATGTACCGTCACTGAAAAAGGAAATACATGTGGTATAAATAGTAACTAAGAAATAATTTAGTCTTTTTTTAATAGTAAGTGTTGTTTTTTTTTTTCTTAACAAACTTTCTAGTCCTAAAATTTATTTCAACACGTTAGCCAGATTATTCATTTTACAAACAAATTGTAGATTGAGAATCAAAAGGATTGGAGACTTGATGGTTTCATTATTTAGTGGTAATTGAGTTTCATATCAAAGTTATGAATTCGATTTTAGAAATTGATATTTAATTTTTCATTTATCTGAAAACAGTAATATCTTCTATGTAGAGTTTGTGGTTCTCTTCTCCAATATTTTATTTTATTTTAAATAATCCTTCAAAATATTATTGACATTTTTTCATTAGTAATTTTGAAGGATTTAATAAAGAAACTAAATCGTTCAAAAGACATTTATAGAGGTAAAAAAGAACAGTAACTTAATGGCACTAGTATATATTAAATGACTGTAAAGTCATGAGTTCGAATTCTCCTACTTCTAATTGTTGTAATCTTCAAAAAAAAAAAAAAAACATTTATAGAGATACTAGAACGATGTTAAATTTAATGTTTTTTTAGTAATATTAAAATTTTAAAATAGAGAACAAAAATATAATTAAATAATAATGGTATTTTTTTTATGAAATATAATAATGGTTGTTGATATCAGCTTAATAGGTAAATTATTTAATTGAAATATTGATTTTAGACAATTTCTTACAAGAACGTCTAAATACAGTTTTTTGTTTTTTGTTTTTTTTTTTTTAAATCATCTAAATACAGTTTTGAACAGATAACATACATGCCAAATTCAATGTTTTTATTATCGGCTAGTTTAAACAATTCATTTTAGCATGTAACCTTCTTTTTTTTTTTTTTCATACATGCCAAATTTTAATTTGTGCATCATTTAATGGATAAAATATTCAATATTATTCTGTCAAAAAAATATTAAATATTATTTCAAAAGTTGATGATAAGAGAAATGAATGAAGGGAAACATTTTTTTTTTTTTAATATAAAACGGGAGAGAAAAACCAAAAATTATAAATAAAAAATATTATTGTTATCAAATAAATAAATTTTAAATATCAATTTTCATAATTAAATTTATAATATTGACGTTGAACTCGATCACAATCAAATAAGACGTTTTTGTTCTTATCAATAAGTGCATGTATTTTATATGTAATAAAATTCTTCAAATCAACCATGTCTCAAGGACTTTAAGTGATGTCACTGAAAGAGGAAATACATGTGGTATAAATAGTAACTATCAAATAAATTTAGTCTTTTTTTAATAGCAAGTGTAGTTTTTTTTTTCTAAACAAACTTTCTATAATCTTAAAATTTATTTCAACACCTTAGCCAAATTATTCATTTATCTTTCAATACTTTTACAAACAAATTGTACATTAATTGAAAGGATTGGTGATTTGATGATAATTCAGTTTAGTACTAAAGTCACGAATTCAATCTTAAAAATCAGTATTTGACACTCATTTATTTAAAAACAGTAATGTCCTATGTGTAGAGTTTGTGGTCTTCTTCCCCAATATTTTATTTTATTTTAAATAATCCTTCAAAATGTTATTGACATTTTTTTCATTAGTTGAAAAAAATGGCCATGATAACTGAGTGTAAAATATAACATGATGATTATACTATATCAATTATTGATGTATACACATGAGAGTTAATGCGTAAGTGTTGATTTTGTCAATCATGTTGTAAATTAATGGAAGTAAAATAAACGGTAGAATAATCTTAATCTTTGGTTTTCAAAAAAAGAATAATCTTAATCTTTGTTTTTTCATCATATATATAGCTGAATTGAATGATGTTGTGCATACTTTTTAGTGCGTACAATAAATTGCGATATTGATTTTATAATCAAACGGTGCTTTTTAAGATAATTTTAATATTAAAAAAATAGAATGAAAATTTAGATATTTTGTATAATTTAGTCGAATTGTAATAAAAAATAATAAAGAAGTGTATGTTTTTTAGGTAATTCCTTTATTTGAGAAAAGGGTAATCCAGATTGTGTGTTTTTTAGCCCGTTACGAAACGCCTGTTTGACAAGTGTGAAGCAGAAAATCAGACAACCAAAGTCATCTGAATCAGCATGTTTGTGAAATGTAACAACAACACAAATCAAATGTCTACTTACTTTTTTTCCTTTTTTTTTTTTTTAATATGTGAATATTGAATATGCATAATTCTACTATTTTTATAAAATAAATTGCTTGATTATACAAGGATATGAATAAAATTGACAGGGAGTTATTTCTTAAATAGATAATTATTATAAATATCTTAAATTCCTGAGATCCTAAAACTTTGATTCTAAAATTTGGTTCTGACCAAGCAAGTAATCGGGAGTGAAAAATTCAAACCTAATAAGAGTGATTAAGCCTAAATAAGTATTTGAGTTTACAAATTCGAATATAAATTTAAGATGGTATTTTCAATATGACATTATCTTGAGAAGACATATTGAAGATAATGATGTTGCTTCCACATTAGAGATGTGAGGAGTTTTCAACATCTTTTATAGATATATTAGTCACTTCACTTATTACCAATTGATTTTGTGGTGGAATGCATATTATTGAAGTTTTATGTGGATATTTGGTCCTTCAAATTTCGATTCAATCCCAGCAAGTAAAAACCTAAGCATGCATTTGATTTCAAAATTGAGATTCGATCCAAGATGGTAAATTTAAGCGGGTAATTCGGCCTAAGCGAGTAAAACTTAAGCAGGCATTTTAATCTAATAATTCGAATTTAATTTAAGATGGTGATCTTAATGCGGTATCATCTCGAGGTGACATATAAAAAATATACACATTGTTTCACATTGAAAATGTGAAAAATTTTAATATTATATGAGTTGCTTCTCTCCCTACTAATTAGTTTAAAGTAGAAGTTCATATTATCTATTAATCCTCTTTTACTACTAAACCAATTCGTGATAGTTAATTAAATGTCTGCTTACTGCACACTAATTCCCATGGAGATATTTGAATGAAGTTTTGGATGAAGTTTTGAAAAAATTATTTTAAGTATTTAAAAATTGAGAGTTGTAACAAAAAAACTTCTGAAAATTAGAAACAATAACTTGTTTGAATGTTAATTTAAAATGAGTAGTTAAAAAAATAATGATTAAAAATGAGTGATTAAAAATAAATTATTTTAAATAGTCATAAAGAAATGATTAAAAATGAATAGTTATTTTAAATAATAAAAATGTAAATTTTTAGGGATAATCACTCAAATGCTCATTTTAAATCTATCCGTAAATTCGACAAACACCCCCATAGCTTTTAATACTTTTTGCATTTCATTTTAAATTGTAAAAATCAATTGAGGCTTTAGGACAGTGTAGACTCCGATTAAGCAACACTCATCAAGTTTGGTCTCTTCCTTCTTTTCAACACCTTAATTAATTAAGATTGCGATTATCCTAAAACCTCAGTTTTCTATATGGTTTTGTTAAACATTTCCCATCATTAAAAATTGAACCTTTACGTACCTAATCGAATAAGAAATAGCTCCCTTCGTTCATGGATACACATTTTACTTTTAAAAACATTTTCTAATTCAATAACATCCATTTAATAATGATAGATTTAAATCTTTAATTATCTGGTCACAAATACACATTTTAGATGAACTATATTTTTTTTATAATAAATTTCTTTGTTATGATTCACACCAAATTTATTTGAACTTTCAAATTGATTCATAGAAACTATTGTAGTAATCAAATTTTACACCAAATTTAAGGGGTTGTTTGTTTACCATATTTAAGGAGGATTTAAGTTTATGAGTTGTATTGAAAAGTTGTTCTGAGTAGTTAAAAATTGAGAGTTGTAGTTAAAAATTTGTTCGGATGTGATTTTTGTATAGATAAGTTAGATTCAAAACCTTGTTTGGATGTAGATTTAAAATAAGTAATTAAAAATGAGTTATTTTGATTGATTTAAAATAAATGATTAGAAATGAGTGGTTAGAAATAATTGAATAGTAATAAATGAATGATTAGAAATAAACGATTAAAAATGAAGAGTTATTTTTAAAATTAAAAAAATGAAGAATTAGTGAAAACTTGTTTGAATGTGAGTTTTTGAGAACAAATTAGTAAATTCTCCATCAAAATCCTCTTTAAATAATCTCTATTTTTTCTTTTGTAAAAATAATTTAGTAGCTTCTTTTAATTTTATATTTGCTACTACAATTACATGTTTGCCCCCACATGTAAAGAAAGCCAGGATGGAGTTAGGTGAGAAGGAGGAAAAAAAAAAAAAAAGGTGTAATGTTCCTCTCTTCCCACGGCAAGGTGTCGGCGGTCATTCTCTTTTATTTTCAAAATTTTTATATTTAAAAATAAAAAAGGGCAAAGCGTTCACATCTGAAATTCCCATAAATGAAAAAATTACATTACAATTTATAATACAATATTTCAATAAAATAGCACGCCACCCCTTCAAAAAGGAAAAAGAGTAAAAAAAAAGAAAAATGAAGCGTAATTGAAGAAGCTTCGCCGTACATAACCCCAGATCCATCTTCCAAACTACTTTAGGGGCCATTTGTTCTATATTCAAACCAATTTTTACTATTTTTTTTTCATTTTTACCTTTAAAAATAATTTTCATTTTTAAACATTTATTTATGATTAATCAATCATTTCTAACCATTTATTTTTAATAATTCATTTCAAATCAATCAAAATAATTCATTTGTAACTATTCATTTTTAATCATTTTTTTTAACTACTAAAAATAATTACTTATTTTAAATCTACATCCAAACAAGGTTTTGACTCTAACTTGTCTGTACAAAAACTACATCCAAACGAGTTTTTAGCGTAACTCTCTATTTTTATCTACTCAATATTTTCAATATAACTCATTAACCTAAATTCTAGCTAAATATGTCAAGCAAACACTTTCTTAAGTTCTTTCGAGAGCTCTCATTTATTAAAATAAAATTTAAATATTATTTTGATTCATATATATTTTTTAAATATTTAATTTTAGTCTCGTATTTTTTCTTAACATTGATGTTTAGGTAAGTTTTTGTTAATTTTCTTAAAAAATATCCCCCTTTTCTATAGATAAAAAAATAAAAAAAATAAAAAATAAAAAATCATATTTTATCTTTTTTTCCCAATATTTAAGGTAGAAGAATTTTTATTTGTAACTTTTTTTTTTTTATTATCCCCCCTTTATATCAAAAGTATTTATATTATTAAACAAATTTTGATTAATATTAATTTTAAACATTTTATAAGTACAAGATTAAATTTTAACATTTAAAATTTTAGGGATCAAAATGAAATAAAATTCAAATTCATTGACCAAATGATATATTTTATTTAAAAAAAAAAAATAATTGTGTTTAAAATTAAGAAAAAAAATTAATATATAACTTCTTAATTACTAGTTAAAAGTAAACCTAATTTAAATGATATTCCGAATATATTAAAAACTCAAAATTTGTAATTAGAGTCTTTCAATTTTTATTTTATATGGTAGGTTTTATGTGGGTATTAGTATCTCAAATTTCTATCCAATCCAAATGCTGAAAAATCTAAACGAGTGCAAGCATAAAGTTAAACGGGTATTTGATTTAAAAAATTCAAATCTAATTTAAGCGAGTTAGTCTATCCACTTAAATTTAAAATAAAATAAAATAACGGCTAAGTCTTATGTGTATATTTCTTTTTTTTGTGTGTGTGTTATATGGTCAATGCTTTTGAAATAGAGGAGGGGGAATTTGTGCATTTTATGGCCAAACAAACTTTTAATAATATCTTTTGGGTTTCTCAAGACTTCTAGAACAAAACCCCCTCCACGTCACTTTCTCTCTTCCCATTTCCCCCTTCTTTAAAACCATTTCTTACACAGACTTTGAACAACATCAACAACAACAAAAAGAAGATCCAATAAATCATATATCATATTCATTAATTTCGAAGAAGAATTGGCAATTATGATCCATGGATTTTAATTCCCTTGGTGGTTCTTCTTGTGTTCTCTCCGGTTTCTACTGCTGGGATTGGGAATTTCTCACCGCCCTTCTTCTCTTCAGCCATCTAATCTGAAGAAAGAAGAAGTTGTGCGTTTGTTTTTGTTAGATATCGATCGATGCCGCAACGGTCGCTGCCGGCGCCGTTTCTGACGAAGACGTACCAGTTGGTGGACGATCCGGCCACCGACGACGTCGTTTCGTGGAACGGAAGTGGGTCCACGTTTATTGTTTGGAAGACTGCTGATTTTGCGACGGATTTGCTTCCCAATTATTTCAAACATAACAATTTCTCTAGCTTTGTTCGTCAGCTTAATACTTATGTAAGCCACCCTTCCCTCCTCCTCCTAAATTCTTTCTCTCATCTACAATTTCGCTTTCCGATTCGATTCCTTGTTTTTGCTTTTTCTCTCTTCCGAATTTACTATTTGTTTATTGTTATTACAACTAATTTAACTCTTCATTTCATCTCCATATTTATTGAATTTAACGAACCCATATTCGGTTCAGACGACCCAATAGCCACACGAACGACCAAATACCTGCTTTCTTTTTTACATGAATGAACCAGCCTAAGTTTTATTTATTAGTTTAACCCAATATTTGGGATTCGGGATTTTTTTTTTTAATTCTAATAATATATTAGAAGCTAAAGTTAAACCGGTAATCTCTTAGTTACTAAAGTCAATCCCATACCTCTTACTGATCTAAATTGAATCTGTAATTTAGATGCCGTTTGATAATCATTTTGTTTTTAGTTTTTAATTTTTAAAATTTAAGTCTACAACAATCACCATACTAAATATATATTTTTTATATGGATATCTATATCTTATCTATATTTGTACAAAATAAACCAAAATTTAGAAAGAAAAAAAAAAAAAAAAAACCTTTTATTTTTGTGTTTTAAAATTTGGTTAACATTCAAATATTTTCTTAAGGAAAATTAGATACGTATATTGTGAGAAAGATGGAACATATTATAGAAAATATGAATATAAATAAGTTTAAAATTTAAAAACTAAAATAAAAAAATCAAATAGTTATCCAACGAGACCTTAGTTATTTAATTTTAAGTTAAGAGGTGATGAGTTCAATTTGTTTGTATCATGATGGTCAGGAACTAAGTTTTGAATTAAAAGGTGATGAGTTCAATTCATTCAAATTATTGTCGTCGGATATTTAGAAATTAACCGGTTTTGATGATAAATGTACATAAAGACCACTAGAGCCTTTTGACATATCCTAAGTTCATGACCTTATAACTTGGTTGGCAAGATATCCATATCCAAGTGACTTATTTATCTCATTTACTCTAAATAACTTATAATTTTATAAAAATTGTTCTAACCATTACACCAAACCGGTGGATATTATTGTTAGTGTCTCAATTATTTTTTTAAATTTTTTTCAGGGTCACCATTATTATTATTATTATTATAAGACAATTTTCTAATTTAACATATAAAAAATTGGAATTGGAAAAAAAAAAAAAAATAGTACGTGTTAAATAAGAAATATTCCATTTGTCTCACCTACCATTTTAGGTTTCACACCGTTGGCCTATGTTTCTTCATTTTATCTGCGTGTACATTGTGATATTTGGAGTGGTTAGGGGGTATAAAAGTCATTTGGATCTTTAATTTTTAGTTTTTTTAAAACCATGCGGTGCGTTTCGTCGTTGCTCCCCCCTACCAATAAAACATGGGTCCCACGAATTTAGATGCGTAGAAAAGTAGTAATTTTCACACCGTGGATAGGCCTTTTCTTGTTTTCCACGTCAGCAATAGATTTATGCCACGTGTTGTGTCATGCGGAGACGTTTTTTGTGTCCATGTAAGCATAGTTAATTGGGTTGGGTCATAAAACTTTTCGAGCAATACTTAGTAAAATTGGGTACTTATCCGTTTTTAAAATCATATATATATATATATATATATATTTTCGTATTTTTTTCTTGATTTTAACATTTTTTTCTCCATCAATCAAAGCTATTTTTTAAAAAAATAAATAAAAATATGTGACTCTAGGAGGATAAACTCACCCAGTATTACTCAAACTTTTTTTTCCAATCATCCATTCTTAGATTATGACTTTTCGATTGTAACTCTATTTATATTTTATATATATAAATAAATAAAATAAGATATTATAGTAATTAAAGTTAGATTATATCAAAATTCCTATTTAAAAAATATATATATCAAAATTGTTGGTGGCTTCATGATTCCAATTTAATATTATAATTATGAATTCAATTTCAAAAATCGATATTTTATGTTTGGATTCCATCTTAATTTGATTTGAATTTTATCTTAAATATTAATAGATTGATGATTTCATTGTTTGATAATAATTTTCATAGTTAATTTCAAAAATGGATATTTGGGGTTTGGCTTCTTCCTTAATTCGATTTGGATTGAGTGAGAAGGATCTAAAAGTTTTGATCAAATAAAATTGTAACTTATTGGTTTCTTTTATACATATATTGTAACCAACGAAATTACCACATGGTTTGTCCGTGAAAGGAATCTTTTAAAATTAAACCAATTTTGGTTTTAATTATGATTAGGGTTTTCGCAAGATCGTACCAGACAAATGGGAATTCGCCAACGACAATTTCCGACGCGGTGAAAAGGAGCTCCTCTCCAAAATCCGTCGCCGTAAGACGGTGATCATGTCGCCGCCGGCAAAATCCGGCGGAGGAGTTCAATCTTCGCCAACAAACTCCGGCGAGGAAATCGGATCCACTTCAACATCGTCGCCGGATTCAAAGAATCCGGGATCCGTGGAGATCGGAATGATGGCACAATTCGCCGATCTGACGGAGGAGAACGAGAAATTAAGGAAGGACAACGAGATGTTGAACACTGAATTAGCGGAGACGAAGCAGCATTGCGACGAGCTGGTAGCTTTTCTCACCGGATATTTGAAGGTGGCGCCGGATCAGATTAACAAAATCATGAACCGCGGCGTAGATCTGAAAATCGACGGCGGCGGCGGCGACGGCGACGATGAAGAAGTAGGTGACGGCGGCGAAACTCTGAAACTGTTTGGGGTTTGGTTGAAAGGGAAGAAAAGGGGACGAGACGAGAAATTGGGGTGCAGTAACGCGCCACATGCGAAAGCGATGAAGTCGGTTGAGATGCACGCGCTCTGCAATTGACAAGACGACGCCGTTTAGAAAAAGGAGAATATAATATAAAAAGAAAAAAGTAGTTTCTAGAGAGTTCAAAGGGACTCGGTCCATGGCAAAGGGGGGTTTTAATTACACAATTCAAATGATATAATATTAAGATAAAGAAAGAAAGTTTTTCAAAAGAAAAGAAATTTAGGAAATGTAATAAGATTAAAAAAAAAAAGAAAAAAAAAAAAGAAGATTAGATTGGATTCATATGAGTGGTTGTAATGTAAAAAAGAGTGGGGTAGTTTCTAGAAAGATGTAAAGGGTGGAGACCAAAGGTAAATGGGTGTCCATCTCTTCACTTTAAAATCTTTGTAATGTTTTTAAAAAAACATTTATTTTCCATTGTCTCCCCTACTAGAATCATACAATACCTATATTAGTAAAAGTTTTTTTCATTGATAAAATTACAAAGATTAATCTAAATTTTTTAAAAAGTGTTGCAAGCATAATATCGAAATGGTGGGTAGCGTATTAATTTCATTATTTGATAGTAAGTCAATTTAATATCACAGTTATAGATCTTATTTAAAAAATTAGTAATTGAGTCTCATTTAATTGGGAATTACGGTGCCCTCTACTACTATTGTAGGGTTTGTGGTCCTCTCTTAATTTGTAATAAAAAAAAATTTAAGGACAAAACTGATATTCCAAAAAAGTTTTAAAACACTTTCTTCTTACATATCCATTTATCTTTCTTTCCTCTATGATTTCATCGGAGGTGGTAATAAGATCGTTTATATTTTGCAATGTTTGGTTTTATATGAATGAATCGACCTGGTAATGAACTTTTCGGCATGGCTTCTTGTCATACCTCCTAGAACTCATCCATAACCTCTTTTGATTTCTCCAATTGAAGAAATTAAGAGATACTAAACCATTTCGATATACTATTCCTCTCAAATTCTCAAAATTGCTGGGAACAACTAATATATATGTATAAATAAACTTGTTAACATATCTATGTTGAGATGGCCGAGTTGGTCTAAGGTGCCAGATTAAGGTTCTGGTCCGAAAGGGCGTGGGTTCAAATCCCACTCTCAACAATTTTTATAACTAAAATTTAGTGCTAATTTAACTTTTTTTGTAGAATAAAAATAGATTAGCATCAAACCAAATTTAACTTTTTTTATAGAATAAAAATAGATTAGCATCAAACCAAATAATCAATTGCGCCACCGATCCATTCGATAGTGCTAATTTAACTCTTTTTCCACAAAGCTCTATAACTATAGAACTCAAGGATTTCGAAATGGCTATTTTTCAAACCATGGTTTTGGAAAGAATAATGACTTTATTAAGACCGTG
>JBBMKA010000026.1:4435111-4459113 GCA_037833695.1 Sechiopsis laciniata | reverse complement strand
TGCTGCAAAGGCATGGAAAGAGGCACAGCCTGAACAGAGGATGCTGAAGAGGGCCAACGAGCTTGAACCGACATTTCTGGAGAGGCCTGCAGATGTTTAACAGCAAACATCAGAGCTACATTTCATGAAATATATATAATCTTCGACTTTTATTTTTTGATATCCATGACTATTCGGGCTAACTTCCGTACTATTGTCACGGAACATATTGTCTGACTCTAAAACATTTAGATGCCAAGAAAATTCTAAAGAAATTAATTCCTAGATAAGTGGCCACTATGGATTGAACTCATCACTCACCTCTTAATTTTTTAAAGTCCTCCCTGATAATCTTGGACTAATAATACATTTTTTCTATATACTGTCTAGAGTCCGTAACACAGAAAAAACCTCTCCCTCACGAGCTACACAACAAGAAGGTGAAAGGAGAATAAAATAAACCAACTGTACCTGGAATGGAGAAACATCAAACATAGCTAACGGAGAAGCCATCGGCAGCAAGGGTGAGCCAGGAGCAAGATGCTGAATTGGAGGTAAGTTGGTGGGCATGCGTTGAGCTGAAACCATATTTAAATTTTTCTGATCCTCAATGCCCAAAGAAGAAGGTCCAGGGCTGTGCTTCCAGTCATGCTGTTTTCCAGAAGGAATATACGTCGCACCCATGAAACTCAAGCCAACCTGCCCAAACTGTCCAACAGGAGCGAAGTGATTGTACACAACCATGTGCGGAGGACCTTGAACCCCTGGAATGCCTCCAGGACTTACGAACGGACCCGTAAAACTAGCAGGAGGCCCATAGAATGAATCTACACCAGAATGGCACTGTTTCCAGGATCCAAGAGGGCCAGGTGCTGGTGCACTACATTTTTGGGTATGAGGTTGGGTGGTGGAAACTGACTCATCATGGGGTCCAAAAGTAAAGACCGGACCTCCCAACATAGGATTTATCTCGTAAAAGGGAAATTGGGACGGTGAACCTCCAGGGAAATGTGAAAGCATCTGGCTTGAAGAATTCTGTGGACTTGGCAAAGTTGGCCACAGGGAAATTGGGGGAGTCTCAACAGACAAATCTGCAGGCAGGGTGACAATTAGGGAGTCATCGGCCCTTGTTTTGCCAGATAATTGCTGATCACAAGCTGAACCTGTAAAACGATAAGCATCATCAAAGTCGTATAACAAAAGTTACAACCAAAATAAGAGGTAAAACTAATCGCCACAGCAACTACTACCTGCTGTTACAATGTTAACATCTCCACCAACAAAATTATTGGTATCAGTAACAGAAACAGAGCATGTACCAAGCCCATTTGTGACTATGAGTATCTCATCACTACTGATAGCTGCAACAGCAACGGCAGAAGCAGCTGCCTCAGCTTCAGCTTCACTATCTTCAATACGAGTACAAGATTCAGAGTTATGTTTCTCTTTATCAAAGAATAAATGACAATCATTCTCAGCACAAGAAAGTTCGAGAGGAATTTGAATGTCTGAGTGACAGAGATCTGTGGGGCCAATACCAAGCAATGTGGCACGGCTACCAGGTGGAAGAACTGTCGGAGATGTGACTGCCCCTACATACGTAATTGAAAAGAGAAAATTAGAATTAATAAAATTAAACTCCTAAAACCAGTTTAATATCAGGTTTTGATGCCTGCGATTCCACCAATACTCACCGAACTGAATTTTCTCCCCAGCAAGCAGAGAACTGATTGGATTAGCAGCAGAAGAAAATGACCTATTGCTTGCAAAAATCGGTGGTGATGACACATTAGGATCACCAGCTAAACTAGAATGATCCGCAGGGGGATGTAAATCAAACTGAGCAGGCTTCATAGCCTCATCAAGTTGAGTTTGTGTCAGGGCCATAACCTGCCAATGAGTCTAATCAGTTTAAGATTCAATCAGATTAAAAAACATACACAAGTAAAAGCACATTAGAAATATAAATCTAAGCACAATCAGTTTGAACTTGGATTAACCTTGCGCTGAAATTAAAATCATAAAACATAAGTAGTACAAGGGTCTTCTATCAAAGTAAAACAAAACATAACTACCTATTAAAATCCAGAAAAAGGAAGCAGTGAACAGAGGTCAACAAGGCAAGTATCAAAATCTCATAAATTTTTGTTTCAAATTTACCTTCGACATTTAATTGTAAGAAAATTACATTGCATTGTAAAAGAATTTTGTTACCTTTGTAATTTTAACTTATGAATTACTTTTATGACAATACTAGTTGTTTAATTAAATTGAATTGTTAGTCTGGTGACTGAAATTAATTTCTTAATATATTTCTCTTCACATTGTTTCTGGTCATTGATTCTTATTATTTATTTTATGTATTTATCATTTTATCTATGTTTTTCGATGCACAGACATTCATTGAATGTTATCTCAAGCTAACTAATATTTCGACTCGCTATATTGTCAGTCGTAACATCCCCAAGGAGTGGCGCAGTGGTTGAAGACTTGGGCTTTGAGGGTATGCTCCCCTCAAGGTCCCGGGATCGAGACTCAACTATGGCATTACTCCTTCGATGTCTCCGGTGCCTGGCCTAGGGACGGGCGTGGTTACCCTTGTTTCAAAATATTGTCAGTTGTAACGTGCTTTAAATTTTCAAGAAGAAATTTAGAAGTTTAAACAAATTACAATGTGAAAAATGAACAAAAAAAATCTAGTGTTAATCTTAATGCAATGATACGCAACAAATTTGAATATGAAAGCGATTGTTTCTTATCCAAAAAGAATTTGAAAGCAATTATGGATCAACAAGAATTTATTTTTCATCTCTAGAGCTTGACATTAAATTCAAGCATTTAGGTAGCTAAATTATTTAAATAATTTAAGCTAGAAATCAATCTCATAAAATAAAACAATGATAAGATATCATTCAACTTTAAAAAAGTGAACAAATCTCTACCATAACCTAGAAAGCACGGACACTTTGATTTAGACAAAGTATCTGGATCGGGCATGTGTCTGACACCGATACTTCCTGACACTCTTCGAACACGTGTCCGACACAGAAAAATCGGTGTCCTATATTATTATTATTCAGGAATAAAGTGATACAAATGTGCCGAAGTAAGGGAGACCAAAGATGTGAGAGCACAAAATCTCGACAAAATAAAATCTCCAAAACTAAGGGAATCAATATACGCCTCCATAACATAGCCATCAAGAAACCGATTGAAAGATTCTATATTATTATTATTATTAGTTCAGACACTTCATGAACAACACCATTTAAGACTTATTTGTTTCAAGTGGTCAATGACACGACAACATGATAGTGTTGGTGGAGGCAATCGACAATGACATCCATCGAAAGTAGATGGATTAAAATGGAAAAGGGAAAGAAAGAGAGAAAATAGTAGGGAAAAGAAGTAAAAACTAAAACATTTTGAAATTGTCAAAGTGAAAGAGTTAGGTTTATAAATTTTGTTTTATGGGCTTTAAGTAAGCATTTTAAGAATGAAGAGATTTTGTTCTTTATTGAATTTAAATGGACTCATATAAACTATGTGGGTTAAATTCAAATGGTAATTGAATTTTCATGTTCATCTTTATTTTAATGATTTTTCATAGTTAGTAAAAAAATTAAAATATTTTGGATTTGATCTTTTAATAGTACATCATAAAAAATAATAATAAGTAACGTGCCCTCGACGTATTCGTGTCCTGCATTTTTAAATAATTGCGTGTCTCCATGCTCGTGTCGTATCCGTATCTCGTGTTTGTGCTTCTTAGGGTAGGTTATAGGTTTTCAAACTCATCCTAATAACAATTTAATATTTTTCCGTCTTTGAAGAGTTACGAAGGATGGTTATAGTTATTAATTTTGAATTCGTGGAGATTTGATCAAATTGTTACCACATGACCTTTCAAATGTTAATTTATGTTATTTTCATTACTTTCATGTAAAACAAATATACAAAGCGAGAAAGAAGAATAATCATTTTTGTGCAAGAATCTTTTTAAATATTTTGAAAGGTAAATAACATGTTATTGAAACAAATTTTGAACATTTTCATCCAAAACTTGGAGAGGATATATTTTAATATTTTTTTATAGCCAAGGGAGTTTTCGAAACTTTTTTAAAGTTTAGGAATATTTTTTAAACAAAACTTTAATGGTTTCCATCCAAATTTAACGACAAGAGTACTTTTGAAACATTTAATAAAGTTTAGGGGAACTTTTAAACTTTTCAAAAAAAATAAAAATAAAAATAAAATATTAAAAAAAAAAAAAAAAACTTTTCAAAGTTCAAGGTTATATTTGACACAAAAACTCATAGTTCAAGGTCATTGTTGATGTTTTAGCCTAGATTAAAGTTTAACCCTCCTTGTATTGAAATTGAAATCATGAAACAAAAGTATACAAGGGTCTTCTACGAAAATAAACAAAACAAAAATATTAAAATTGCCTATTAAAATCCAGAAAAATACATGCAGTGAACAAAGGTCAACAAGGCATATATCAAAATCTCATTTTAACATCCAAAAAAAATAGGTCTAGAGCCTTAAAGAACTAAAATGTGATGGGTTCAATCCATGGTGATCATCTATCTAAGAATTAATTTCCTACGGATTTCTTTGACATTGAAATATTGTAGGGTAAAGCAGAATATAGTCGAGGTGCGTGCAAGCTAACCCCGAACAGTCGTTGATATCAAATATATATATATATATATATAGGTAATGAACAAAATAAAAATTCAATAAGGTCAATATTTCCATTGCTGTACCTGTTGATTTCTATGTGAATTGCCCCACGAAGTCAAAGATGTTTGAACATTATCCAAAATATCATTCTTCTTGCCAAACATCAAACCTGACCCGAGATTTCTTCCGTCGCTAGTTGCTAAAGCCGGGGTACTTGATTGTATAGGCCTACAAAAAGAAAATAAAATATTGGCTGAGTTCCCAGAGATTGATGTGTGTAAGTTGCTTTATAATATGAACACCAACCTAGCAGTATGGGAGCTCTGGGAATCAGACTTCAGAGCAGGAGTACCTATTGGAGCCAATGGTTGAGAGATTGTTGGAGAACTAATTGCACTTGACATCATAATACTTCCTGAACCACGTCCATCAGGAGCAACAAAATCAGAACGAGTTCTCTTCACTGTTTCTGCTTGCTTGGCAGCATAAACTTTCCTTGAATTGACCGACGATAATGGGCTTTTCAAAGTAGATTGGCTTTTCGGTGGGATCTAAAATAGTACCCGTCAAATTATTAAACTATAAACTTGCAGTAACAAATAAACAAATAAGAATTGAAATGATGGACAGCGTATAAACCTTAGAATTGTGGGACTTTGCCTTGATTTCTTTCTCTCTTTGTTCACGCCTATCATTCAGCATCTGCCTTTTAGATCGTACCTCAATGAAATCATCCTCATCACTGGGAGCCTCTATGCCAGGCTGCTCAAATACACGTATGATCCCACTCTGCAAAGGAGCATCAACATCCTCCCAAGAACCAATATTCTTTCTGAAGATACCCTCTCCAGAATATTGGCTTCCCTGGCTCTGGCCCAAATAATCTTTTTTCACTCCCTTTTCAGATCTATTACCAGAATCAAGCTCTAGAGAAGTACTCGCAACAGAGCTAAATCCTTCAGACTCTAGTGCTCTTTTTGATGGCTTATTAGATATGACAACCTTCCTAGTCCCATTTCTACCAGAATTGACCGCACTTATTCCACTAAAAGTTGGCTTATCATCTACCTCTACGTAGTTTGAAGAAACTTGACTGTTAGACAATTTTTTATCCACAGTTTCCCTAACACGAAACTCAGTACGTGGAGTATTGCGCCTAGGCCGCCTTTGAAATCCACCATTATCTATGCGAGTAGATTCAGAACCTGCGAAGGGTAATCCAGATCCAGAATTTTTTACTGTAAAGATAAATTTTTTCCCCCTTCCACCAGGAAATTGGCCACGAGTTTTAAACCTCCTCAAACCCTTATCTCTTGAAACAGAATCAAATGGCCACATCCCATCCTGAGCTCGAACTTCAGATTCTTTTCCCCTTGATACCATGAAATGATTGTTTGAAGTTGAAACATGATGCCTCTGATGTTCTGCTTGAAAACCTGGTTCAGATCTAAAATTGCTCTCATCAATGCAAGAACCTGTAGTTTGATCCTGTTGATTCGTAACTTTGACTTCTATACTTTCTGTTGAAGGTAATGACTTTGAATCCCCTGATGAATTCACATTCAGAGATCTTGACACAAGGCCCTGATTATCCTTCATACAAGGCAGTAGGTCATTTTTCCGGGACTTGTTAAAACCAGTTTCCTCAGAATTTTGAACGGACAGAGCATCCCCTGGGTTTTCATTTGAAGGAAAACCAGTATGAACAGTGGGCGGAATGAATGTTGGCGGTTGAGGAGGCAAAGGCAGTACACCTTGGGAGACAGAAGACGGATACCTTAGCTGCCCAAACTGAAATAAAGGGGGCTGTGATGAATGCATCTGAATTAAAGATGGAGTAATCTGGGGATGCAAATGAAGAGGCATCTGTATAGAGCCTATCTGTATAGATGGTACAGGAGATGGTATGAGAGAAGGACCTGAGAACAACCCAAACTGAAGCTTGAGAGGAGGCTCAGCTTGACCCGAAAGGACAGCATTTGGCACAATAACTTGACCAGATGAAGATTGTAAGGCCATTGAAACCGAAGATGAGATTGGCTGTTGAACAGACACACTAGATCTGCAAGAACTGCCTTGCTCGGTAATTTCAGGTACTGGTAATGCTTGGGCAATTTTCGATTGCATAACCTTGCCCTGCATCTCCTCGGGGTCAAGAATCCTTACTTGAGAAGAAGCATCTACGTATTGACAGACTTTACCATCAACTTGCAATCCTTCAGAAGACGCCTGTTCTTGTATGATGCAACTTGAAGTTTCTGTTGCAACATACATGTTTTGTTCATTTCCAGGAATTCTTTCAAACTCATCATTTGGCATCCCCACTTCAACACCTTCATTAAAACCTAATACCAAGTTTTCTAACATGTGGGGTGACCCTCTATCAGTATCATCTAAATGCAAATCATCAGAATCTTGTGCAAGGTCAATGTTCTCGTCCTCCCCTTCATGAACTTCATCTTCTTCCTGATACCCATCATCATCTTCATCATATTCTTCTTGTTCCTGAACATGCTCATCTGCAACAGCCCAGTCATCTTCATCGCCTATAGATACTCTATTAGAGGTGATCGTGATCACTTTACCAGCTTTGGCTGGTACTACAGATTCATTATCCTCTATCGACAATGTGCCTTCTCTGCTAGCAAATAAAACTGGTGAATCTCCAGAATCATCCAAGTCCTCGTGAGAAAGATGAGTTGGAGAGGTTGGGGAACTAAATACAGAAAGAGTTGACTGTGAGTCACACCGCAAAGTTATGCCACCATCTTGTTTATGCTCCTCATTCTTAGCATTCTCTAAATTAACATCAATTATCTCAGATAGGGTACAGTTTTCATGATGAATATACCCTGCCTGAGCAGTAGAAACATTCCTTACCGGATGAGTATCCCGAGTAATGGATTCATATTCACCCCTGATAGAAGATTTTTGTATCGAAGTCACAAATGGAGGAGGAAGAACTCGAGGTTGCTTCTGGGAATAGCGTGACCTTCCAACACAGTAGGACCCATCAGGCTTAGAAATCGGATTTACTCGTTCAGGGTAAGGAATATAGACGTTGTTGTGACCACCCTCTTGCCTCCATCCAAGATCACCGAAATTCTCGAAATTATCCTGAAATTCTGAGTCAAACTCTTGGCTCTTGTTATAATGATCACCACTCCCAGAAAGGTTGGGTCTCTGAACTCTTAGCTGAGAATAATCATCAAATTGTGGTTCTGTCATACCTCTTCCATGAGATATCCTAGAAGTTGTAAACCCAGCTCCCCCATAAGACTCTTTCCTAGAAGATAACCGCCCACCAACAGATGGCTCCTGCCTATGACCATTGTAGCCAATACTCTGGTCTTGTAGAACAAATTGAGAGCCACTTCCTCTCTCATAAAAATCTCTTTTCCATGAATTAACCAATTTCTCTCTGTCCACAAAGGCAGAAGAAGCATCTCTAGAAAATTGAGATCTAAGGCCCACCTCAGAGGACCTAACCATACTAGATGACTCAGAAGAAGCTGATGTAGTGATTCGCTCCACCATTTTTTCACCATCTTCCCAATCAACTGTGTCCGCCACCCTGGAAACATCCTTTACAACACTGGAAATCTTCTTTTCAGGAATATCCGAAGTCAAACTGCTTGATTTCACAGCTTCAGCCTGCCTCTTAGCAATCCTTTCCTCTACTTCTAAAAGCTTTAGCTTAGCAGCCTGCTTTCTTCTCTCTTCCTCCAGATTAATCCTCTGTTTTTCTTTCTCTCTAGCTATTCGAAGTTCTTCAGCCTTTTGGATAATCTCCAGTCGTTCTTGTTCAGCTCTCCATGCTGCTTCTCTGGCTTCTTCTTCAACTCTTCTCTGCCTTTCTTCATGTTCCCTTGCTATCCTTCTTCTCTCTTCTTCTTCTCTCCTAGATAGTTCCAAAGCTCTTTCTTGCTCCTCAATAATTCTCTGTCGTTCCTGTTCTTGCATCTGTTGAACTCTCTCAAGCTCAGCCTCAAAGGACTCCCTAACAGGGTCATGAAAATCAGTATGCTTAATCACATCCTTCTTCTTCTTAAACATCCCAAAAAGACCAGCAGTAAAAGGATCAACACCAAAATCTTTCATAAAAGGATCTTCCATGAAGGGTTTCTCATTCTTTGTAAAAGAACGTCTGTCCTTCCCAAAATTTAGCAATGGTTCATCTGCAGGAATTTGTTTTGAACCTGAATAGTATGATGAGTTTGCAACTGAAGTATTGTATATTTCACCCTTGTACCTATTCTGTTGCTCACTATCATACTTGTCTCTTGTAGTTCGATCTGGTTCCTGAGCGATATAGGATTCTGTTGCACGATTCCAGGTTTGGCGCCCTGTTTGTCCAAATCTAGTATCTCTCCTCCCATCTTTATGAGCATGTTCTTGAAAATGTGAAACATGCATGTTATCGGCATTTGCTTTCCGATCAATGCTAGTGGGCATAGCTGCAATGTCATTTCTAGGATTTCCACTATTTGAACGAAATCCATCTTTAGGAATAGAATTGTTTTTTCGAAAGGTTCCTTCCCAGCCTTCTCTACTAGGTGTTATTGCATCACGACCATAAGGGTCCACTTTACGAATGTCACTGGAGTGAAACTTCCCAGATTCATCATCCCGCAAATTCCATTTCTGAGAAACATTATGAATGGGCTTGTGGGGAAGAGGACTAACTCGAGGCATATCAAAGTCCCTCTCCCAATAAGCCTCACTCTTAGGGTGGCCTCGGTCCCTTCCCCTGCCAACCAAACCTTGGCTTGTATCACGTTCATCATCAGCCCAGTCTGATCTTGAATTCACTGAGACGAGTGGTAAAGGACCAGGGGAAATATCTTCCTGCTTTCGAGAAAACTCTGGTGAACTGAAAAAGTTTCCATTTTTTGAACTTTCCCTAGGAGGACTTTTTAGTGATGACTGATATTTTGAGGGGGCATATATACTTGAACTTAAATTAGAAGTATCCCTTTGTTCTTCATACGAACCTTCGGCTGCATGCTTCAATTTAGAACTCAACCCATCTTTCTGTTTCTGAGGAACCGCAACAGCAACGGCAGATAGTAACGTTGCTTGCAAGGAAGGGAAGTCCTCGCCTCTCAAAACTGGGGTCTTTTCAACTGGAGTATGCACCTGAGAGAAAGCAGAAGTAGACACAACTGGCCGGGCTGAAGGAGGCATATACACACTGCTCACCCCATCAACATTTGGCAGAGACGGGTCAATTTTGTCCACTACACTACCAGTACTAAGCGTTTCTTTGTCTGGCAAATCGTTGGTCCTTGGCTTTGTCCAACCGATTCCAGCTGAAGTTGGCCTCTGTCCGTTTCCCATAACCCCTCCAGCAGTTGGGCCAGCAGTTGAAGCTAAAGAATCAAGTCTCTGATGCTCCTTTCGCAAGGAAGGCAGATTCAAGGGGGGTGGAACAGAAAGCTTCGGCCCAGGTTTCTGGGAACTTCGAGGCCTCGAAAGGACCACCATTCCTCCTCCTCCAGCCCCATGACTACCAGGCCGTGTTCGATTTGATCCATAGGAGTTGGAATGATGATGAGGCTGTCCATAGGATTTATTGAGATTCACGGACACAAACTTGGTCCCAACGCCAGAATTAGCCATCGCAGGGTGCGCCCCAACAAAACTGTAATCCGGTTGGCAGATCCCGATTCCCGCCAAAGCATCGAAGAACCCAAGAATTTCTTATTCCTGATAGATGAAATCAAAAGAAGAAAGAATTAAGCATCACGTATTACAGATTCGGAAAGCTCAAAACAATGGATCAAATCAAGCAATCAAGGGTATTAGGGTTTCAGTGCAATGGAACGCGTGATTTCAGATAGAATCAAATGGAAGATAGTAGAGAAGGAAGAACTTAGTTACCTCCAGCAGTGTGTAAGTTTGCGAGATTATTGAGCGCGGCGAGGAAGAAGGTCCCTCTACAGTACGTCAGATGAAAGAAACCCCCCTACACTAACCACGACCAAAATGAAGCGGAGAAGAACAGAATGCCCAAACGCTCAACCACCCGAACATAAACACAATTTATTAAAACTATTTCTTATGCGTCTCTCAAAATAAAACTTTTTTACGAATTAAAAGAAAACTAAAATAATTAAACAAATCTAAAATAATAAATTAGGAAAAGCAAAAAAAAAATATATATATATAGATATATATAAAGTCCGGGTTAAAATACCATTTTGGTCCTTGAACTTTCAAAAGGTCTATTTTAATCCCTGAACTTTGCACTAAGCTTAAAAACAGTCCTTGGAGTTAAAATGCATTAACGTCCGTTTGTGAGTTGTTGACATGGCAAATAAATAATAATAAAAAATGTCATATGGCATGGATTAAAAATCAATTGGTTTTATTGAGTTGGGTCGGGTTATTGCATGAGTTTAAGATTCAAAATCTACCCACCTTATTTTTCTCACCAAACTCTTGCGCAATTTTTGTTATGAAACACAGCTATTTGAAGACGAAGAAGGCAAACAGGTGTCACTTTTTTTCTTTCTTTCTTTTTTTTCATTGCTTTCAAACTCTCACTCTATTTGGAGCCTTGAAGATTTTCTATTTGCTGGACTCATCTTGCTTGATTCTTTTTCTTTATCCTGACCAAATCTTGTTCATCGTCTCTCAGGTATTTTTTTTCTTTCAACCCTTTCAATATTCATTTCAACTTTTCTACTAAACGGTTGGTGCATTTTTTCCTCCAATCTTTTTATTTTATTTTATTTTTTTTATTCACCTCAAAAGGAAGAACCCTAAGACCTAAAAATTAAGGTCAGAATTGATGGTCAATAAAATTTGATGATAAAATTACACAATGATTAATGTAACTGTAATTTAGTTTTTCTAAATTTACAAGAATTTTCTTAGGCTTTTATATGTGAAAAGAACCCTAAAAAATTAGGGTCAGAATAGATGGTCAATAAAATTTGATGATAAAATTACACAATAATTAATGTGTATGTAATTTAGTTTTTCTAAATTTAGAAGAAATTTTGTTTTGGCTTTTATATGTGAAAAGAAGTCAAATTTTGTAATTTAGTCTAAGGAAATTTTTTAGGCGAGTGATTAGAAACGGCATAGATTTCTTAGAAAGAGCCCCGCAAAGGAAAAATATTACTAGTTTTTATTTGTTTATGTTATTTACTTTGTTCTGCAAAGACAATTTTTAGTTTGTAAGTAGCATTCATAACTCTATTTGATATCTCTTCTTGGTTTATTATTATTACACTCAAACATCTTTACATTGTTTGGTTGTAGGTTTGATGTCATTTAGTAAACAACTATAATTTTATAAGTATGGCTTTGTTTGTAGTTGTTGTACATCATGGTGGAGTATTTGTTGACGAGCCAAATATTAGATATGTATCAGGAAACATGGATCACTTTTTTTATTATGATTCAGAATCGTGGTCATTGTTTAAATGCATCAAACTGGTTAAGAGTCTAGGTTATGCTGCCAATTATTTTATAATATGGAGAAGAGATCCTACGATGCATGTTGGTGGCTATAATATTTTAGAAAGTAATGATGATGTAGAGGCATTAACAAGTCTATTAAGTGATGGAATGCCTTTTGAAGTATTCGTAGAACATGAAGTAGATGATGGCTTGTCAGATGATGAAAGTTTTAATTTAGATAATTATTGTGGGCTTGAGGGTGACAATACGAGCGATTTTGAAACAGAAGAATGTAGACTCGTAAAATGGAGTGAGAGAAACTCTAGGGAGCTAGAGGTAGATATTGGAAGTGATATAGACATAGACTCTGAAAAACTGCACTCATTAGATGATTCATCTGAATCAGACCAAAGATGCAAGAGTAAGATAAAGTTTCCATCTTTCAAGCATAACATGGAGGAAAACAGCATGACCAACTTTGAAATTGGTATGTTGTTTAACTCTTTGAGTGAGTTTAAGGATGCTATCAATACTTATGCCATCAAAGGAGGATGGGGGATTCGATTTGTAAAAAATGATAAAATTAGAGTACGAGCAAAATGTATAGAAGGTTGTAAATGGTTAGCATATACATCCAAAGTTCAAGGGCAAGAGACATTTCAATTAAAAACCTATGTGAATGAACATACATGTAGTAGATGCTTTAGAAATCCTCGATTGACATCTACTTGGTTAAGCAAACGGTTAGAAAACGAGGTTAAAGATCATCTCGAAATGAAGCCAACTTCTATTCAGAAAAAGGCACAACGTGAATATTTCAAAAATTTCTAAAGGTAAGGCTTATAGAGTCAAACGTCTTGCATTAGACAACGTTCTTGGTTCATACGCTCAACAATATGGCCAATTATGGGAGTAATGTAATGAACTACGTACTTCAAATCCAGGTAGCACTGCAATTGTAAAATTGAAAGTTTATGAGGAAGATGAGGATGGTGGAGAACATATTGGAAGAATTAGATTAGTTCATAGATTTCAACGTTTCTACATTTGTCTTCATGCATGCAAGAAAGGATTTATGGCTGGTTGTAGACCTTTTATAGGTTTAGATGCTTGCCATTTGAAAGGGCTTTATGGAGGACAATTGATTGCAGCTATAGGAATAAATCCTAATGATCAGTTTTACCCATTGGCATTTGCAGTTGTTGAGGCAGAGACAAAAGATTCATGGACTTGGTTTCTCTCTTTACTTATTGAAGACCTTAGTTTTGGAGATATAGGATGTTGTACATTTATATTGGATCAACAAAATGTACTTTAAGTTTATTCTTTATGAAATATAGTTGTAATAATTGTTTGTTTAGATTTAGTAGATTTAATAGGTGTTTGGTTGCAAGGTAAAGATTTTGCAAGGTGGTATGGTATGGTAAAAATTTTGTAAGATGATATAATATTGCAAAAAATCGGTGTTTGGGGTGCAGGTTTGACAGATGGTATATTGCAAGTCAGTGTTTGGGGGTGTAGGTATAACTAGAGATGTACTAAATATCAGTGTTTGGGGTGCAGGTATAATTGGAGATGTACTGAATATCGGTGTTTGTGATGCAGGTATAATAGGATGTGTACTGAAAATCAGTGTTTGAGGTGCATGTATGATATGTGTCACACAATATATTTAATGCAGTTTTATTTTACTAAATTGATCTCTACGATAAACATGAAGCTTATTTTATATACATATATTAAAAGAGTTAATTCAACAATGTGACTAGATAATATATCAATACAATAAAGACTAAAGTGTGTACATATTTCTTTTTTATGATGAAATACGACATTTGAAAGTTTGAGGATAATAAAACCTTAAACCTCAAAGTTCACGGAGAAAAATGATACTTTAACTTTTTTGTCATAATTTAGTTTCTTAACTTTACCTATATAACATTAATTTTAAATCTATTTATTAGTTTTAGGTTAAGATATGATTTTCTTCATTTTACTTTGAGTTTTGTTTTATTTTAATCAAATGTCCAATTTTGATTCCTCAACATAAAAATAGAAATCTTTAAATTGTTCATTGGGTTAATTTTGAAGTTAATATTTTTCTAAATTAGTTCAGTAATTTTAATATAAGAACAAATGTGAACACATATATAATATTATTGAAGAAAATAGTATTTTTATTTTTTAAAAAATAGTATGATAATCGATTTAATTTACTTTTTAAAATATAAAGATTAAAATCTTAAAAAACAAATTTCAAAGTACATGACCCAATAAACATTTTAACATTAATTTTATTTATAATACAAGAAAATTAAAATAATTATTTTCAATAAGTATCATACTTGAGTTAGAATACCCATTTTTTTATAATTAACTACAACAAAAGGAAAAAGTCTTATATATATTTATATATAATAATAATAATAATAATAATAATAATAATAATAATAATAATAATAATAATAATAATAATAATAGTAACAAAAGGAAAAAGTGAAGAAATGATTAAAAAAAAAAAGCATATAAGAAAATATAATTAGAAAGGGGTAAACAAGATAAAATAGAGTCTTATATATTAAAAAAAAAAAAACATTTAAGCAGGTGTATATAGATTGGGCAGGTTAAAATAAGTTGACACATTAGATTTAGAAAATGCAGGTGGGTCCAAACAAGGATGTGGGTGGGAATATTAGACACCTACAGCCCAAACAAGAGTGTGGGTGGGAGTATAAATTAGGCCACACCATACTTGTGGGCCAAACAGGCCCTTAGATCTATATTATATGATATTACTGTTTCATATTGATGTTGATTTTTTTTTCTTTTATTTTTAGGGCTTAGTTCCTACATTCAACGAGATCATCCCAAATTATGATCATAGATATTGTGTTAGATACCTTTATAACAACATGAGAAAGAAATATCCAGGCAAACATTTGAAAGAAATCATGTAGCGAGCTGCCAAAGCAACTTATCTTCGCCAATGGGAGAGAGAAATGGATGAAATGAAAAAGCTAGATGAAGGAGCATATAGATGGTTGAAGGCCATCGAACCTAACTTTGGAGTAAGCATGCATTTAATACTCAAAGTAAGTGTGATTGTGTTGTTAATAATATGTGTGAGGCATTCAATGCAATGATACTAGAGGCTAGAGATCAACCTATTCTTTCTCTTTGTGAATGGATTAGAAATTATTTGATGAGAAGATTTCAACGAAATAGAGATAAGATGAACAAGTTTAGTGGGGATGTTTTCCCTAAAATTTAAAAAAAAAAAAAAAAAAAATAGAGGCCGAAAAGGTTCGTAGTGGCAGTTGGTTGTCTGTATGGGCTGGAAATTCAAAATTTGAGGTTGAAAAGGGATGTGAGAAATTTAGTGTGGATCTGGAAACTAAAATTTGTACTTGTAGAAAGTGGGAATTAACCGAATTGCCTTGCGTACATGCTATTAGTTCTATATTCTATAAAGGAGATAAAATTGAGTTATATATTGATGATTGTTACAAGAAGAGCTCATATGCATCATGTTATGACCATCTTGTTTATCCGCTTAATGGTGCCAACTTATGGACGCCAACAAACAACTCCATTATTAAGCCCCCTGAATTTAGAAGACCTCCAGAAAGACCCAAGAAGTTAAGAAGGAGAGAAATTGATGAACCAAGACAATGAACTAATGTGGGGAAGAGACACATGACTATAAAATGTAGTAAATGCAACAAATCCGGTCACAATAGAAGAAGTTGCAAAGGACCGGTCCATATAGATAATTATTCAACGGTTAGTTTCTACATGAACTTTGTAATGCAATGTACATTAATTTTATCCTGTTGATTTTAACTATTTTTTTGTCAAATTGTAGGAAAACACATCAACTCAATGATCGACTGATTGGTGAAATCCAAATAGCAACTTATCAATCATATACTTCTTGAAGTTGTTATGGACAAGAAAACGAGCAACAATATGTTTTTTTTTAATTGCTAGTATTTTTTTTGTTTGTTTGATTAAGATCCATACATATATTTTTTGTAGAAAGGCAGGATAGTGAAAGATCCTTGGTCTTTTTTTTTTTTTTTTTTTTTTTTTTTTTTGTAAATGGCATGGACAAATCATTATATTATACTTTATAAATTTTGTGAGGGTGCTCCCACCACTCCATCAACTTTTATCAAGGGACGAAACCTTTACTGGATGAAGACTACTAACGATTCCAAAATGGTGTTTAAATTCTGTTTGTAATGAATACTTACAGAGGGATGAAGAGGATTGGAACAATAAGTTATCACATTATATGGAGTTGTCAAATGGTTACAACTGAAGTTTTGAATATGCCTCAAACAAACGCCAGTGAAAGAATTATGAGCATATTCTCTCCATTTTTAACCAACTGATTATTTATGTCATTAAAACAACACATAAACTAAAAATTAGAAGAAACAGAACATAACTATCATATCATCTCCATTTTTTAGCCATGATTAAAACATTACCAAACTAACACTAGCTGTACACATTCAAAAGAAATGGCTAACATCACAAATCATGTTACTCCTATCAGAAAAGATCAAGGAAATGGTCATCATCCAACCATTAAACCATTATCTCAAGTCTTTATCCATAAATAACTCCATCAAGAACAAGAAAACAAAACAACCCAAGTTGATAACAAAAGACAAGTCAACAACTAAATTTCTCTTTCAACATTTGCCATACATTCAGAATATACTATCTAAATTCCAAACTTAGTTTCAGATAAATTAAAAAAAAAGAACAAGAAATACAAAGAAACAACAGAAATTGACGAGACCATTGAATTTTTCAAGCATGTACATTCATGAATGTGAATGATCCATTGAATTTATATACCTTTTGCACAACAAGACTACAAATATACTACCCAATTAACTAGTTCCATTTGGTTACAAGAGAATGAGGTTTTAACTTTAAAAAAATGGGATTGTTTGGATTGTTAATGATTTTGGCAGGTTCGAAGAAATAAGCCCAGAAAGAAAGGTGCCCGTAGCGAAGATTGATGATATAATGCTTTTCCTTTTTGTTATCAAGATTGTAGAATTACAACGGCCACTGTTGTTAGTGCTAGGCAGAGAGTGAAAGCTAATATCTGGCCTTGGGTTGTCACGGTGAATAACTCCAAATCTTGCAATTATCAAAATATGACAATTATTAAGCCATGAGTAATAATACAATGAATAAAAAAAGATAAATGAAACATAAAAAAACATTTCAGCATACAAGGTAGAATATAGGAAGTAATACCATTCCTCTAGAGTTATCAACATCTTGGCCTTCACTTGAGTGGTAGAGAAGCACTAGAAGGTTAATACTGCTCCAACACTAGAAGACCTTGTGAGTCTCATTAGTCTAATAATCACATTTAAAAGATTACCGACCAAAAAATTCATACATATTTCAAATAAGATAGACCTGATTTCTTACCTTAATTTTTTAGGGTTCTTTTCACATATAAAAGCCAAAGAAAATTCTTGTAAATTTAGAAACACTAAATTACAGATACATTAATTATTGTGTAATTTTATCATCAAATTTTATTGACCATCAATTCTGACCTTAATTTTTTAGGTCTTAGGGTTCTTCCTTTTGAGGTGAATGAACAAAAAAAAAAAAAAGATAGGAGGAAAAGTGATGATGAACAAGATTTGGTCAGGATAAAGAAAAAAAATCAAGCAAGATGAGTCCAACAAATAGAAAATCTTCAAGGCTTCAAATAGAGTAAGAGTTTGAAAGCGATGAACAAAAAGAAAGAAAAAAAAATGACGACTATTTGCCTTCTTCGTCTTCAAATAACTGTGTTTCAGAACAAAAATTGCGCAAGAGTTTGGTGAGAAAAATAAGGTGGGTAGATTTTGAACCCTAAACCCATGCAATAACCCGACCTAGCTTAATAAAACCCATTGATTTTTAATCCATGCCATATGGCATTTATTATTATTATTTATTTGCCATGTCATCAACTCACAAACGGACGTTAATGCATTTTAACCTCAGAGATTGTTTTTAAGCTTTGTGCAAAGTTCAGGGACTAAAATGAGCCTTTTGAAAGTTCAGGGACCAAAATGGAACAAAGATAAAAGTTTAGGGACCAAAATGGTATTTTAATCTAAAGTCCGTAATGAAATAAAATATGCTCACCGGTTAATTTTATTGAAGGTTTAATGGTTTCAATAGATGCACTTAAATGTAATTTGTGACATGGAAGATAATTACTAACGTTTATTAAAGTCAGGTACACTATCAAGGAAACTAACTTCATCTTTGTCACATTTATAATTAGTGTTATCAATTGAAGTCAATTAGTGACCGTGATAAAAATAAATTAATGACACATTAGTCAATTGATGCGTGATTAATTGAACTAATATATATTTTTTATATTTACAATCAATATCATTGATTGAAATCAATAGAATACTTTTCATAACATTCAAAAAATTGTCAACAATTATAGAACTGTGAATTAAAATACTTTCAAATTTTTTTAAAAATATGTTAAAGTTAAAATAAGTTTGCTTAATATGATAACTATGACAATTTTTTATTATTCCAATGGCTTTTTATATAAAATTTTAAAAATAGAATTTATTTCAGAAATAATTATCAAATCTATATATTACTTATGAAATTTTATCCAATATATCAATAATATACTATATATACTATTCATATTCTTTCTTTCTTTATTTTTTAATAGCAACTATGCATTACATTTTGAATATACAATATATATACAAAAATACATAATTAATCCTTATTATGTATATCAAATATATCGAAAAAGATATGATGTTGGTATAATTTATTTGAGCTATATCAATTTAATGATTCATTTGAAAAATAATAACAATAATAATAATTAATAATTCATCAAAAGAATTGACAGCATGTTGGTACCATTATTAGGTGGTAATCGAGTTCAACATTATGGTTATGGGCTCGGTTCCGAAAATTGGCTCATTTTTTCGAGAGTAGTAGTACACTTTACGTTTATTATTACTTCAAATTTGATAAGTGTTGCAATTAATAGATGGAAAAAGGATAAAATTATCATTTAGAAGAAAAAAAAATTTTCTCTTCCTTTGTCGTTCTTTCTAAACCTCGGTCCCGAACCACAATTTGAAAGGTGGCAAACCAAATAAAAAAGAACCAACAACGGAACTAAGACCTTAACTAAGATTGAAAGCAAGGCTTCCAAAGATGACCAAAATAACCTTGTCAAATCCATATTAGAGGACTTTTGAAGTTTGGGTGTAATCCTTTGAGCATGAGGACTACTAAGGTGCATGACCCAACGAAATAAAATAAGGGGGTAGAACGATAAAAAAGGACCAATCATTGGCCTGAACCAAATGAACAATACATTGTATAAATTTTCCTTTGTCAACAAGTTCCACAAGGGACCAGCCTAACAACATCCAACTAAGCCTATCACTAAAAGCAGACAACACGGGCATACCACTAAAAAAATTAGAAAAATTGCTAAACATTCTATATATTAAAAATCCTAGTAGCACCACAGCTTGAGTCGTTCCACAAAGAAAAGGCAACTGAAGCAACAGCATAAATGGAATCAAACACCAAGCCAAAAATATTCTCGAATCGGACCAAAACCCAATAACCGATGAATTTTTTCAAAACCCAACCTGGTTTGCAATAACTGATTTAATTGTTAGACTAATTCAACTGAGCAGCCCTAAAACGATCATCTATCGACGCATATAAGAGACTATCTCTAATTCGAGTCCTAAGCTCGCCAAATGGCCATCGCTTTCAGATAGTTGTCCCTCACTGCCTCGTCTACTCGGACACCAGATGTCGATGCCGACACCCTTTTCTTTTTTCACCTCCGTCCATGGCAAAGAGGGTTTCACCTTCAGCACTTCTTTTTCGTGGATTCTCTTCTTTGGGAGGTCAAATCCTTACCTTTGAGAGCTCATCGGCTAGCCCTCTGATTTCCCTTCTCATTTGAGTACACTTTAGTCATCTTCTCTGTACCTTGTTGCATCATCATCTTTTCTTCCCCATGGTTTTTTCTCCGTCGAACAAAATCCTCTTAAACCCAAGCCCTTTCCTTCTTTTTTTTTTTTCCCCTTATTTCTCATTTTTCCTTACTCTTTCCTTTCCCAACAAAGGGAACTTTCTTCTCCTTCACTGAAAAAGGTAGCACCCCCAGAGAACTTTCTTCCCTGGCCAAATCTGCTTCAAAATCCAGCAAAAGCTTTTGATACCTCTCCACCGCACCCAAATCAGCTCGAACCGAGCTCCAAGAACGCCTTCCTCTTTTCTTAACAGAGAACTAGGAAAGACCCAAAAACACACATAGTTGCACCCTCCGACACTCAGCGAACGATCTCAAGGGAGATCCTCACTGAGCCCAAAAGAAAGGGAGAGAGAGAGAGAGCTTTATCTCAAAAAAAAAAAAATAATTGTTTATACTTACCTTCCTTTTTTTCCTCACCTTTATTTCATATTTTTCTAATAAACCTCTATTTCTCCTACAAGATTTTGATTAACAACAAAAATGAAACCTCAATGTTGGTAATGAAGGAATTTTTTTCGAGCAAAATTCTCTTGGCCTTCCCTTCCACCACTGTTACCGACACTACCAAATTTGTCACTGCCGTGTCGATATCTATGGTGTATAAAAAATCAATTACAACTTGACAAAGAAGGAGATAATTTTGTTAAAGAAAATGGATAACCAATCAATCACCAAAATTTTGGTGATTGATTACAAATACCATAACCAAGCCATTACATTCCTTGGAACAACAAGTCAGCAAGCTGGAATTGACAGAAAGTCTCATTGAAGACATTCAATGTACCTTTCTATTTATCATCTTAGTTTCTAATGAAATTATATTTGTTCCGTTGGTATATGTCAACCATAATTACTAATTTCTTTCTTATATGTTTTATATTTTTTTTCCTTGTTTATACCCTTGGTGCTAGTTTAAAAACAGCAACCACTTTTGTATAATTTACAAAAAGATAAACATAGCATTTTGGACTCTACTGGAATTTGCAATACAAACTTGAGATTATACAAAAGTGTTTATGGTATTAGAGCTTAACACTAAGGGAAATTTAGATCCAAAACCTATCGCAAGTCCTTGTATTATCATAGCCAAATCAGAAGAAATATTATCCACTCAATCCTTCCATCGGTGTTTGAGCTTGATATCTATCAAACCCAACACTACCAACGACCTATTGTGGAAATTACGGGGTTTACCTCTTGTGAGAAGCCTAGAAGTTAAACATCAAATTAAGAGAGATTGTTCACGTGAACAAAAGGACAAAAATGAAGAGGAATCCAGTGAAACTTCAACAAAATGGCAAACTTGGCTCAATAATGATGGATTGCTGACCTCATGGCTTCTTTGCACCATCTTAGAGGAAGTCTTAGCCATGAAATTGCTTATCAGGTATGGAGTTCATTAGAAAGAAACTCTTCTTGCTATTATAAAAGAAAATGAAGTACATATTAGCGAATCTCTTCATTGTTTAAAGAAAGGAACTTTAACTCTTTATGAATATATTAAGAAGTTTAAGGATTATGTGATAAGTTAGCTGCTATGAAAAGCCCTTAGATGATATTAGCAGGGTATTCACCTTAGCACGTGGATTGAGAAACAAATATAAAGACTTTAGAACAGCCATGTTGAGTTTATCTTAACGTTAGAGTCTCATGAGCAAATGAATATGTTGGATGGTGAAGAAGACAAGATAGATATGAACCAAGCATACTTCATTCAAAGGGGAGAGGAAGAAGTAGAGGAGGCTTTTAAAATACTAGAGGAAGAGGTTTGAGACACACTCCAAACCAAGGCCACCAATCAACATTTTCTTCTCACAACAATGCTATCCATAATTTTTCTTCAATTAAGGAGACAAATAGAGGTAAAGATACTATCTGTCAAATATGTGGAAAAACTAACCACACTGCTATAAGGTGTTGGAACAGGTTTGTCCATTCATTCCAACCTGAAGAAATCCCAAAGGCACTTGTTGCGTTATCATTTGAAGATACCGTTGATCCTGCTCAAGAGCTACTTTTCATGTTGTTAACGACGTAGGTAAGGTCACTACATGTCAAATCTATAAAGAAAAAGAAAAATTATATGTAGGAAATGGAGATGGACTTGATATCACTCACATTGGTAAAATAGAAACACATGACAATAATTTAAAGTTGAATAATGTGTTAGTAGTTCCTAAAATTAAAATGAATCTTATTTCCATAAGCAAACTTACAAATGATAATGATTGCTCTATCATATTTACATCAAATGAATTTTTTTATGAAGAACGGATAAGGACAAGTGCTAGCAAAATGAGTTAAATGAGGAGATCTTGTTAGAGTAGAAACAACCTACAAAGGCTATTGTTTTTTCATACCTTACAACTGTAAACTCAAATAAATTGTCTTTTGATGTATAACATAAACGTTAGGTCATTTAAATTATGTTTTTGTGAAACACTTGAATAATAGACAATTGATCCAAGTTTATGACTGGAAGAAACCTACTATTATTTGTGAAACTTGCCAATTGAGCAAGAGTTGTAGATTGCCATTTACTTTGAGAAATGAACTAATCATGTTTCCTTTTGATAAATTCCATTATGATTTATGGGAACCTACACCTGGTTCTTCTTGTCAAAGGTTTAAATATTATGCAAGCTTTATAAATGATCATTCTAGGTATACTTGGTTCTTTCTGTTGAGGAGAAAAGATGAATTACTTCAATGCTTCTGTAAGTTTCACAAATATGTTGAAACTTAATTTGAAAGGAAAATCGAAGTTTTCCAAACAGATGGAGGAGGAGAATTTACTTCATTGAAGCTAAAGCAATTCATGGAGGAAAATGGAATCCATCATCAAATGAGTTGCCCTCACACTCCTCAACAAAATGGAGTGGCTGAAAGAAAGCACAGACACATAGTTGAGACAGGATTGACTCTTATCTTCCAATCTAAATTACCTCTTAAGTATTGGGTAGATAGTTTCTTGATTGCTACTTATTTTATAAATAGAATGCCTAATTCAACTTTAAAATGAAAACACATTTTGAAATTTTATTTAAAAAGGAGCCTAACTACAACAACTTGAAAGTATTTGAATGTAGATGTTATCCCTATCATAGGTATCAATCTAAGGATAAATTTGCAAAGAAAAGTTACCCATGTATATTCATAAGATATAGCATGACTCCCAAAGGATATAAATGCCCTGATCATAAAACCAATAAAGTTAATATTTCAAGACATGTGATATTTGATGAAAATTGTATGCCCTTTGATTCTGATTCAAATGATAAATTCACGAAGCATGAATCTTTAGATATATCAAGTTTCTTAGATGCAGGTGTTTGCCAATTACCAACTGAAGTAGAAGATATTGAAGTTCAAGGAACTCAAGGTAATGTTTAAAAAAATAAACATACTCATTTCGATGATATAACATCAAATGAACAATGCAAAATCAACAATAATGATGACCAAAGAAGCATGGACCAAAGAAATGAACAACCTATCTATTTGGCTCCAAACTCAGAAAGTGGGCAACAATCATCAAACAAACCTAAGACAATCGAGAAGATGAACAACCTGAAAATGACATGCAACATGAAAATGGCTAGCAAAACCAACCTTAACCTCAACTGATAGTAGGAGTGAATCTTGAAATTGGCCAACAACAGAATCATGGACATCAAATCATTGAAACTTCCTGATATGGATCAGAACGTGACCCAAGATTTACTTGTGGATTGTTACAAAATCATGAAGAATGGTTACAAAACCATTAATTTTCGGATTTATGGCTATTTACATGTAATTTTGGTTAAAACTTTTCATTTATGTGTTTTTAGGTTATATT
>JBBMKA010000026.1:4392177-4435011 GCA_037833695.1 Sechiopsis laciniata | reverse complement strand
ATAAATATTGATTTTATTATTTATGAAAGTTTTCTAAATTCATACATTTCTTAAAAAATATATAAATATATATTTATATAAATCTAATATATTACTATTAAAAATAATTAAATTTGTTATTTTTTTAATGTTTTTTAATTGCAACTTATCTTGATTTGAATTTCCTAACTTAATTTTTATTATAAAATTATGTTGCTCCATTTTTTTTTGTAACAATTATCAAATTTAATTATTTAAATAATTTTTATTTCATTAATTTTATTATTTTGATATTCTCGATTTTCTTTAAAAGAAAAAAAAAAGATTTTAAATTTTATTAAGATAATAAATAAAATTTAAAAATGTTATTGTGTGAATATTATATTAATTTTTTTTAAATACTCATTATTATCTCATTCCACCAAACATCAACTAACTATCACATCAACTTTTTTCTCATCCCACTAAACACCAATTATCCAACTTCTCTTTCTTTCCTTTCCTTTTCCTTCCCACCCTAGCCAAACATTTGCATCTCAAACATCGCCGCCTTTAGCCTGAACGAACAAAGTTTCCGAGCCAAGCCATAGCGAGAACCAGAACCAGAACCAGAACCCTCTCTTCCAAATTCCTCTAATCCACAACCTTGCTTTACCTTCTTCCTTCTTCCTTCCAAATGGATTCCGTCCCTTTGAACTGGGAAGCTCTTGATTCTCTGATTATCGATTTCGCCAGATCAGAGAATTTGATCGGAGATTCCTTTTCATCTTCTTCCCCACCTTCTTCCCCTTCCTCTTACCATTCCAGGCTCATCATCCGCCACATCAGGCGCTCTTTACAGGATGGCGATATCGACTCCGCCATCGACCTCCTTCGCCTCCACGCCCCCTTTATTCTCGACGATCATCGGCTTCTTTTCCGATTGCACAAGCAGGTTAATTCGAATTCTCCTCCTTTTTTTGGGGTTTCTTGATTTTTGCTAATTAGGGCATGTTTCCATATTCGATCCTGCTGCATTAACAATTGGAAATTGAGGAAATATAAAATCAATTCGTTTGGTGGCTAAACATCGCTTTTTTCAATTGATAGGTTGGTGGGACTTTTGAGTTTTTTCATTTCCTTTTCTGTGTTTAATTTGTTCAGAAATTTGTTGAGCTTTTGAGGAAAGGGACTGCGGAGGATCGTGATTTGGCCATTCAATGCCTCCGAACGGCCCTCGCTCCTTGTGCTCTTGATGCATACCCGGTAAGCATTATACAAATTCGTGGTTTGCTTTGAATTGATGATTGGCAATCGGATGAAGCTAATAATTATTGTCATTTTGGAAGAAAGAAATTTTCTGTTGAATTATGAAAGGTACAAGAGGAGCTGCCACAAGTCATCTTTTTTCTACTGTAGTTGGCGTTTTAAAGAGGTAGCTGCAACTATAGAAAGGCGACCAAAAAAAAAAAAAAAAAAAAAAAAAGAAGAGAAGACAAACAGAGCACATTAAGAACCCAAAAGTCTAATCATATCCCAGAAAAAAAACGCCATAGAATAACTTTTGACTGCATGAGTCCAGATAACATTAGGTTTCTCTTCCAATTGATGACCACATAATAATTGTTACATAATGTATAGAATCCTCTGTGAAGAGCCCATTGTGTTAGTTCAAAATCAGATACTGCAACTTTCCTGCTTGTGCTTCTGGCTGACTTCTCTTCTATTTATGTCTAAGGAAGCGTATGAGGAGTTCAAGCATGTTCTACTTGCCTTCATTTATGACAAGGATAATCAAACATCCCCAGTGACATACGAGGTAAATAATACTATTTTCTCACACATTAAATTGGTGAATATTACCTTTGATATTTTGGATATTTTTCTGTGGTTGTCAATTATAGTCCTTAAGAATATAGAAGTTACGTGTTCAATTTATGATGATCATCTATCTAGAAATTAATTTTCTACGGATTTTTTCGACAACCAAATGTAGTAGTGTCAGATAGTTGTCTTCTCAGAATAGTCGAGGTGTGCGTAAACTGGACCGGACTCTCACAAATATAAAGAAAAGGTGGATGCTGACTCTGCCACCCATTTGGAAACCCAGTAATATATGACTGTTCTGGATAGTTGGAATGCATACTTGTAATTGGCTATCTTATACTTCAGACTCTTGTAAGGGTAACCTTTCAATGACCTATGATCCTATAGTTCATCAGCTGCCCATTTGCATCCAAATTCTGGGATTTCTTCAGGGACAGATTTTCTTGGCCTATGATCCTTCCAGGGGACACTCATTCTCTATTGCAAACATCATTTCTTGGTCATCCATTCAAAGAGAAAAAGAAATTGTTATGGAATAACTTTGTTAGAGCATTTTGCTGGAATATATGGAGAGAAAGGAACTATAGGATCTTCTAGGATAAGTGCACAAACTTCCCTAGCTTTATTGAAAATCTTACTATGATTGTTGTATCTTGGTGTAAAGCATCTCCCCTTTTCCATGACTATAGTTATGACATCTTTTTAAGTAACTAGAGATCTATTTTGTAACTGGCCATACGCCCTCTTGTAATGTCATATTCATAATGAAATTGTTTCTTATCCAAAAAAAAGGGTACCTGATAGAATCTACCAACTTTTCTATTAAAATCTCTAGAGAGAATCTCCCGTAGAGCCAAAGGTTCACAAGACAACAACTGAATGAATGAATAACAATGATCTAACATCTCCTATTTATAGTAAACCTAATAATAACCTAATTTAATAATAAAAGACTAATAATCCATAAATGACCATTACAATTAAAATAACAAATAAATATTAATAACTAATAATTAATTCCGTCACTTCTTGCTTCGCCTTGAATACACCATTAGAGGTCTCGAGATCGTATCCATACTTTCCCCCAAAGAGCCACCTTGTCCTCAAGGTGAAAGTCCGGAAATTGCAACTCCAAATCGGCTGCGATCTCCCATGTTGCATCTTCAGGAGCCGAGTCCTCCCATTGCACCAAAACTTGGCGCGAACCACCATCGTGAGGAGCCTCCGGTATGCCCAAAATAGCCTTGGGTTGTACCATCACACACAAATACTCTCCCACTGTTGACGGTGTAGGTAGGACTAAAACTAAAGACCCTACCGCTTTGCGCAGCACGGATACATGAAACACCGGGTGGATCTTCACATTCCGAGGTAGCTCCAAACGGTATGCAACCTGCTCAATTCGTGCTAAAACACGATAAGGCCCAATGAATCTCGGTGTTCACTTTAGATGCTTAAATTTTGCCAAAGAAGATTGGCGGTATGGGCGAAGCTTAATGTAAATCAAATCACCAACATCAAACTGTACATCCCGACGTTTAGCATTCGCACGATCAGACATAGACTCTTGTGCCCGCAACAGAGTAGACTTGAGTGTATCCAACATCCTGTCGCGATCCATCATTAAAAAATTCACCGCACCTAAATGGCTTGCCCCGCAGTCGTAACTCAAAATAGGGGGGGGGGTGCACGACCATAAACAATCTCAAACGGTGGCATACCTGTCGTCGAATGGAAGGATGTGTTGTAGCTAAACTCAGCCCACGACAGCCACTTTTTTTTTTTGAAACAAGGTAACCACACCCGTCCCTAGGCCAGGCACCAGAGACATCAAAGGAGTAATGTTACAGCTGAGCCTCGAACCTGGGACCTTGAGGGGAACATGCCCTCCAAGCCTAAGTCTTCAACCATTGTGCCGACAGCCACTTGCACCACGCTTCGGTTGAGTCATCACAAAACAACGCAAATAGGACTCCAAACAACAATTAACTACCTCAGTTTGTCCGTCAGTTTGAGGCTGATAGGTGGTGCTGCGGCGAAGTTTTGTTCCCGAAGCCTTAAACAATTCATCCCACAACATACTAGTGAATATCTTGTTGCGATCCGACACAATGCTCTTAGGTATTGCATGCAGGTGGACTACCTCCTTAATAAAAATGTGGGACACAGTCAGAGATGCAAAAGGATGTTGAAGGGGTATAAAATGAGCATATTTGAAAAGCCAATCGACCACCACTAGTATAGTATCGAAACCCTCTGATCTCGGAAGGCCCTCCACAAAATCCATCGATATATCCTCCCAAATTCTCTCAGGAATAGGTAAAGGTTGCAACAACTCTGCTGGTGATAACGATAGGTGTTTGACTTACACATACACCGGACACTCGGCCACGAAAGTTTACATTCTAGCCTTCATTCCGGGCCAATACACCTCCTTTTCTAGTTGCTGATATGTCTTAAGAACACCAAAATGCCCTTCGATGGCTCCTCCATGGAACTCAAGCAATAATAAAGGAATCGTAGGGGAAGTTGGAGGTAAGACAAGTCGTCTTTGGTATAACAGAACGTCTCCTACCACCGTATAATCGGGCGGACCCGTGTCACCGACTACCACGGCTATGTAGATAGCCAATAATTTGTCATCATCTTTAACTTGTTGGGTGAACACCTCAGTGTTAATACCGGCAACACAACTCAAAACGCCCAACTCACATGCTATTGGCATCCGAGAGAGAGCATCAATCGCTCTATTTTTCAGTCCCTTCTTATACTCGATATGGAAATCATATCCCATCAGTTTGGAGACCCCCCTTTGGTATTCGCCATCCATGACACGTTATTCAAGTAAGAACTTTAAACTTTTCTGATCCGTGCGCACAACAAAGTGGTGCCTCGACAGATAGGCACGCCAACGTTGCATTGCAAAGACTATGGCCATCAACTCACGCTCTTACACAGTCTTTGCACGGTGAGTTATCGATAACGCCTTACTGAAATAGGCTAACGGTTGCCCTTGCTGCATTAAAACTGTGCTGACACCAATTCCTGACGCATCGGTTTCCACCACAAACAAGTGATCAAAATACGACAAATGCAGAACATGCACGCTACTCATAGCATGTTTCAATCGTTGAAAACATTCTTCAACTATGGGCCTCCATTCAAATTTTCCTTTCTTAAGCAATTGTGTTAATGGGAAGGCCATGGACCCATAATTAGCCACGAAACGTCGATAGTACCCCGTCAGTCCAAGGAAACCACGAAGGTCATTAATATTTTTGGGACTGGGCCAATGGACCATCGCCTCAATCTTAGCAGGATCTGCGGATAAGCCCTCTGCGGATATGAGTGTCCCAAATACTCAATGCGGTGCAACCCAAACTGGCATTTCTTTGCATCAGCTACAAAAGCATGAGTCTGTAAAACTTCGAAAACCTGAGTCAAATGGTCCTTATGCTCCTCAATGGACAAACTATAAGTAAGAATGTCATCAAAGAAAACAAGCACAAACTTACACAAATACGGCCTCAAAATCTCATTCATGACTGATTGAAATGTAGCAGGAGCATTCCGTAAACCAAAAGGCATGACTACAAATTCATAATGACCCTCGTGAGTTTTGAAAGCAGTCTTATGAACGTCTGCCGGTTTAACCCTGATTTGATGGTATCCTGCCCTTAAATCAATTTTCGAAAAAACAGGCGCTCCATGGAGTTCGTCAAGTAACTCATTAACTGCCGGTATCGGGTACTTTTCAGGCACCGTTGCTTGATTTAAAGCTCTATAATCGACATAGAATCGCCAACTACCATCTTTTTTTTCACTAACAGAATTGGACTAGAAAACGAGCTTGTGCGGGGTTGGATAATTCCTGCGATGAGCATTTTCCGTACCAGTCTCAATTTCGTTCTTTTGGTACTGATACGGCTGCACATTTACTGATTCCTTTGTTGTAAATAATTCAATAGCATCATCATAGTTTCGTTTCGGTGACAAATTTGTCAGAGATTCAAAAATAGGTGAAAAAATTTAAAATAAAGGGTGCAGTTCATGAGGTACCCGGGACAAATCTGGTAACGCTCCTGTTTGTAAACGAGAAGGAATAGTCGAGTCCATCATGTTCAGCTCAACTAATAGTCCCTGATCTTCCGGTCGTAAAGATTTCATCATAGATTTAAGTGATACTTGAGCTTTTACCAACCGCGGATCCCTTTGTAATTCAACATTTCAGGAACCAAGAACGAAACTAATTTGCAAAGAGCGATAATTAAACTCAACTTTGCCCAATGTCTCCAGCCATGCTACGCCCAATATAACATTCACACTACCCAATGGTAAGGGTAAAAAATCATGGATGATTCTCAGCTCTGCCAACAACAGTTCCACATCTTTGCATACCCCGGCTGTTCTCACCGAATCTCCTGTTCTCAACATGATGCCATAATCGTTGGAGGGCAATAGGCAATTTTAGCTTTGCAACTATCACATTTGATATAAAATTATGAGTGGCTTTGCTATCAATGAGAACGACGACTTCCAAGCCGTGATCGAGCCTGTGACCTTAAGTGTTTTTGGTGAACTTAGCCCTGCCATCAAATTCACAGACAATGCTGCCATGTCCGGTGTTTCCTCAGTGTCAACCATATCCTCTTCCTCAATCGTGTATTCCTGTCAGTGTTTTCAAGGCCATTGCCTTGCACATATGCAGGTATTGCGCCTCTAAAATAGCTAAGGCGAGCTCCTTCAATCAGGCCCTCGCCTTTTCTCGCTATTTTGCGCTCCGCATCGCCTTTCGCCTCATGCCAAGGCGTGCGCCTTGTTAAAGTTTTATTTATTTATCAATATGCTAACTTAATATCCACAAAAAAGAACCTAGAATTAGCTCATGAAGAAGTCCAACAACCATGCGAATTCTTTATTAAGGATATTGAATTTGTTTAATTGTTATTTCAAATATATATGTGTGTGTGTTTATTCGAGTTATTTGATGTAGAGTCTTTGTTTTTTTATACTGTTAACTTCAAATTTTTTTTTATACAAATAACAATTTAATATGTATGGTATATCTTGTAATAACATAATTGGTGTGATTTATTATATATTCTTTTACTTTTTACTTTTTAGTATTATTTTTTGTAAGAATTTGAAATTTTATGGTAATACAAATATATTTTAATTATCATATTATGCTTAATATATTATTTAGTTATGCATTTATTTGTTGCACCTCTCTTCATTCGAGCCTCGCCTTTTTATTGCCTCTCGCTTTGAGGCGATCAAGAAGAGTATCGACTTGCGTTGTGCCTTGCGCTTTGAAAATACTGATTCCTGTGGAATAATTGTCTCATCGGTTTCTAGGTGCTCATGCTCATTTCACTTCATATTTCTTCTTTCAGGCCACTTTCCCATTTTACCTCTAAGGCACTTGAGCTAATATCCCGCATTCCCTTAGCATATTTCTCGAACAGTCGCCGATACTCTTTAACTGTTCCAATCTGTTGTAAACTCATTAAATTTGCGTACATGTTATCATTTGTCGTCGGTTGGAAACGATGCAACAATAATTCTCTAAACTCTCCCCAAGAAGCAATAGAGGCTTGATCTTCCTCGTATTGCAGCCATTCTAAAGCTTCCCCTTCCATACATAGGGTCCTTGCATCTACCTTCTCGTAATCAGTCAATCGATTTACCCAAAAATAGCGCTCGACACGGCACAACCATCCTTTCGGGTCTTCGTCCGAAAGCCCCTCAAACACGGGCATCTCTAACTTCCGCAATCTTCTATCAAACACTAGCCTCTCTCTGTCTGCTACTCGCGGTCCTCCCTGCTCGAACCTATCCTCCCTGTCCCTCTAACCCTCACGGTCCCCGTCTCGATTGTTGTCTACCCAACCCTGATCGTTCCAACCATCATGCGCTAACGGCCTGTCACTCTCCTCCCCTCCAGTAACCCGTCGTCCCTCCGGTCGAGCCTAGAATCTCCACTTCGATCAAATTTTGGTTCCACAAAATTTCCCACGTTGAACGGTCCCGTCCACCCCTCCCCTCGGTTCGGTCCAGCTAACCTAGACCGATTCGGTCCAGTCAGCCTCGCCCGACTCGGTCAGCCCGCGCGCACCACATCTGCATCCACCACCTGCGCTCACGCCACTCGTGCCCCAGCCCGTGCCGTTCGCGCCCTAGCCCGCCCTAGCCACCGCGCCCGTCGCTGCAAGCCCGTTGCTCTCTTCAACTTCGATCGACACCCCTTTTCCCTTGTCCAAATTGCTCGATTCAGTAATCGGCTTTCTTGGAGATCGCTCCAACAAGGTCTAAATGTCAATATGCATCTGCTCGATTTTCGAATCAATCTTTTGACCTAATCGTCCCTCGATTGCTTCTAACTTAGCCTCTATTTCCTGCTGTTTCTTCAACAATTCGGCTGAATTCTCTTTGTATTCCTACCTCCTTGATTCCATCTTAGTAGAAACCATTCCCAGATCGGCAAACGGCTTTGATACCAAAATTGATAGAATCTACCAACTTTTCTATTAAAATCTCTAGAGAGAATCTTCCGTAGAGCCAAAGGTTCACAAGACAACAACTGAATGAATGAATAACAATGACCGAACATCTCCTATTTATAGTAAACCTAATTTAATAATAGACTAATAATCCATAAATGACCATTACAATTAAAATAACAAATAACAAATAAATATTTATAACTAATAATTAATTCCATCACTTCTTGCTTCGCCTCGAATACACCATTAGAGGTCTCGGGATGTACCTTTCAATGACAATGAAGACGTTCTTCCCCGTTTTCTGTACTCCATCACTGTGAAATTCTAAGAAGAAAAAGATGGTCCATTAATTTTTAGTGATTTGGCTACTTTTAAGGTTCATAAAACAATCAAATCGAAGTCTTATGTTTCACGTTAGATTTTACCTGGCATGTGGGCTCTGTTTAGGTTCAGGTCCTCCGGGCATTCTATAAGTCCAATGCATACATTATTTTTGCCCAGAAAATTTTAGCTCCCCAGTTCGGGTGTGTAGGTAGGTAGGATATGTAATTGCCTTGCATATTATCAAGGTGTTTGAATAGAATGGGCATAGGAGCATAGGTGGTACACAGGAAATTTAAACGTTTAAAAATAGTTTCTTAATTCGACAAGCATAGGGAAAATTTTGGAGTCGATAAAAGTTCTTTTGTTCAATGGACTTCCTTACATGGCAGAGATGCCGTTGGTTAGAAATTCATGAGAAATCTTTTTATGGGAGATATTCATGAGAAGTCTTTTCTTAAAAAAAAAAAAAAAAGACAAAAAGAAGAAAATGACCGTTTGCCTTATTTGAGATGTGAATTAACGTCTCCTTGTTCATAGTTTCTTTCCCTATTATGTTTATGATTTGTAATGTGTGTGTGTTTTTTAATATTGAAGTTAAATTAAATATGTTGCAAAATTTACCCTTTGGAGTTGCAAAATTTATCCAGCATATTTCTCGATGAACTTTTAAACTGAATACTTTTGTTTTAGGGGCAATATGTTATTTTTCAATGGTTTGAGCTGGGTGGAACTCTGAACTGCTTTCAGTTTTCTCTGTCATAAAGTGCCTTTTTTTTCATCTTTCAGTGGTGTGAAATGAGAAGGTTTGATATTGCTGGATTAATGGCCTCAGTTCTGCGAGCTCATATGCAGGCATATGATCCAGTGTTTTCCATGACTTTGAGATACTTGATAAGGTTTTTTTCTTCATTTTCTTCTTTTTCCCTCTCATTATGGGTTGCATACTTGATAAAAGTTAGCGTTACATCACATATAAAATTTAAGTTCCTTTTTTTCCATTTGCTCTTTGTTGCAGCATACATAAAGGATTTTGCTTTCGTGAAGGTGTGCCATCTCCCATATCAGATCTCACTGAGAGGTTGCTTCTAGATGAACGTGATCCACCTGCCACACCTAAGGAGAGCCTGTATGAAGTACCTCCATTTGATGAGGTGAGAATCTTTTCTTTTAAGAAAAGCTTGAGCTTTTAGTTAGTTTCTTTCATCTACTGATTAGTGGTGTGGTACAAGAGTTGTTTTCTTTGCCTCTTATTTTTTGTGCTTCATATGAGTACAGGTGGACATTCAAGCTCTTGCACATGCTGTAGAGCTAACAAGACAGGGGGCAATCGATAGTTTGAGATTCACCAAAGGTGATTTGTTTCATGCGTTCCAGGTTAGCATCTATGTGAATGCTTAGAATTTTATCCTTTCTGGTCTCTATGTTTTGTTGTTATTAGATTCAATTTATGCAAATCCTCTGGTATAGGTCCTAAATCTACTCCATGCTGTTTAGTGTTGCATTTGACAGTTTGAACCATAACTTTATTTGTGGGCATGCATGTACTTGATACTAGCATGGGGCACAGATAGGCTGTGTTTGGAGTTGGTAGAAAAGAGTGGAATGGAAGGTTCAATGGTAGTTAGAGGAATTAACTACTCGTTTAGGGATTGGTGTTAGCAATGGTTGGGGTAATTAACTATTCGTTTGGGGATTGGTGGTAGTAGTGGTTGGGTAATTAACTACTCGGTTGGAGATTGGTGTTAGTTGTGGTTAAATGATAAGTTTGATGTGAAGTATAATGGAGGGTTTTATGTGGGGTTTGATGAGTGGTTAAGGGTGGTTGTTTCTCATCAAATACAAACAAGGGGTTTTAGAAGAGTGGTTGTGTTTACCACTCTTCCTCTACCAAAAACAAACACAACCGTAAAATGACTAGAAATTGGTCTTCGTATTGGAATATAAGGTGGATGGAAATATTGAGAAATGTAAGGCAAGGGCAAGACTGGTGTTCATTTAAAAATTTAGTGTATGTAAATCCGTAATGATTGTTGGAGAAAAATTTGTTGAAATTTTCTGACTGTAGAATCTTTGCTTTTTTTTTTTTTTTAATAAGAAACAATTTCATTACATATAGCTTACATATAGAATCTTTGCTCTTTATCTCTTAGTTTTCTCTAACATGCAGAATGATAATTGGTATATTAATTTACAGTATTCTCTCGAAGTTTTTGTGAATATGACCATCAATTACAATCATCTTGCCAATTAAAATAGTATTCTTCATTTTGTTTCAGTGCATGATGGTATCAATGATTATATGAGTTTTTACATACATATCGCAGAATGAGTTGTGCCGGATGAAATTGGACCTTTCTGTCCTGGATGAGCTTGTTCGTGAGTATTGTATCTACAGAGGAATTGTTGATTCTGGTCGTGGAGCTCTCTCTGGTAAAACTCCCCACTTTTATTCCGTTTTTTAATCAAAAAGCTTTTGCCTTCTAAACAGGTTTGTCATTTCTCGATAATCAGGGATGCAGAATCTCTCTAGTTCATCAAAAGTTAATCAATCAGAGCTGGAGTATTGTTCATCAAGGAATACTTCTTTTGAAGTGGATTATCCAACCAGTAAACTTTCAGATGGTGAAATTTCTGTCAGTAATTCCCACGTGGATAGTTCTCCTGAAAATACTGCTGATGTGACTAGTTCACAAGGTAATGAGGCTGAATTACGATATGCATCGGAACCAATATTTAATCGTGAAGATTGTAGCACTAGTGATTCAATTCACTTGGGAAATTCAAGAACATTACAAGCAAACAAGAATCGTGGAATTGTTGAAAGGAGCAAGCGTAAGAGATGGAGAGGAAGACACGATGATAGAGAACTTCATGATGTGTCTTACAGCGGATGCAGTAAACAAGAACTTAGCACTACAACAGTCACGAGTACGACCACGTCTAAGGAACAACAGGTACACCCATAACCAATATTTTGTTTCATTTAATGCAAGGATCTGACTAAACTATGTTCTGCAGAACCTTGAAAAGCATTTACCATTAGAATCTACTGTCATGGAGGACAAATATGAGATTGTCTTGGGCATTAGAGAACTGGCAAGTAAAAGGTTGGCTGCAGAGGTTGTGGAAGAAATTAACGCCCTGGATCCAAACTTTTTTGTACAAAATCCTACTTTCCTATTCCAACTTAAGCAGGTAAAATTGATTGTAACGAGGTTAACTGTGAGTTTTCCTTTTATACTCATCATTATTACTACACTTTAGCCAGTCATTATTGATGGACGTGTACATGATGAGTATGCGGTTTGAGGAGAATGGTTGTTTATTTTCACTTGGCTCAAGTTTGGAAGTAGAATATCTGGGCTTAATGTTTCTTGATAACAATTATTTCAGTATTTTCTTAACATTCAAAGGTTGGCAATTTTTTTGTTGAATTTATTGTATATTTCTTTGTTTTTGCTCCAGGTTGAATTTTTGAAGCTGGTTAGTTCTGGTGATTATTCTAGTGCTTTGAGGGTCGCATGCACTTACTTAGGTCCATTAGCCACTAATGATCCTTCCTTATTGAAGCAATTAAAGGAGACTTTATTGGCTTTTCTCCTGCCCAACGAAGATATTCTTGGGAAAGGCTTCCCTATAAATGCTCTTGCTAATTCTCTTCAGGTATGGGGCGAAAACTTTAGATGACCACTATAATTGAAGGGGAAAATGTTATATTTTACTGATCATTAGAATAACATCTTCGTTGCTTATAATAAGAATTTGCTGACATTTTACCCCTTTGGTGACCATCCTGTAAAAGTAGGTGCCCACATTCTTTGGTCACTTTTTTAATTATCTAAATGAGCATTGCGAGCATTGTGTCTTCATAGTGTGATTGGAACCTGTATATATATGTGCCAAGTTAAATGTGAAGAAGTTTCTTGATGTCTTCGACTCTTCGTAGGAGGTAAATCCGTGTGGCAGTCCTTGTGTAGCCATTATATTTGTGGATATTTTTTCTTTTTTAATTGAAAACGTAAATTATTTGTCATGCGTGAAAAAGTACAAAACGCCCTATATAATCTTTACAATAAACTTTCTTTTTTTGGGAATGAAACAAAAACTTCATTGATTTATGAAACGTTACAAAATAAATCCTATCTTTTGACACAAAAAACTACTCCAATGCAACATAAGAGTTGTTATGAAATCGGAACAGCAATCAAAGAAACATAGTTTGTTAGCCATCTCAACGAATAGAGGAGAGAACGATGTTATTACTTTGGAGATACAGAATACAGAATGTTGATCAAACTTGGGCTAAGGTTTTAAAAGAGTTTATATAGTTTGCTCTCATAAAACCTTATTACAACATATGGTTTAAAACATATAAAATCCAAACAAAACATAAACCCGATTACATATTTTGTGGCTATGCATTGACTCCATAGAGCATTTCCTTCAGCATAAAATCTCCAATACCACTTTTCCATTAAAGATATATTCGTGTGTATATTGATGATCCCAGGACCACCCTCTTCCATAGGGACCTTGACTTTCTCCCATTTAAGAAGATGACTAGTTTTCTTCCCATTCTTTCCTCTCCATTAAAAAGTTCTCAACAGTTTCTCGATAGCCACAATGACCTTTCCAGGTGCAAAATAGAGCGGAAGATAGTATGCAGGGAGGTTAGTCTTTGATATGTGTGAATTGCCCTAATTTTGAAGCCGTTTTTCAATTTTTTTAATAATAGGGCTCCAAAAGGTCAATGAATGAGGATGGCCAATTTATTAGAAAAAAAAGGATAAAATTTTCATTAAGATTGTGAAAAGGGAAAATACATGGACAAATATAAAGGAAAAACAAAAAGAAAAAACATGGAACTATAAGAACTAGAACAATACAGCCAAAATAAAAGATTACAACCAAATGCAAAAACTGTGGGATTGAATGAACTTAGCATAGGGCTGCCTAAAAGGAAAAAATATCCGGAATGAAGTGGCCATCAAAAGACTTGGCCATAGAACAACGTGAAGAAGCCTTGGTCAATGAATGAGGATTGCCATTTTTTTAGAAAAAAAGGGTAAAATTTTCCTTAAGATTGTGAAAAGGGAAAATACATAGACAAATATAAAGGAAAAACAAAAAGAAAAAACATGGAACTACAAGGAACTAGAACAATTCAGCCAAAATAAAAGATTACAACCAAATGCAAAAACTGTGGGATTGAATGAACTTAGCTTAGGGCTGCCTAAAAGGAAAAAATATCCGGAATAAAGTTGTAAGAACCCGTAATTTTAAACTACGTTTTCCCATGTCATGCTGACTAAAAAACAGTTACAAATGTGCAATTTTAAACTTTCAAATTAAAATTTAAGATAACTGCTCCTGTTGAAATCATTTCAAAATAATAAGTAAATAACAAGCCCATGGCCAAGGTATTTCAAAAACAAAATTAATTAAGTAAACAAATAAATACAGGTAAAGGCATCCACGCCCAAGTGCTACAAAACATTTAACAGAAATAACAGGAGACTAAAACTTAACACGACCACGAGTAACAAAGGTTAAGAACTAAACGATCAGCCTAGACAGAGCTAATGTAGCAAGCTCCACCCATGATCTCTTTAGCACCTCCCGGCTAACCGTCTAAGTGATGTCTCTGATTGTCTGCGAAAAGAAGAAAATACTCAATAAGAACTCCCCAACAGGGGTACTTTGCAAAAAGTAGAACTCATCATGCTAGCAATACATATCTACTCTCGGCTCAACATAGCTTACTATTTGACCATGAATTTTATTACATGTCTTTCTCAATCAATCACCTTACTCTCAGCTCATCTTAGCTTTTTACTTGGTCATGAGGTTTGTTGCATGACTCACTTGTGAGACCCTCAAGACACTCACCCTACTTTAGCTATAAAACTGGTTATGAAGTACGTTACACAACTATCTTGTGAGGCCCTCGAGATACTCACCTGTTCTAGATAATATGACTGGTCATAAAGTTCGTTACACAACTATCTAGCTCAAACACAACTTTTCACTATTGGTGTACTGACGACACCGGTCTAGGTGAGCTATATACCTAACACTCGGTGCGTGTACGCATACACTGCGTGGTGCTGAAAACCAGTCAGGTGTAGGCCTACACAGTACTGACCTGGTCCAGGTCGACTGCCTAACGACTCTGAGAAAGGTGTCCACTGAGTCATGTTCCTGGAGGCCCTCACCAGCGATCCGAGTCACACCTATCACCCCAAGCTAAGACCCTCCCATAGCAGGCGTACACTATGATCAGGGCTCGCCTATAGGGCTACAAACTAGGCATCATGGGGGGCGGCAGGTTACATCACATCCTCGGCTATCAGGCGCGGGATTAAATCCTCAACGACACCGACCCAATGAGACAACAATACGTCGTGTCTCTACAGCCTCTAGACGATGACAACAAAGAGTTCTATTACAAATGCTTATTAGCTCAGTCCTAACAGATCACCAAACATGCTCAATATTCTTATATAGTCATCCTAATAGGATACTACACATTACAAGATCAGAAATAGCTACATACTAACACACGTCATCACCAACTCACACATATACCAAGAGAACCAAGAACACACAACAGAACGGGTGACATGCTAAGACCCCATAATCCTAGCTTGTTTTTAAGAAAAAGTTACAATGATAAGGTTACATACAAGATAGCACTCTGGGACCCCATAATCTCGAAGTACAGAGCACACAGGACAAAATTAACATTTAAAATAAGATATAAGGTGGCACCTCGGGACCTCATAATCCCGAAGTACAAAGCATACAAAATAGTCAAACAGATATACATCATACAACCATATCAACAACAAATCAGCAACAACGATCCAGAACCAACAATCCATATCTGACAACAATACACATATAGCAGCATAATAAGTTTTTCCCTGTGCAGGGTCCACACAACTCGGGTAGAGAATCCTTACCTGAAAGAAGTTTACAGAACAACCCATGCTTAACAATCCAATAAAACGCTCCTTGAGCTTCAGCCAAAAAGACCAACCAAAACTCAGCTTGTTTGGCCTAGCAATTTATACCCAAATAATAAGCCACTAAAATCAAACTTAAAATTATTTTCGAACTTCAACCCAACGAGACTTGAAAACTTACCCAAAACCAGAAAGCAACGTGGCTGTCCAACACTTGGCAAAGCTCAAAAATCAATCGGAAACTACAACACATGTTTAACCAACAACCTAGACAACATTCAAAGTCAACCAACCTATATCAATTAACAATAACAAAACAGTGTTTGGGTCTAAGATCCTACATTCAAAGTCAAAGAACCAACCTATATCAATTAACAATAACAAAACAGTGTTTGGGTCTAAGATCCTTACCCAAGAACTTTATCAAAATGAGTATGGCACACCAGGGTGAGCGGCTGCGAGGTGCGGCTGTGAAACGTGACGAACATGACTCAAAAAACACGTGTGGACGAACGACGTCGTCGGACGCAGACAGCGCGGAACAGAGAAACGCGTGCTCGGTAGTGCTGGTCGGAGTCGGTCGGCTTCGCTTGCGGCTGGAAACGAGGTGAGACGGCGAGGCAGGTGTGAAGGACTGGGTCGCGGGTGCGTGCGGCTTGGACGGAGCCGCGCAAGGGCGCGCGTGCAGGCGAGCGTCAGAGCTGGGGTGGAGAGACAGCGGTGGGCTGCGTCGAGCGTGGAGGTCGGTGGGATCTGTGCAGCGGCACGGTGGCTGACGGCGGAGGAGCTGCACGACGGCGGCAGCGGCGGGAGCTAGGTGGAGTGGGGTTTAGGGTCAGGGTTTGGTGGTGAAGAAGAAGAAGAAAGAAGAAGAAGAAGAATGTGGGTTTTCTTTTTGTTTTTTATTAAATGTTTTATTTTTATTTTTTTCCTTTTCCTCCCTATTTTAATATTAACTTAAATGGGCCCTTACTCAAAATCTCCCAAAAACTCCTTTTTCTTTTCCATTATTTAACCAAACAAAAACCCAAACCATTTAAATTTTCTTTTCACAATTCCAAACCACCAATTTCCACAAGTGCCTCAAAGTTTTTGAAATTACCAAAATAGCCCCTAATGCAAAAAACTAACCAGAAAATACTCCGCAAATCCTGGGAAAGAGAACCATTGCACCTAGAGGGTCAAACTGAAATTACGGGGCGTTACAAAAGTGGCCATCAAAAGACTTGGCCATAGAACACCATGAAGAAGCTTTGAACTTTGCCACATCAAGTCTCGAAAGCTAGGGTAAATGTTTGTCTTGGAAATTTTTTTGGTTCCTTTCCCACCACAATCCATATACCAAGGCTTTTGATGCATTGATCCAAAGCCTGCCTTTTTTACTCATCTCAGCACCTTCCAGTATACATAATACATTCGTCGGAATATCATTTTGGAATACCCAACTGAGATTAAATGAACTCATGAGCAGGAGCCAACATGATTGGGAATAATTGCACATAAACAGAATGTGGTTACCAGATTCTGAGGCTGCATTGCACAAAGGACAAACCGATGGCACCAGAATGTGATTTTGCAACTTCTTTTGGAGAAAATCAGTTGTATTTTTTTTTTTTGAAACAAATTAACCACGCCTGTCCCTAGGGTAGGCACTGAAGACATCGAAGGAGTAATCTCACCACTGAGACTCGAATCTGGGACTTTGAGGGGAGCATATCCTCAAAGCCCAAGTCTTCAACCACTGCGCCACTCCTTAGGTAACGAGAATCAGTTGTAATAATGCGACCATGAAGAATAATCCAAATGAAAATATTAACTTTCTTTGTACTCTTTGATTTCCAAATAGCCTTGAATAGACTTTTCTCCAGGATTTCTGAAGGTGTTGCATACACACTTAAGGATTTAACCGAAAAACTTTGAAGGTTCTAGAAACCAAATCAAACTATCACGTCCCTGGCTTGGAGAGTAGGTTGATATGAATTGAAGAGTGCACCAAACTCCTCAACTTCTTTCATCCTTCAATTGCTTTCTAAAAGATAGACTCCAAGATGATATTTGTGAGTTCCAATTGGAGAAAACTGAGCTGAAAAGAGACTTGGAGAGAGGAGTCAAATGCCCACTTATACTTCCAAAAGGAAATTCTCTGGCCATAACCAAGTTTGAACCGATATAGAACTCATATTTTGATACGATTCAGGATCTAGATTGATATCAAAAGGAAAAGAACTACAAGATAAACCAAGATTTAATAGGTCTTGGAACCTCTATCTCAAGAGAATACTCTCTTTGAGCCCACAAGAATTCACTCAATATTTGGATGCCAAAAACCCTACCCAACCCTCTCTATTTATAACCATATACTCTAACTTACTCCCCAAGTAATTGCTAACATACCCCTATATTAATCCTTATTCCTCTAAGGCCCAACCCTATCATATTCTTGTAATACTCTACATGGGCTTCTTAAACTTGAATGTGATCTTCCAAGCCACCCATAGGAGTCCACTTCATGAATGCTTGCGATGACTTTTCTTCATAAAGTATTTGGTTCATTACAAAATCTATATCCCCACTTGGCTAAGAGAGTTGAATTCTTTTATTTGATTTCACCAATGCCCAAGCCTCCTCCATCTAACCAGATGGTTTATGGAGCTTCCCGAACTGCCATTCCAAAAAAAAAAAAAAAAAATCATGAATAGACCTCTCAAAACTAATGCAAATCGAAGGAGGAATGGAGAAGATGGACATGTAATAAATGGGCAAGTTCTTAAGCACCAAATTGCAAAGATTGAGTCGTCCTCCTTAGATAATGAGTATTTCCTTCATCTCTCAATCTTCTCCTGGACTTTATCTAAAATAGGTTGCCAAAATGACAAGTCTTGCTTAGTAACGGGCTGCACTACAATAGGTGAGGGCTGTTCGACGACTCCTTCAAACGGAGCAATCTGTCCAACAATAGGTGGAACTACAACAAACTGTCCATTAACAGGTGGAACTTCAGACAATAAATTGTGCTTGAGATTAGGGAGAACCATCGTTAGTGATCTCGGAATACGACAACGTTATAGGTCATGGTGTTGGAACAACTTCAGTGGAAAGGAAATCTTGTTGTCCATGTGCAATAACCGCGGCAAAATGGGCGTAGATGAAAGCGAGTAAAAAACCCGACAGAATTGTGCTTGTCGAATGGAACGAGACTGGACAGACTCCAATGGAAATTAAATTTGGCTATTGAAAACTCCTATAGAAAATCAGTAATGTTGCTGCTGACCTGGATTCCAAGTAATTTGTAATGGAAAATCAATTTCACAATTTCTTCACTCAATTTGAAGCAATCAATTGAGAAATCAATTAGCCACCAATCAATGAGAAAAATCGTCTGCTTGCAACTATAAATTCAATGAAAAATAATAGAGGGAAAATTTTGCAGAAAAGAGATGTCAGAAGCGAATTTGCTCTGATACCATAATGAATTAAATAAGTGGAGAAAATGTTGATTGAATATTATTTCCTCAATGGAGGTATTTATACAACGATACACAAAATAATCCTAACCAAAATATAAGATCTACAACAAAGATACACAATTTATCTAACTGACTACAAATGATATAATTATCCAACATGAATGGTGATAGAGTTACTATTTCATTCAATCCGGAAACGAATAAGCTTTTCTAGTTTGTATTAAATTTCTACTTTTAAGTAAATATTTGAATATGCTCCATTTAGATAGATCTTTTTACACATCTAGAATTTTCTTTATGCATTAAAACGCTTTATATACTGGTCACAAATGCTTTATATACTGGTCACAAGCTAAAGAGGTGTTCAATGTAAACCAATATTTATGCACAAACCTCCATTTCTAGTGCTGATACCTCGGAATCTGACCCTTATAAGCCGGCTAGTAGTATGCTCTCTTATTGACAATGAGTCATGCAAACATGGTGATGAGGGGAAAGTCTTAAACTAGTGGAAGCTACTGTAAGTCATTAGGAACGCCTCGTGTTTTAGTAATTATTTCCTTAAATTACACATAAGAAAATTCCCTTTTCTCATTTAGTGTCTTAGTGAAAATTTTAACATTCTCTTTGGGAGCTATTGGAGTGGATGTTTTCAGGGCTTGACCTATTGGAAGAAAGGTCCCATTCTTTATGGTAGGCTGACCATTGCACCTCCCTAATCTGCCTCCCCTCTATTCTCTGTAACCCCATCACTGCCTATCGATATTAATCACATGCACATTATTAGAAAGGGGAAAGTATAGAAGGATATGTTTTAGAGTTGAGAGAATGAACGGTTACGAACTGAATTAACTGGGGCACCTTTCCAAAGTGATTAATGATTCAGGTCAGATGTGGAGTCAATCTCAAGAGCAACTCTAGACAACTATCATGGATTGACCTAGTGGTCTAATAAGTGTCTTGTAAATCATAAAGTGCTTAGAAATTATGAGTTCAATAAATTTTCTGCAAATTATCTCCCACAAGAATAGTCGATATGCTCGGAAGCTGATCCAAACGCTTGTCTGATTAAAAAAACAGCTCAAGGCTAATTGCATGTCCAAATTAGGGAATGTTGCAGCCACAAAACTAGGTATTTTAAATATTGGGCCTAACGACCAAATATGATTTCAAACAGTTTTTTAGATGAAGCTATTTTTCTTGCTTGTAATGTTTCCATCTCACTGACCATATGGGACTACTTTTTCGATTACATACTTCCTAAATATAATATATATTTGATAGGAAGCGTTAACATTTTGTTGATTTGTGAAAAAATACAAAAGGTTCAATCGAAACATTACAACGAGCTGTCCCATTGAGAGATGAATGAGGATAGGTTGTAATTACAAAAAGGGACAAGCGATGACTTTAACACATAGCAATACATATAATAGCTTTGAAAATGGTATCAAATGAGCGAGAGTTGTTAATGAAGAGTTTATTTCTCTCCAATCACCATTTCCAAAAGAAGCCATAAGTGATGTTGAGCCGCATGATCTTTTTCTCTCCCTTGAATGGATGATCGAGAAGTAAGAAGTGCAGCAAGGAGAGTAGGTCTTTCGGTCTAGCAGTAAACCATCCAAATAAACACTTAAAATGGCGTGTTGGACCCATCCTCTTGTTGGGTCTAACAGCTAACCACCTTCCCAATTGGATCCCAAAGCTTTTACTCACAAGCGGCATTCAAAGGAGGTCAATGATGTTACAAATTCCCTCCTCAAAAATGGAGACTCTTAATGAAAATCCAGCACCCAAGGAGTTTGCTAACCCCTCACCTTCCCTGGCTTCTTCGATACCAGTTCCATCTCCATTAATTGAACCTTGGCATTTAATTCTTCTATCTCACATGAAGAGTTACATTTATTGAGATTCTATCTCACATGAAGAGTTACATTTATTGAGATTCTATCTCACATGAAGAGTTACATTTATTGCCGAACTCATTGCATGATATTCAATTCGAATACTGCACCACAAAATCCCTTGGTTTCTAATCATAAATTAGAATCATTATCACACTCCCTTGCCAGCCATTCCCTCATTAATTGATTCCCTTCCCCAATCCTCATTTGAATTTTCTGTTGTTACCAACGGAACATTAAATCCTTCTCCAATCACCTCTTCAACTTCCATTGAGAGCCAGACTTTGTTCCTTAAAAACAAAACCTCTCCTCCATCCTTACCCGACCCTTCATCTTCTCAGTCTTTTCCAAAATCCACATCTCCCTCTGCCTCTACCCCCAATCTTTCCAATTTCCAATCAAAGCTCTGCCCTTTCATTACATTCGTAAGTCTAGGGGTGATTTTCTTTCCCTCCAAAATCAATCCTTGAATTCTGAACGTTGCCCATTACTCATTTCTGGTACCCTTCAACCTTTTCCTTCAAGCAAACTTCTTTGTCATTGCAACAGCCCCTCCCTATTTTGACTAAACTTTCTCCAGACCCCTAGATTCTGCAGACAAACTCCAAGGGTGATTATGACTCAGATGCAGAATCAATTTTCATTGTAAGCTCGGTTGACTCAACCCTGTATGATATTGATGGTCATGATGCAAATTAGAATGAGGAAGCCTATCCGGCCGACATTGAGGAATTCGTAACCAATTCTTCCTGCACAACTGTTGACATTCCTGAAAAATTCTCTAAAATTGTTGAAATCAGTGGTATTCAACTTAAAGCCACTCGTTTCCCACCCTCTAGACCTTGATCTGATTGTTTCAAGACTTGATATTGATTCAGTTACTGGATGGGCTGGATCTGTGATTATTCCACATTAAGACTTCGTAAAGAGTCTCTCAAAACATGACAACTAGATCAAGAAATCAGAAACCGTTATTGGAAAATTCGTTGCTGGTTGAGATTGATATACTTTAGATCAAAAGGTTGTTCTCGAATCTTTGGCTCCACAAGAATTAAGATCGGAGGCAAATTGTGAGTTGTTAAACTTACTTTCCATTGAGGAACACAATAACATTCAAGAGTGCAAAATTCAACGGTTAAAAGGAGGAAGGTGAAAACTCCAGCTTCTTTCATACATTTTTGGCTGTTAGGAAAAGGAGGACTCTATTTCCTAATCCTCAATTAAAATAAATCATCCTAGCAATCTCCACTTGGAAAGAATAGTCGTTAGTGGATTAATTTTATCAAGATCCCTCTTTATGAATTGTGGTGGGAAAGAAATCAACGAATATTCCAAGAGTCTTATCTATCTTAGTCTTCTAGAAGTGATTTGGCTTGAACGAAGGTTTCATCATGGGCTTCGTTATCTAAGGCATTCTGGATTTCTCTACTTATCAGATTTTCTCTAATTGGAAGCTTTCATAGTGTATTTTTCACTATTTCAGCTACTGTATTGATTGTATTGTTCTTTTGTTTTGAACATAGTGTCTTGTATCTTTTCCTCTTCATTTCTCATTGAAAGATTGGTTTCCTGTTTAAAAAAAAACCCATCCAAATATAAGGTAGTACGTATGGCAGCGGTAAAAGAATGTGAGAATGGTATTAGAATAGTGTCTAAACAGGAGATAAACCTTGTAAACTATAAACATTTCTTGCTGTGATTATAGTCGTCGTGATTATAGTCGAAGTGCCTGTTAGCAGGCTTGGATCTTCATGCATATAAAAAAAGGGACTACAAACAATTCTCTACCAGGAAGAGAACAAAATACACTATATGCATTTTGTTATCTACAAATATAATATGGCTGAAAATTTTACAATTTCGACAGGTGTCTTTTGGTAGGAGACTTGGTATTGAGGAGCCCCAACTAATGAAGTTGATGAGAGTCACACTTCATTCTCATAGTGAATGGTTTAAACTTCAGATGTGCAAGGATCGGTTTGAAAATATTTTGAAGATCGATTCCTTGAAGCAAGTCAACCCATCCTCGCTTTCTACTTCCAGTGTGCTATTGAAATCAAATTCAGATAGTTGCACTCATGGTTCTTCCCAAGTTGTAAAACCTTTTGGTGCAAAAACCTCAGAAGATGGTAGCAGTCCCATGCAAGCGTCATCTAGAGATGCTGGTGATGAAAATGCAATACTCAAAGTCATGGTAAGTACTTTCAACCTGAAAAGCAGACTTTTATCATCCCCGGTGTTGTTTGGATTTTTTTTCCTGGACTCTGTTAAGACACTAATAATCTTAACAATGCACAATATAACCAATACCAAAAATAATGAAATACAAGAGTATTATATTGATTTAATTGAACAATAAGGATTACAATACCGTACCCTTAGTCTTTCGAGAAGGCTAAGTCTCTCCCAATAGCCTTTTGAGAGGGCTATGTCTCTCTCAAGTCTTTTGCAAGACAATACCAAAATATTTCCTTCCTTCCAAAATCCTAAAAGTCCTATTTATACTAAAACTTTTAAGTACTACTAATTATTATCCTTGGTACTCTATTATATCTCCCATCCTGTAATACATTTTTTCCTCAAGGTGTAGGTTATACAACACATTACAATAATTACCCATTTCATAACAAATTAAAATGCAGATTTTTTTTTTCAACTTACCCCAACAAAATAACAAATAATAAAATAATAACACCCCTTTTTTTAAAGGGCTCGTTCCTCCCAAAATCACATCCTTCTTGTACAAGATAAAGATCTTTTCCCATCCACAAAATGTCACATCACCATTTCTATCAAAAGGTCACACCTCCAATTAATACTCCCCCATGTCCTCCTTATTTTACTCCTTCCTTTACCTAATCTCTTTTCTTCTTTGTTTTGCTCTTTTTTCCAGAACTTCATCCTTTTCCCCAAACCTTTCTTCTTCCTTCTCAAAATTTTCCTCCATTACTAACACGCGAGACTTCTTCCTCGACCCTCTCAACCTACGTAGTCGAACACAATATCAAACACCACCCCTTGGCATGTGGAATACTCTGACCCATTCTTGCAAAATCTTTGAACTCCCACAATTTTCAAGTCGTCCTCCTCTAGGTTGCTTCTTTTTTGTTCGAAGTGTTGTCTTCCTCCCTTTACGTCTTCCACTTCTCTTGCTCACTCTCTTCTGCTTTTCTTTCTTTTTCTTTTGCACTTTACCTTTTTTTTGATGCTTTGCTTCTTCTCCTTGGCTTTGCTTACCCATTTTTTGGGATGTTCTGCTACTGATTTTGGGTTTGGCTACCCCTCTTTCTATGTTCAGCTCCCTTTTTTCCTCCTTTTTTTCTTCCTTTTTTACCTTTGGCTTGCTATGAATCTCCAATTATTTTTCAAACTCCTTAAATCCTTCCAGTATTGCCATTAAAGCTTGTTTCATTTCATCCCATGCTTGCATTTGTTTGGTTGTCGAGGCACGTAACTCTGACAAGATTTTATCACGATCCATCGCTTGAACTCTTGCCTTAGGACGAACTTGCTTGAATACCAATTTGTTAAGACACCAATAATCTGTGCACAATAGAACCAACACCAAAAATAATGAAATACAAGAGTACTATATTGATATAATCGAACAATAAGGATTACAATACCGTATCTTTAGCCTTTCAAGAGGGCTAAGTCTCTCCCAATAGCCTTTCGAGAGGGCTATGCCTCTCCCAAGTCTTTTGCAAGACAATACCAAAATATTTCCTCCTTCCAAAGACCCTAAAAGTCCTATTTATACTAAAATCCTTAAATTCTAATTACTATTCTACCCTTACATATATTATATTAATATTCCTATCCTACCCTTGGTACTTTATCAGACTCTTTACAAATTATGTTTGAATGTCTTTTTCTATAGTTCTGTTATTTATGATGCCAAATCTTTGTGCATGGGTTCAGGAGTTTCTTGCTTTGCCCAGGGCTGATGCCATTCATCTTCTTGCACAGTATAATGGGAATGCAGAGATGGTAATTCAGCAAATATTTGCATAAATCGGCATGTAAAAGTTGTAGCTTTTATGATGGGGGTTCATTTGTTTATTATTGGTGTAACATTATTTCATTCATTTTGTGTAGTTAATACTCGTATACCATCACTGTATATGCTTGAGCTCCAATGTATAAAACATCTGTCCAACGTTCTTTTCATTATATATTTATGGGCTGAGAGACTGATGGATTGTTATGTAATCGAGCAGTTACTGTAACTGAGTTTCGAATGTGCTAAGGTTGGATTTCAATCACATTTATTTATTCCATATTTGAACTAGAGTGATAATTGGTAGGATTTGAGTTATTGGACTGTGACAATTGGCTTGGTAGTAGATATCGAAATATTGGAAATAAATAATTTTTCGTACATCAAAAATTTGTTCAAGTTTTTGTTTATAATTTACTTTATATATTATTATCTTTTAGCATTTTCTATGTAGCTGCAATTATATGCACTTGTTAAATTGCTTTCTTTTTTAATTTATATTTGTATTTATTTAGTTAAACTTTACGTTTAGTTTAGTTTTTAAAAAAAAAAAAAAAAAAAATCTTTTTAGTACATTTATTGGGCGAGAGGGACCAACAAATTTTACATTAATAGTATTATTGTTCTCAAATAAAAATATTAAAATAAACATAAATAAGATGGATTTAATGTGGAACTGCATCACTAGCTTTCCCATTATTCTCCAAATCAATCTTCTTCACCAGAAGGTCCCTTTTGGTGTCATAGAAATACACCATAAGAACAATCCACATCACAATATTACATTCCCAATAATCCCACAAGTCCCCTCATTCCACAAAGAATAAAGATATGGTAGCCACAAAATCACCTTGATATGATGCCACCCCAATTGCTATATAGCCCCTGTTCTTATCCAGGATGGAGATAACAATTCCCATGTTCCAAACAGCACTCCACTCTATATATTTTGCCAACAAAACAGCACTCCACCCTTGTGGCTTTAACCAGCATATCCTTGAAACCCAATTGGGAGTTTCCTCCACGAAGTAGATGATTGCCGAGAATATGAATGTTGAGATCAGAAACTTGTGGGACAGAATGAGAGGATTGCCATGGTAGACAAGTTTGAGGAGTTGGATGAAGGAGGATGTGGTGAGCTAAGAGGGAGGCCAAAAGGGGGAAACAGAAGAACATTGTGATAAAGGTGAATTTTGGATTAGCAAACAGGATTTTGAAGGCTTCTTTGACTGAAGCTCTGAAACCCAGTTTGGGTTTTTCCAGAATCTGGTGCGTTCCACCTTCACTCTGTAGTGCTGAGATCTGTGGCCTTATTTTTTTTTTAAAGAAATACAAATCTTCAAAGCCTTTCAACAGACAAAAGTCGGTCAAAATTGGTGTCTTCAGCTCTCTCAACTCTTTCTCATCATTTAATTTAGGAGGTGTTTGGTGCACAAGTTGATTAAGAATGATTATGGAAAGTCTCTAATTGGTGGCGCAGTAGTCGAAAAGTTGGAGTTTGAAGATGTGTCCCGTCAAGGTTGTGAGTTCGAGACTTACCCATGACATTAATTTGTAGACATTTTTCGTGTTTTCATTTTGTCGATGTCTTCTGGTACCTAACTTAGGGATGGGTGTGGTTACTCCAGATATCGTGGAACGAAACTAATTTTTCAGCTTCCAAAAAAAAGAGATTATGGGAGATCGTTGTTTGTGTTTAAGGTAAAGAAAATATTTATGAGGAGAATAAAATAGTGAATAAGGAAGAATTAATCTACTTATGGGTAGAATGAAAATTGGTTATGGGACGAACAAAGAGTGATTATTAAAAAAAAAAAAAAGTAGTTAAAGTAGAACGTAATTATGTGAAAATGATTTTTGGGGATTCAACCATAGATAAGAGAATTATTTCTCGATAATTATTTTTATCCTCCTTGCCTCAAACCACCCTCTGGACAATTTTGTGGGAAAAAGGTTCAATTGTGTCTAGAGAATAAAGAGCAAGTATAAAATAATTTTACGTGGTCTAAACATGGATAAGAGAATTATTTCTCCATATTTTTTTTTGACTTGGCTCTATAATTATTTTCATCCTCCTCGCCTCAAACACCTCTCTCAGAATTTTGTGAGAAAAAGTTTCTTTGGGTCTGGAGAAATTATCGGAGGAGGCTACATTTCGAATAGTCATTAGAAGGTATGTAGTTTAAGACTAAATGTTGTTATAAATTTATAATCACATTTAGTATCGAATTATTGAAGTTATTACAATCACATCCTTACTTTCCCTTTTCCCTTTAATCAGCCACTCAACAAATCTTGCAATATTTGAAAATTCAACCTTTAATATATCAAAATTCGCATACTAAGATTGTTAAATCTACATTGAGAAGAAAAAAAATTCGTTAAAGCTACCATTAAATTAATGGTTAATTAGGTAAATGTCTAATTTTTTCAAATATATTTAACAAATGTCTAACGTTTTAAACAGTTAAAATAAATGTCTAAAACAAAAAATCTGGTAGAAATTAAATAAATACTTAAAATGCAAATGACCTTTTTGACCTCCTATATTATTTAGTTTTATTCTAATATCTTTAATATTTGATTTTAGATTGGTTTCAACAAACTCTACTGGATTTGAAAAAAATAAAAGAAAAGGATATTAAAGATATTTATAATTTAGTTTGTTAAAAGAAATAATATTTAGATTTGATTAAAAATAATTTTAACAAAAAAAATCAGCCAATTCATCATCCCTTTCCATCAAACTTTCTAAGACATCTATGTGTTCCAGACCTAAACCCTAACAACCATAGAAGTATCGCCGTTAGAGAGATATCGTCATAAATCAAATTTCATTTTTCCTTTTATCATACCTATTAATAACTCTCAAGAATTGAGAGTTAAAGAAGCTTAAAACAATATATTTTCATACGGACTTCGCTACAATTAATACAATTCTGCATTGAATTTTGTCCCCACTACTGAATTTCGAGCATAAGGGAAATATCCTATAGTTTTATGTTTATGATAATTTTTAGAGGTTTGCTGCAACGAAATATGCATGAATGTGTCTAAGTGTTTAAAAAAACTGATATTTCTAGTTTGATTGCAGCATTTCTGGGGAAGCGAAGCAAAATCTACAAAGGGAACCTCGCTCAAGCGCAGGCAAGCCTAGCAAAGTAGTCTTGGAAAAACATCCTTCACCACCACAACGAAAGAGGAATCTTCACCACCACAACGAAAGAGGAATCTAGCGAAATGGATGATTTGAAAAATATCTCAACAAAGGGACTCGTGACAAAGATCCGAGGCTCATACGTTTAATCTCAGGTGTCGCTCCACAACCGCTCTGACGCAGTCGACAACGCGGATCGTGGAGCAGAGAATGTCAGAAGTGGAGAATGCTTTTCAGAGCAGAGGATCGTGGAGTAGCAATTTTATAGACGTTGTCGGCAACTATATAAATAGCGAGCGTCTTCCTCATTTCGGGGGGACGGGGGGGGGGTAAAAAAATTAGCAATTGGTTTTGAGAGTTACATCGAGAGATCCAAATTCTCCCCAGTTTTTTGACCAAAGTTTTACTTCCGTTTAGTTTTTAGACTACCTGAGTGTTTTCGCTGGAGCCATAGTTTCATTTTACTGCTTTCCTAGTTAGTTTTACTTTCTTTTCGTTGAAGTTGTTGTGTTGTAACCGGAGATTCACCATCGCTGAAACCTTTCCGAGTTTTATAGTAATTAGGAGTTTAATTTTACCTTTACTCAGTTTATCTGTTTTCGCTACAGTGTTGGAGACTTAACTATCTTGCTTCAATGAACATGGTATCCATTTTTATGCTTATTTCATTTTTATTTTACATTATGAATAGCTAAATCTGTAATCGGAAGGTTACACGTAAGTAGGGTGTTTGGCTGGGGTATAGAGGTAGCAAAGAGCGAACGTATTATGCATGCTGCACGTATCTTAAATACATACTATTTGATCAACTGTTTGTATGTCTTTATTTCGTTTTCAACAGAAAAGAAGTAGAGTGAATTTGCATGTCATAACATTAGGTTTGCCAAGTTTACTTGCATTTGAAAAGAACACTTAGAGATAAGTTTCACCTAGGGTTAATTGCTTAGTTCAATTATTTGTTTGAGTTCGAGAGAACCTAACTAAGTCCTCGAGAAAGCCTGTGTTAGAGCAATCAGTTGTTCGTTGTTTGCTTGTAACAGCCTAGTTTTCCATTCTGGTCTCCAAGTATGTTCGGTCGTTTATTTGGGTGTTTGGTTGGGCCGTTAGGGCAGTTTGAGCCTTTAGAGGCATTTTATAATTTTGCCATCAGGTTTCGGGGCTGTTTCTGTCTTTTGCTGAGTTCAGGTTATTGCTGCGATTTCAGGTTTCTAGGGTTAGAGTTGTTTTTTTGGGAAGTTTGGAGGTCTTTTTGGTTAAAAAGAGAAAAAAGGAAAAATGGTTGTTTATTTCTCCCTCGTCAGGACTCGAAGTCGGGCTTGCTTGAAAACCCTATTTAAGCGCCCTTTCCTCTAAATCCCAAGCCCTAGCCGCATTTTCTCTTTTTCTTCCTCTCATCTTTGTCGAGAGCTCCACCCTTCTTTGCCATCGATCCATCAAGCTCTAGCCGAGAAACTCGTCGCCGACCAGCATACCCCCGCTGCCTTTCTCTTCCTGAGCCAATCCTTTCGCCGATCCGACCCTCATGAACCAGCGATCGTAGCTCCTTGTGATCGTAAGCCCCTCGCTCACCCATCGCAGCACGCAAGCGCTGGTTTCCCTTCGTCTGCGAACGCCAGCAGCGATCGCATTTCCGCGCTCAGCCCCGCACACCTTCGCTGAGACATTCCGTGCCACAGCGTCAACGCGAGCAGCAGTTCGCCTTAGGTACGTTTCACCCAAGCCCATTTTGTTCTTCATTGGTTTTTCGTGGCCTGACGTCAAGATCCGTCGATCCGTATCATATTCGCAGCCGAGACCACGCCCGTTCGCTTGTTCGAGTTGATCCACCGTGCTGCTTTCACTTTCGGTCTTCGCTCCAGCTAACCCTTCGCCCCAGTGAGACGTTCGCCCGCAGCTTCGCCTTCGTCGAGCCTCGCCTGCTCTCGTTTTTGCGCACGTCCGTGAGTATCTTCGCCGAAGCCTTGCTGCGGAGCCTGTCTTCTCAGTTTAGGGGTATTGTTTCTCGAGCCTTGTTCCTTTGTTTACCTAGTGTTGTTTAGCTGTTAGATATTAATTGTGTTCTTGTTAATTGCCTTGCCTAGGTTTTTACTCATGTTGGTATTCTGCAGCTCAAGGAGCATTGTTTGTGTAGTCGTTCTACTTGCTTTCCAGGTAAACATTTCCTTGCCAAGGTTGTGTGGACCCTACGCTTGCCACTAATAATTTTCTAGTTGTGTGTTACTGTTTTTCTAATCATGTTAGTGGATAGGTGTTTGTTATTTCTGTTGTTGAACTTGTTAGTGGATAGACTTACTTGTTTATTGCCTGTCGATATACATGTTAGTGGATAGGGTTGTATGGCTTGTCTGATAGGAACTGACATGTAGATTTATGTACCCTGGATTGCACTACTATGTTGCGGTGACTGTTTGTACCTGTGATTGTGATATGCTGTATGATATTGTGCAATGATATTGATGTTGAACTCTGTTAGCTCTAGGGTGTTTCTTCTTAGCTAGATCTTGTTAGGTTGTCATCATCTAGAGGCTGAGAGTGGACCAACGTATGTGTCCCCACCGGTCGGGCTGTGAGGATAGATTCCTTACCCCTGGCAGCCGGGTGTGGAGTAGCTACCACCCCGATATAAGCCTAGTTTGTGGCCTGCTAGAGTGAGGTCCTTTCCTTGGTTCAAGCCTGCCTTCGGACGACCTTTAGCTTCAGGCGTTAGGTATGATTCAGGCTACCACAGTATGGTGCTGAGGGCCTCCTGCCTGTTGTGGATTAGTGCTCACCTTTCCGAGTCATAGGCATGCGCACCTAGACCGACATAGTTTATGTAGCCTTACATTTATTCAGTTTGCAGGAGCATGCGGTGTGTGCGTATGTGCATTAGATGTCGAGAAGAGAGCTCCCTCGGGCTAGTGTATAAGTACACCTTTCCATTCAGTCTAGAGCCCGGCGCTTGGGTACTCTCCCAAGTGTCTAGGATCAATATAGTGAGTTGGTCACCGTTGCCGAGAGTTAGAGACTCTTGAGATTCTGGGGGTTATATTGATAACCCAATTTGAGATCCATAGTGGATCCTTAGCCTAGAGTTAGAGACTTTCGATGGTTGAGCATGTTGTGATGGTACTTGTGTTGAGACTGCCTTTGTGGTGTTGATCTGCTTGTGTGCTAGGATGCTAGATGATATGACTTGCGTACTGTACCCTGGTTGGAGATTCTTACTGAGTGCCTTTGTACTCACCCTTATTTTTGTGGTTTTTCCACTAGGTAACTTGAGACAGCACCGAGACGGCTAAGGGAGGAGCTGCTTGATCATGGGCGTCTGCTGTCAAAATTTATTTGTTGTCTTTAATCAGCATGCATGATAGTTTCAATTATAAAGAATTTCATGTTTTAAAGTTATTTTTGAATAACTCTGGTCAAAGGCGTAACTATGTTTTAATTTGTGAACTGTTCTGAATGAATAAACTAGCAATTATTTTATTTATAGTTGTCTTTAAAGTTTTAATTTTGAACGTATTAAACCATGCATGTTGAGTAAGAATCAGTTTTATGACCATTTTAGAGTTGGGTTCTTACAATTGGTATCAGAGCTCAGAGTCATAGATTCTGTAGACTGACCTACTGAGTTAGGTCATAGTCCCCATGATAATCAGCACTCCAACAGCCGTTAGGTATGTCATAAGTTAATTTCTTTAAGGGTTTTGCTTACAGTACTTGCATCTAACATACTTGCTTTGTTTTGTTATTGGCAGTGTTGGTTCGAGCATGGACTGACTCAGTGTCGTTTGGGTGTAGATCGTGAGAGATGCCGATCACACGCAGTAGAGCTGGAACTTCAGCTGCCACCAACAAAGATGGAAGCACCGCACCGGATATTGAGAGGATGTCGTCTTGAGCTGTTCCGACGGTTAGGCCACCTTTGGTCCTGACTGGAGTCTTGCCTAGAGAAGGAGCAGAGTTTGTTCCGCCTCAGAGTGCCGCTCCTGGAGCAGAGTTTGTTGTGGCCATGAGAGAGATGGTTACAGGCATGTTTACAGAATAGAGGGCTGAGACTCAGGCTTTTTTGGCAGCGCAGCAGGTAGAGACCCGGGCGCAGATGGCCCAATTTGCCTAATTATTCCAGCAGGCACTGCCAGTCGTTCATGTAGCGCTGCCTGGTGGCGCAGCAGTTCCTTTAGTAGGGTAGAGAGTGCCCCCAGCCCAGCCAGCTCAGCAGGAGCCTGATGTTGAGCTAGAGATTCCCGAGGGTGCCACCGAGGGTTGCAAATGGCTGAAGGATTTTGTTAAGTGGAAACCTAGGGAGTTTGATGCGTCTGTAAACCCTCTGGTAGCAGCTAAATGGTTGGGACATCTAGAGTACATTTTTCGAGTGATGGGTTGCCCAGATGTGCAGAGACTGAGGTGTGCAGCACGCGTTCTGATAGAGACAGCTGTTTGGTGGTGGCAGTCCACTGACGGGGCCAGACCTGAGGGGTCCCCACCAGCCACTTGGAAGTTCTTCAAAACTGAGTTCAGGACTTAGTACATTAGTGAAGAAGCCCAGCAAGAGATGATAGAGGCTTTTGCAAATAGAAATAAGGTGATGGCAGCATTGCCGGTTATGAGAAGAGGTTCTCAGAGCACAGCTACTTTGCTCCAAAACTTATTGCTATAGAGGAGTTCAAAATTAAGAAGTTCATTGGGGGACTCAGGTTGGAGGTTGTCCAAGATGTTAGGGCACTCGCTCTGGAGACTTATGCAAGACTGTGGCGTTGGCCAAGATCTATAATAGAAAGTACCCTTTAGTGCAGACTCCAGCTGCAACAGCTCAGAATGTGGCAACTAGTTCAGGGCAAAAAAGGAAGTTTGACCCCTCTAGAACTTTCGGGCAGGGAGGTCAGCAGCAGCACCATTAGAGCCGTTTCCAGGGCAGAGATCAAGGGAGACAGCACAGTCGTCAGTAGGGTTGCAGTTAGGCAGCCACCCTAGTGCCGACCTGTGGCAAATCTCACTTTGGCTTGTGTGGAGCTTCTCCTGGAGCTTGTTACAAGTGTGGTAATGGCCACATAGCCAGAGTGTACCCACAGGTTGGAACTGTTGTTAGACCAGCTCAGCAGCAGGGTCGCGTGTTTGCCACGACCCGGCAGGAAGCAGAAATGATAGATGCAGCTGTCACAGGTACATTACTTATCTTGGACCACTATGCATATGTACTATTTGATTCGGGCTCGACCCATTCGTTTATCTCTACATTTTTTGTTAGTCAAGCCTGTTTGGAACTTGAACCTTTAGGGTTCGAGTTGTGTGTGGCAACTCCTTCGGGAGTTAGTATGCTTGCTAGTGAAAAAGTTAGAGACGGCCAGATCCTGGTATCCTGAGAGTTGTTAGCAGCCACCCTCATAGTTCTGCCTATGAGTGACTTTGATGTTATTTTTGGTATGGAGTGGTTAGCGGAGAACCAAGCGATGATTGACTCCGGCCAGAAAGAAGTCGTGTTCAGGCCGCCTAAGAAGCAGAGTTTCAAGTTTCGCGGTGTCCAGAGAGGAGTGTGTCCACCGTTGATTTCTACTTTGAAAGCTTGCCATTTGCTAGCTCGAGGAGTTTGGGTTATTTGGCAAAGTTGTCTGGGGAAAATTGCCCTTCGTTGACTGTTGATCGAGTACCAGTGGTTCAGGAATTTGCAGATGTATTTCCTGAGGAGTTACTGGGTTTGCCCTCGCAGAGAGAGGTTGACTTTACTATTGAGCTCGAGCTAGGGACACTCCCTATCTCGAAGGCACCATATCGTATGGCGCCAGCAGAACTGAAAGAGTTGAAGGTACAGTTGCAGGAGATGTTAGACAGAGGGTTCATCTGCCCTAGCGTGAGCTGTGGGGAGCACCTGTTTTGTTTGTCAAGAAGAAGGATGGTTCGATGCGCCTTTGCATAGATTATAGGGAGCTAAACAAAGTTGCAGTGAAGAACAAGTACCCGTTGCCTCGTATCGACGATTTGTTTGATCAGCTTCAGGGAGCTTTTATGTTCTCCAAGATAGATTTGAGATCTGGCTATCATTAGTTGAGGATCATGAATGCAGACATTCCCAAGATGGCGTTCAGGTCAAGGTATGGTCATTATGAGTTTTTGGTTATGTTCTTTGGGCTGACCAATGCTTCAGCAGCATTTATGGACATGATGGATAGGGTGTTCAAGGCATTCTTGATTTTAAGACTAGAGAGGATCATGCCACGCACTTAAGGCAAGTGTTGACATCATTAAGAGAAAATCAATTGTACGTCAAGTTCTCCAAGTGTGACTTTTGGTTAGAGACAATGGCCTTCCTTGGTCACGTGGTCTCTAGAGATGGCATTGCAGTGGACCCCGCTAAGATTGATGTAATGAGTTCATGCGCCAGTCCGACCACGGTCGCAGAGATTCACAGCTTTCTGGGTTTGGCAGGTTATTACCGGAGGTTCGTCAAAGACTTTTTTGCTAAGGCAGCACCCTTACTCGGTTGACGAGGAAAGGTGTTGATTTTGTTTGGGATGCCAGTTGTGAAGAGAGCTTTGCTTTATTGAAGCACAGTCTGACGTCCGCACCAGTGTTGTCAGTTCTGGAGGGAACATGTGGGTTTGTTGTGTACAGTGACGCTTCTAAGTCTGGGTTGGGTTGTGTTTTGATGCAGCACGGTAAGGTAATTGCTTATGCTTCTCGTCAGTTGAAGCCTTATGAGAAAAACTATCGGACTCACGCATGGAGTTAGCAGCAGTTGTGTTTGCCCTAAAAATCTGGAGGCATTACTTGTATGGTGAAAAGATTCAGATGTTTACAGACCACCAGAGCCTTAAGTACTTCTTCACTCAGAAGGAGTTAAACGTGAGACAGAGAAGATGGCTTGAGTTGGTAAAGGACTATGACTATGAGATCTTGTACCATCCAGGTAAGGCCAATGTTGTGGCTGATGCCTTGAGTAGGAAGACGTCGCATTTTGTAGCCTTGTTGAGTTCCTAGCTTCCATTGCGGAAAGAGTTAGAGCGAGCTGGTATAGCACTGTTGTTGGGAGAGGTTACCGCCAGGGTAGCCCAGTTGACTGTCCAGCCTTCGATCAGAGAGAGGATCATTGATGGTCAGCTGGTGATCCCGAGTTGAGCAGGTTGATTGCTAGAGTTCAGGCACATGGTGATTTTGATTTTGTGGTAGCACCAAATGGTGGTCTGAGATTTAGAGGACGCTTTTGTGTGCCAGCAGACGCTGGACTGCGAGCTGAACTGCTCACCAAGGCTCACAGTTCCCCGTTTACTTGGCACCTGGGGGGTACCAAGATGTATCAGGATCTTAAGTAGACCTTCTAGTGGAATAACATGAAAAGAGACATTGCAGAGTTTGTTAGCCGGTGTCTCCCTTGTCAGCAAGTGAAGGCTCCTAGATAGAAACCCGCAGGTTTGTTGCAGCCACTGAGCGTGCCTCAGTGGAAGTGGGAGGAGATCTCCATGGATTACATTTCTGGGTTATCGAGGACACCGAAAGGGTTTACTCAGATCTGGGTTGTTGTTGTTCATTTGACCAAGAGTACGTACTTCATTCCTGATAGGGTCACTTATACCGTAGAACAGTGGGCATAGTTGTTCTTAGAGTAGATTGTTCGGTACCATGGGGTGCTAGCGAAGATTGTGTCTGATCGAGATTCCCACTTTACTTCTCACTTCTAGAGGGCACTTTAGAAAGGTTTGGGTGCTGAGTGTAGTTTCAGCACCGCATTTCATCCTCAGACAGATGGGCAGACGGAGGGGTGAATAAGATTATTGAGGACATGTTGCGAGCCTGTGTGCTAGATTTTTCAGGCAGTTGGGACCAGTATCTGTACTTGATGGAGTTTGCCAACAATAACAGTTACCAAGCGACGATTCAGATGGCTCCGTTTCAGGCCTCGTATGGTAAGCGTTGCAGGTCTCCAGTGCTCTAGGAAGAGGTTGGTGACAGACAGGTTTTGGGTCTCGAGTTGTTATAGCTGACTAACGCAGTTCAGAAGATCAGGGCTCGTATGTTGACAACATAGAGTAGGTAGAAAAGTTATGCCGATATTCGGCATCGAGACTTAGAATTTGAAGTCGACCAGCATGTGTTTTTGAAGGTGGCATCGATGTGTGGAGTTTTGAGGTTTGGTAAGCGGGGCAAGTTGAACCCCAGGTTTGTAGGGCCTTTTGTGATCCTTGAGCGGATCGGTTAGGTGGCGTACCAGTTGGCTTTGCCCCGTCTTTGGCAGTAGTGCATAACGTTTTCCACGTGTCGATGCTATGTCAGTATGTGGCAGACCCGTCTCACATTGTTGATTATGAGCCGTTAGAGTTGAATAAGGATTTGAGCTTCGAGGAGAAGCCAATGCAAATTTTAGCCTGGGAACATAAGACCTTGCGTAACCGAGAGATTAACCTGATATTGTCCTCTCTCGTCTTTGAGTAAATCAATATATCGTCTATAAACACAATGATAAAGCTGTCCAAGAATGCCTTGAACACCCTGTCCATCATGTCCATAAACGCAGCTGGGGCATTGGTCAGCCTGAAAGACATGACCATAAACTCATAATGACCATACCTTGATCTGAACGCTGTCTTTGAGATATCAGCATCCCAGATCCTTTTTTGATGGTACCCAGATCTCAAATCAATCTTAGAAAACACTGAAGCTCCCTGAAGCTGGTTAAACAAGTCATCTATATGCGGTAAAGGGTAGTTGTTCTTTACTGTGACCTTATTTAGCTCTCGGTAATCTATACATAGGCACATCGATCCATCCTTTTTCTTTACAAACAAAACTGGTGCTCCCCACGGGGACACACTCGGGTGGATGAATCCCTGATCAAGCATCTCTTGCAACTGTACTTTGAGTTCTCGTAACTCAGCTAGCGCCATTCGATACGGAGCTTTGGAGATAGGGAGAGTCCCTGGCTCAAGCTCAATGGTAAAGTCCACCTCTCTCTGCGGGGATAAACCCTGTAACTCCTCAGGGAAGATATCTGTGAACTCCTGTACTACTGGTACCTGGCCAACAGACAACGGGGCACTACTTTCACTTGACAACCTTGCTAAATAGCCTCAAGCTCCTCGAGCTAACAAACGACGAGCTTTCACTGTTGAAATGATCGGCGGACACACTCCGCTTTGAACACCGCGAAACTTGAAGCTCTATTTCTTGGGTAGTTTAAACATGACTTCCTTCTGGCGGCAATCTATCATTGCATGGTTCTTAGCTAACCAATCCATACTAAGGATAACGTCAAAACCACTCATAGGCAGGACTATGAGGGTAGCTACTAAATGCACTTCAGATATCTGTATAAGACCACTCTTAACTTTCTCGCTGGCTAACATAATTACTCCCGAAGGAGTTGCAACACACAGCTCGAACCCAAAGGTTCGAGTTCCAAACAAACTTGTCTAATAAATGAATCAGATGCAAACTAGTGGGTCGAGCCCGAATCAAACAACACAAAAGCATAGTGATCTAAGACAAGCAGCGTACTTGCAACTGTGGCATCAGTCCGCTCTGCCTTCTAGCGAGTTGTAGCAAAACCTTGGCCCTACTGCTAGGCTGGCCTGGCAACTGCTCAGTCCTGGGGGAAAAATCTGGCCAAGTGCCCTTCCTTGCCACACCTGTAGCAAGCTCGGGGTGAAGCTCCACAACCTCCAAAGTGCGACTTGCCACATCTATTACACTGAGCCAGCTACCTGACTGCACTCTGCTGGCGGTCCTACTGTCGGTGCTGGGGTCGACGCTGATCCCGACCTCGAGACTGGCCTAAACGGTGAGTCTACTGTCCACCCGAACGGGATCCACTGGAAGACTCAAACTTCCTCTTCTGACCAGAGTGTTGCTAAACAAACTGAGCTGGTGCATCTAGGACTTGCACCGGCGGGTACTTAGAATTATAAATGGTGGCCAGCTTCACGGCTCTAGCATACGTCTCAGAAGCGAGTGATTGTACATCTTGAGCAACCTCCTTCCTCAACCCGCCAACAAACTTTTTAATCTTGAGCTCCTCTGTGGCTATGAGCTCTAGAGCGAAGTAGCTGAACTCTGAGAACTTCTTCTCATAATCGGTTATGCTATCCGTCCCCTGCTTCAGATTTAAGAAGGCCTCTGCCATCTTCTATTAATCCTCCTCACTGATGTACTTGGCTCTGAACTCGGTTATAAAGAACTCTCAGGTGGCTAGTGGAGACCCTACAGGTTTGCCCCTGTAGGTAGACTCCTACCACCAAACTACTGTGTCTGTCAACACATGGGCTGCACATCTCGGCCTCTGCACGTCAGGACATCCTATCACTTGGAAGATGTACTCTATCTTGGCCAACCACTTTACCGCTACTAATGGGTTCTCAGAAGCGCTAAACTTGGTAGGCTTCCACTTGGTAAAGTCCTTGAGCCACTTACCGAACTCGGTGGCTCCATCAGTGTCATCTGACTCATCTGTCTCATCAACGAGATCCTGCTAATCCTGCCCTCTAGGAGGGTTCACTAGGGCTGCTGGGGGTGCCTGCTGAATCAGTTGGGTCAGCTGGGCTATCTCGGCCTGTAATGGCCAAGTTTTCCATTCCAGTTCTCCAGGTATGTTCAGTTCCTTTTTCAGTTGTTTGGTTGGGCCGTTAGGGCAGTTTGAGCCTCTAGGGGCATTTTGGTAATTTTTCCTTGAGGGGTAGTCTCGTTATTATCCAGGGTGTCAAAACTATTTCTATTTTTGCTGAGTTCAGGTTTCCCTTCGGTTTTAGGTTTTCTGGAGCTAGTGTTCCTGTTTAAGGAGTTTGGAGACTCTTTTGGTTAAAAAAGGAAAAAGAAAGAAAAAGGTGACTTCGCTAGGATTCGAAGCCGGAACCCCTAGAAGGACACGTGTCATGATCTCGTTAACCCTCCTTGTTTTGCCAAGAATTAAAAGCCTAGCCGCACTCTTATTCTTCTCCAAATACATGAACTCTTTCTCTTTTTCCTCTTTTCTTCTCCCAAGTGCTGAGATCACCATTCCCCTTTCTCCTTCGCCGATCAGCCCACTCCATACCCAAGCTTCTTTGTTGAAACATTTTTTCCTTCTCCCGAGCACCAGCAACCGAGATTGCCAGCCTAGGTGACCTTTTCCTTCGTCGCAGCTCATTGTCGCCGTGCTCTCCGAACCGCACAGATCCAGTTGCGTCACAGCTTCGCTTTGCCCATATCGAGCTTTCCACCTCGTAGCTCATCAGATCCCCTTCTTCCGCGATCGCTAGCCAGCCTGTTCGCTTTAGGTACATTTTACCAAGCTCTTCTCGCTGTCTGTTGGTTTTCCCGTGTCTTGATATCAAGATCTGTCGCCTGTTCATTTTTTAGTTGAGTCCGCAAATGCACAACGCCGAGACCTCACCCGTCTACTCGTCTGAGTCAATCCACTACGAAGCTTCGTCTTCCGAGTTTTGCCACAGCGAGCCCTTCGCCCACGTTGACTCGTAGTTCCTTGTCTGCCTCACCGAGCCTTGCACTTCGCCCAACTATCTGTCGCTTCGCAGTAAGCCTTACCGAGAGTTCGCCTTCACCGAGGCCCCGCTACCGAGCCAATTCTTCTCAGTTTTGGGTAACTCTTTCTCGAGTGTGTTTTGGTTATTTCGTTGGTACAGCTGCTCGAGTAGTATTTAATTTGTGTTTGTATGTGCTATTTGTTAGGCTTATTGGATCTGCAGCTCAAGGAGCATTTTCTGTTTGTTGTATTTCTGCTTGTTTCTAGGTAAGGATTTCTTGTCGGGGTTATGTGGACCCTGCGAGACTTCTTTGATTGCATTCTTGTTTACTTGCTTTACTATTACGTGCATGTTTAGTGGATAGGAACTTTTATGCTGATTTGTTCTGCTAGCATGTTTGACTCATGTTTTCACATGTTAGTGCCATGCTAGGTTTGTTCTTCCAGCATGCTTGATTCCTATTTTAATCTTGTAGTACCATGCTAGGCTTAATTGTTGTTGAGCACGTTTGAATGATAAGAAACAGGGTTGGGATTCTTAGATAGAACGTGTTAGGTTGTCATCATCTAGAGGCTGAGAGTGAACCAACGTATGTGTCCCCACTAGTCAGGCTGTGAGGACAGATTCCTTACCCCCAGTAGCTGGGTGTGGAGTAGCTACCACATCGGCATAAGCCTAGTCTATACCCTGCTAGAGCGGAACCCTGCCAACGGTATAAGTCTGTCTTGGCCGGTTCTTAGCTTCAGGCGTCAGTGGTATTCAGGCTACTACAGTTGAGTGCCGAGGGTCTCGCACTACTGTAGATTAGTGACACCGCTTTCGAGTCTTTAGGCATGTGTACCTGAACTGGCGTAGTATGTCCTTAGGCCTCTACATTTATGCAGTTTGCAGCAGCATGCAGTGTGCACGCACACGCTTAGGCACCGGGCAGAGAGCTCCCTCGAGCTAATGTTCGTGAGTACACCACTTCCTTTCTGAGTCTAGAGCCAGACATCGGGTACTCTTCTAGATGTCCCAAGACCAGTTTAGAGAGCTGGTCAGGACCAGCTGTTGAGCGGTCAATTTGGCCGAGGGCCTCGAGGGACCCTCGAGGATATCTGTTCAGGATCAGTTATTGAGTTGATCACTTGGCTGGGAGTTAGAGACTTCCGATGACCTAGGAGATTTATGGACATCTTGTTCCAGGGTTCTGTGTTGGTAACTGTTTGCTTGTATCCTTGGATGCTAGATGATGCGTTGTTTCGTACTGTATCCTAATTGAGGATTCTTATTGAGTGCCTTTGTACTCACCCTTATTTTGTGTTGTTTTTTCACCAGGTAACTTGGGACAGCACTAGGACGGCTAGCGGAGGAGCTGTATGATCATGGGAGCTGCCGGTGCCACTCTGTCTATTTTTATGTTTTTATTTGATTATTCAGCATGTAGTATGACACGGAGTCCTTAGTGGGAATTTTGCATATTGTGTTTTAAACTGTTTTAGGATGTTGAATCAAATACTGGCCAGGAACTTATTTTTTTAACAATGGAATGTTTTAATTTTTAAGGAATTTTTTTATTTGCTTACCTTGTCTTAAATGTTTTAAATGCATGCATGCTGAGTAAGGACCAGGTTTAGGACCATTTTTAGGTTGGGTCCTTACAGTGCCCGAGACTCCTCCCTTTGCACTGCAAGCTGTGCCTGGATCTCAACTCTCTGTTCAGCCAACAGTTTGACCATCATCTCTCTCATGGTCGAAGCTGTCAGCCCTAGAACCGTGGATAATTAAGAAACTACCTCTGAAGGTAAAATTACCAAAATGCCTCTAAAGGCTCAAACTGCCCTAATGGCCCAACCGAACAACCGAAATAGCAACTGAACATACCAGGAGATCCAAAATGGAAAACTGGGCCGTTACACACTAACTCACTACCTCAATCTTGGCAGGATCCACTGCAATGCCATCTTCAGAAACAACGTGTCCAAGGAAGGCCACTTGCTCTAACCAAAAATCACACTTGGAGAACTTGGCATACAACTGGTTTGCTCTCAAAGCTGTCAAAACTTGTCTTAGGTGTGAAGCATGGTCCTCTCTAGTCTTTGAGTAAATTAAAATATTGTCTATGAACACGATGTCGAAGCTGTCCAAGAATGCCCTGAACACCCTGCCCATCATATCCATAAATGCTGCTGGGGTGTTGGTCAGCCCGAACGACATGACCACAAACTCGTAATGACCATACCTCGACCTAAACGCGGTTTTAGGGATGTCAGCATCCCGAATCCTCAACTGATGGTACCTGGATCTCAAATCAATCTTAGAGAACATCGAAGCTCTCTGAAGCTAATTAAACAAGTCGTCTATACGTGGCAAAGGATACTTATTCTTTACGGTGACTTTATTCATGTAAGGACCCGACCTAAAAATGGTCCTAAACCTGGTCCTTACTCAGCATGCATGCATATAAGGGATTGAATACAACGTAAGCAAATGAAATTCATTAAAATTAAAACATTCCAAACATAACCTTGTTAAAAACAAACAAGTTCCTGGCCAGTGTTCATTCAAAGATCCATAAACAGTTTTAAAACACAAATGCAAAAATCTTTCTATGGACTCCATGTTCAACTACATGCTGAATAATTAAACAAAAGACATAGCATAGACAGAGTGACACCAGCAGCTCCCATGATCATACAGCTCCTCTGCTAGTCGTCCTGGTGCCGTCCCAAGTTACCTGGTGAAAAAACCACAGAAAATAAGGGTGAGTACAAAGGCACACAGTAAGAATTCCCAATCGAGGTACAGTACGAAACAACATATCATCTAGCATCCAAGTATACAAGCAAACAGTTACCAACACAGAACCCTGGAACGAGATTTCCATACAACTCCTAGGTCTTCGAAAGTTTCTAACTCCCGGCCTAGTGATCAGCTCAATAACTGATCCTGAACAGATATCCTCGAGGGTCTCATACTCTCGGCCAAATGACCAACTCAAAAGTTGATCCTGAAATAGATATCCTCGAAGGTCTCTTACCTTCGGCTTAAGTGATCGCTCAACAGTTGGTACTGACCAGCTCTCTAAACTGGTCCTGGGACATTCGAAAGAGTACCCGGTGTCTGGCTCTAGACTCGAAAAGGAAGTGATATAGTCACGGACATTAGCCTGAGGGAGCTCTCCGCCCGGTGCCTAACGAGTGTGCGCGCACACTGCATGCTACTGCAAACAGCATAAATGTAACGGCCCAGTTCTTCATTCCAGTTTCTCAGGTACGTTCGGTTAGTTTTTCTGATGTTCGGTTGGGCCGTTAG
>JBBMKA010000026.1:4380186-4392077 GCA_037833695.1 Sechiopsis laciniata | reverse complement strand
GGAAAAAACAAAAACCCACCAAGTAGGAGACGACACGTGTCTCACTAAAAAACAAAGAAGGCTAACGGATAAACACCCCATATACAACGACATCGTTTAAAGAGAAACACGAAAAAAGAATGATACAAACAATGAAACGCAGTGTTTTAACCTCCTTCTCCAATACATATGAAGAAAAAAAAACCCTCATCAAAAGTAAAATGGAAAGAATTGAGAAAGAAATTGGGCTAAAAAAAAAAGAATCTCAAGTCTGAATGAAATTGAAACAAAAAAAAATGGAAATTGTTTGGTGGGATGAGGCTGAGAAGAAGAGATGAAGAGAGTGATTGTGTAGAGAGGGAATATGAACTCAGGTTATTTGTTTAGTTATTCTATAAATTTGTGGTTTTTTTTTCTTCTTTTTCTTAGCAGCTCAAGTGTCTTTATGCATAACAATTCTATTCACTTCAATACAGTGAGGATTGAGGACACCTAAAACAAAAGAAAAATGTATCATTTTAAATATATTGATATTTTATATGGAGAGACAAAAGATATATATTTGGTTCAATTTTGTATCTTAATTGATTTCAAAACACAATTATTTAGATGGGTCAATTTTTCTTTGGATTGTGATGGTTATTTTGTTTTCTTATTAATCATCTACATTTTTTTTGGGTTTTTTTACATCCAATTTTCCTAAATTAATTGAGTTTCGACTAGGTTTTCATCAGTTTTTTCTCAAAAATTGAGATTGGAGAATAAGTTAATATTTATGTGTAAATTTGAAGTACTGTATTCCAAATAACTTTCTAATCCAAACAAACCTTTGATATTTTTTTTAAAAAAATTCAAAATAATAGATATGAGAAATATTTGTTATTAATTGGATTCTCTTATAATATTATTTGGATAATATTGATTCGGCGGATTATTTATTTATTTATATATATATATATATATATATATTAGTAGAAACGTTTTCTCTTATTTTATTTTTTAAAGTTGATTCTAATATTTTGTATTACATTTTAATAGACAATATCTTAAATACCTTATATTTATATTTAATTTGTTTAGATTCAATTTTTAGGTACATTTTCTTTTAAAAAAATTAATTACATTTAAAAAGATTTAAATGTAAATAATTTATTTTCTAATCTAACTAGTTTGATTTTTTTTTAGATCTCTCTTTCAAATTATGTAAATTTTTAAAATGATAACGAATACTATCATCTTATATCATATCTCAAATTGTTGCTTAATGAAAATTGTTTTTTATGTTATAATTATGTTTCAAAATGAATCGAATGTCATTTGTTATTCATCTATTATCAAGAAAAAACAAATCGAAGAGTATATATTTAATTTTTTTAAAAAATGCATAAAAAATGTTAAATAAAAATTTATCTTAACTTAATCCATACACCAAACAACAGTCAGCTTAACTTAATCCTGTTTAACTTAATCTGTCTACCAAATACAGATTAATTTAATCCTCAACTTAATTTAATATTCAACTTAAAATACCGACTAACTTAATCCTAATCCCTGAAAGGAACAAAAAGAATATAATAAAAAACAAGCTCCCAAAAAAGTAGTAGGAAAAAAAGAAGTGAAATAATAATAATAATAATAATGCATTTAGTCCAAGGGTGACTGAGAATATAAATACAACTCACACAAACCCCTTTCCTGTGTCAAGGCACAGCCATCGTAGAAGGAAGACACCAAAATCAAAATGGCTTGTTTGGAAACGTACAAGAGCCCAGACAAAAAGGGACACTACCCTCCAATGAGCCCAAGACTGTCCTTTTCCAAGGACTTCGTCCAAACCCATAACCCCACAGCTCATCATCCAAACACCCCCCCAAAAATCTGCCCCTCCGATTCGAACGACTTCGAATTCTCTGCACCCACCAATCCCGTTGACCAACCACCCATGACCGCCGCCGACAAGCTCTTCTTCAACGGAAAATTGCTGCCCACTCTCAGAGACGAGCTTCTTCTCGACGACGATGACGACGTGTCGCCCAAAGGCCCGCCCAAATGGAGAGAGTTTTTTAGCCTTAAGAGGTCGGTTGATGGGCGCTGCACTGCCACTAATAGCCAAGGGAAAATGCCCAAACTAGCCCTCGACGATAAGCCTCAAATTCCTACTCCGCAAACTAGATCTGTGCTTTTTTGATATTTGTTGTTTTGAGGTTATTTGTGATATTGTCCATTGTCTTTTTGTTTTGTCTGAGGTAATTGGTATATTTTGGTTGTTTCTGTACAAATTTGTGTGTGATTTGTGTTTTGCAGTTATAAGAGCATTTGTCTTCACTAGTTTTAACTTTAATCATGAATTTCAATCACTAGTTTGTTACGATAATTAGTAGAATTAGATGTTTGCCTTTTTCCTTTTGAATTCTAAATAGATCTCGAGTTTGGAATCCATCGACGGCAACAACAAAAAAAAAGAATGAACACAAAAAGAGGAGGGTATTAAAAAAATAGATGAACTAGTCTCTCACCACCGATTGATATTGATCTCATGACCATGTTATCTAATATGTTGTCAACATTCATTATTCGATTTAAGATTGGTGAACCAAAAAATGACACCATTTGGAGGAAACATGTTGAGGACCTACATTGAGAAGTGAGAAAAACTCTTAACAATTTAAATTGTTTTCGAGATGGATGACAATGACCAACTATCTAATAGGCACCCTGTTAGAACTGCTTCAAACCAAGTAAAATAACACCTAAAGAATAATTATAAAAGTGCTTAGAAAAAGAGACTCAAAAGAGAAATATAGGATTTAACAAGGTTCACACATGACTCGAAGACCTTTCTCTATTAGTTTTTTTCTTTTCAAAAGTCTCATAAAATGACACACACTAACTTGTCACATAAACTCTTCCGATAGCGCCAAACAAGATGATCAAGATCCATGAGGAAACCTTTGGTGTTAGCAGGGTTTTGGGGTTCAAATTGTATTCTGTTTAGTGTTGCATTAGATAGTTTGAAGCATAACTATATTGGATGGGGTGCTTGTAATTTATACATGGGTTGGTGAATATAAATGGGTTATTTTGGAGAGAGTTTGTTGTTTGTTCTGAAAATTTTGTTGAACTTTGCTAGCGGTAGAATCTCTTTGCTCTTTCTTTCTTGATTTTCTCTAAAATGCAGAATGGTTCTATTCAGTTGTACAATATTCTCTCTACTTTTTTTTTGTGTGATTATGACCATCAATTTCAATAATCTTGGCAATTAAAGTAGCTGTTCATTTTGTTTCAGTATCACTATGGTCTCATTGATTATATGATTTCTTACCTACATATCATGAGTTGACAACGTATGTAGTTAGCCTGCCATCTATGTGTTGATGAAGTCACGAACTCACTAAAGAGATAGTGCTAGATGAAATTGGACCTTTTCTGTACTTGATGAGCTTGTTCGTGAGTATTGCATCTACCGTGGAATTGTGGATTCTGGTCGTGGAGCTCTCTATGGTATAACTCAAACTTTTATTCTTTCTTTTTATCAATAAGCTTTTATGCCTTCGTCTCCAAGGAGTGGCACGGTGGTCAAAGACTTGAGTTTTGAAGGTGTGCTTCTCTCAAAGTCCTAAGTTCGAGACTCACTTGTAACATTAATTTGTAAACACTTCTCGTGTCTTCATTCTTTCAATGTCTCCTGGTCCTGATCTAGGGATATGTGTGGTTACCCTGGGTATAGTAAAGCGAAGTTTCGATTTCATGATTTAAAAAAAGAAAAAAAAAAGCTTTTATGCCTTCTTAACTCGTTTGTCATTTCTTGATAATCAGGGATGTAAAGTCTCTTCAAAAGCTAATTAATCAGAGCTAGAGTATTGTTCTTCAAGGAATTTTACTTCTTTTGAAGTGGACTATGCAACCAGTATACTTTCGAATGGTGAAATTTCTGTCAGTTATTCCCGTGTGGATAGTTCTCCTGAAAATATTGCTGATATGACCGGTTCACAAGGTAATGAGGTTGAATTATGATAGGCATAACCACATCATAGAGTGACCTAGTGGTCAAGAGAGCCTTAAAAAGCTAAGAGGCGATGAATTCATTCAATCCATAGTGGCCACCTACCTAAAAATTAATTTCCTACAGTCTTTCTTGACATCCAAATGTAGGGTCAGGTGCGCGTAAGTTGTCTCGGAGAAGATTGTAGCACCAGTGATCCGATTCATGTGGAAGGAAATAACGCCCTGGATCCAAAATTTTTAGTGCAAAATCCAATTTTCCTATTCCAACTTAAGCAGGTGAATTGATTTAACGAGGTTAAGTATGAGTTTTCCTTTGATACTCGTCATACTTGCTACGCTGCTAGCTAGTCATTTATTGATTAAGGTATGTTGTTTGAGGAGAGTGGTTGTTTATTTTCAGTTTAATTGTCCAAATGTTTCTTGAAAACAATGTATCCAATGTCTTCTTAACATTGAAAGATTGGCATATGTTGTTGAACTTATTGCATATTTCGTTGCAATTTATTTCCGGTTCCTATGATCCAGGTTGAATTTCTTAGGGTTGCATGACCTCACTTGGGGCCATTAGCCGCTGCCGCTGATGATTCTTCCTTGTTGAAGCACTTAAAAGGAGACTTTATTGGCTTTGCTCCTGCCCAACGAAGATATTCTTGGTAAAGGCTTTATAAATGCCTTTTCTTATTAATTCTCTTCAGATAACCATCATGGGAGTGGTCTGGTGGTCAAAACCTTATAACATTTAAATGTCAAGAAAATTTCTAGGTAGATGGCTACCATGAATTGAATATATCATCTTTTAGTTTCTTAATACTTAAGTTGCACGCAAGTCGATACAGATAGTCACCGATATCATTTTTTTTTTCTTAAATGCCTCTTGAGGTACGAGACAGTTTGTTATCTGATAGGAAACTTATAAACAATTTCATTGGTATATGACAAAAGAAATCCTCTGTGATAATTACAAAAAAAAAAGTTCTCCAATTAGATAAAAGAGTCTGATGACCATAATTACAAAAGGGATGAGTAAATATATAAAAGAGGACAAATATCTCCATAGACATGCGGACTTTTGGGTGAAACAAAAAACAAACCTGTGAAAATTTTATCTCAAAGTAAATAATATCATACAAATGTAGAGATTCCTTGAAGGTTTGTTGTAGCTTAACATGTGAAGACTAGAGTGTTTCTTTCAAGCCAAAAAGCCTTAAATTCTAGAGAAATGCATATATAAAATTGATTGAAAGAGTCTTCTTTTTTTAAACTTGATGAGCAAGTTGAATGGAGTAAAAGTGACCCCAAGCCAAGTAGTATACCACCCAAACTCTTGCTGAATGAAAGACCAAAATGCAGAGGCAAAAGCACTTCAAAAAGTCAAAAAGTGTTTACGCAAGCATGTCTCAGCCCAAGTAATAGGGAAGGTTGCAGCGACAAAACTAGTCACTACTACCATATATATATATATGTATATATTACTGTCTGGGTGAGCTTGCGTACATCTCGACTAATGTCACCAGACATACCGTTTGACCCTACAATATTTGGATGTCAAGGAAACTCGTAAGAAATTAATTTCTAGGTAAGTAATCACCGTAAATTGAATCCATCACCTTAAGCATTTCAAGACCCTCTTTGATTATTTGAGCCACCCTATGATGATTGATCAGATACTTTTATAGATTTTAAACAGTTTTTAGTGACAGATTTTATATTTCTCGTCTGTATTGTTTCCATTTGTAGACCACTAACCATTTGTGACCACTTTGTATTATATACTAAATATAATATACTATATGCGAGCAGGTGAAAGAACGTGATAATGGCATATTATAATATTTGACTTATAGGCGATAAACTTGTGTAACCTTTGAATTTTTCTCTATCAGAAAGAGAACAAAATACACCAAACATCTTGTTTTCAGCAAATATACAACAATATGAACTACAATGGAGTGATTTAGTGATCAAGAAGAATCTTAAATAACTAAGATGTGATGGTTCAGTCTATGGTAGTCACCTATCTAAGAATTAATTTTTAATAAATTTCGTTGACATATAAATGTTATAAGATCAGACGAGTTGTCTCATGCAAATAGTTGTGGTGTGCAAGAGTTTGCATGAGTTTCTATAATCTTATTCAAGAGTTTCTTGCTTTGTCGAGGGCTGATGCCATTCATCTTTTCCTTACCCACCAAACACTACCTTCTTTTATCTTTCTTTTCGTGCGCATCCAAACGCCCCCTATTAATGGAAATGCAGAGACGGTCATCTAGCAATTATTTGCATAAATCGGCATGTAAAAGTTGTAGCTTTATGATGGGATTCATTTTGTTTTATCACTTGTCTAAACATTATATCGTTCATTTTGTGTTCTTCCATTACTTGTATACCATCTTTGTATATATGTTAGAGCTACATTTATGGGCCGGTGGATGCATAAAACGTCTGTTCAAACATTATTATTCCTTGTGTTCTCTCATTGTATCTCTATTCTTTTGATATATTTTGGTGTTGCGTCTTAAAAACACACTAATAATGTCCTCAATTTAGGAAAGTGAAACTCTAAATTCTCAAGTTATAAAAAAAGATCAATTAGAAAAAAAAAAAAAAAAAAAAAAGTGATATGCAATGCAAATGCAACTACTAGTGGAGAAAAAATCTAAAACAATTTTGGTTAGGGTTTTTTTTTTTTTTTTTTGAGAATATCAATTTTGGTTAGGTACTAATGCTAATTTAATCAATTCAACAAATGATGAGAAAAATTGGTGAAAGTGTTAGCTAATTTTTGCTTTTTATATATTGATTGAAAAGTTCTAACATATGTAGAACCTCCCATCTAGTTTTATTTCTACTCGGAATCCCATTATTATTTGATAATAATAATAATAAATAAATTATTTTTTTTGACAATATATGTGACAAAAGAACCAACCCTCTTTTTCTCAAAAAAAAAAAAAAGAAAAAAAAGACCAAACCTCTAACCTTTAACCTCAAGATAACTAATTCAACCCTTGAACTACTCTTTTTTTATTATTGTTATATAAAAGTAGTAATTAACATTTATTAAATAATATAGCACAAAGAAATTAAAGGTTCAAGACATAATTTTAGAAGTTCCGAACTACAATAGAATACAATAAATGAAAGTTGGAAATTTTAAATCCCTCCTTTTTTTTTTTTTTTTGAGTATACATTGGAGAGGAAGACAAATATCGATTTTCGAGATCGATGACGTTAGTGTTAAACTGATTTACAACTAAATAATGAAATAATTGCAGCACAAATCCATTAAATTTAAATCTCTCATTTATAAAATGCAAGCGATGGGACAAATTTAATGAGGCCACCATGACCATGATTTCCACACAGGAAAAAGTAATTATTACAATCCATATTCATATGGTACATTTTTATTCAATTGCAGCTCTCTTCCTCACCTTTTTAGGGAAAAAATACAATAATTTTACAGTCAGAAAAAAGCATAAGTAAATGGGGTTTCCCTTCAAAAAAACAAGAAATTATTCATTACATTTGCTGAAATCATATCAGCGTGGGATGCACGTTTTCATCTTCTTTCCTTCCATTTGTCATCATTTGAAAGCTTCAAATTCAAGGCACTTCTTTTAATTTACATGCTCGCTTCTATTTACATCTTTGCTTGGTTTTCCCTAATAATTTTGTTATATAAACGTCATTGTTTGTTTGAAGAAACCGACTTTAATTTAATTAAACGGTTTATTAAAAGTCAATATTGACTGATAGGTATTGAATTTTCTTTTTGACTGATTCGTATAATGTGTATATATAATATTTGTGGAGAAAAATGAAATATTTGCTTTCTTTTTATTTTTATTTTTTGAGATTACATCGGAAGAGGAGAATAAAATTCATAATCTCATTATCATTGAACTAATACTTTTTTTTAGAAGTGTATAGAAAAATCAATAACGCGAACAATTCGGAATACTCAATCAAAATCGTAAAAATTGGATTAGGTTGGATTTTGATTTTCTAATTATGGTTAGATTGGATTGATTTTAGGGTTGACTAATTTTTTATTCGTTCAACCTAACCCAATTGAACTAAAGAATAATATATTTATATATATATGTGTGTGTGTATGTGAGAGAAAAATTATAGGTTCTTAGCATATTGATAAATAACATGTACTAAAAAAATAATTAATTAATCTAAGTTCAAATGTAGTATTATCCATATTTTATTCATCTATTTATATATTTACAAATCTAAGTTCAAATGGGCAAATATTTGCAATGAAACATAAATTTTGTCAAGTTGTTTTATTATCACTTGCATATGTTGGACATGATGGAAGATTGTCCAATCCAAAAATTTAAATTTATTCCAAATATCTCATAACTTAACCTAGATGAGACTATGTACCCTCCTACTCTGATTGGCAATGAAATATTTGCCCATGCTTAGAATATATTAAATTTGCCCATGCTTAGAATATATTAAAGAGTTTAAATTTGAATATTAATTAAGCAAGTTGAAAAATTGGCCAGAGTTAAATAGAAAAGGAGTTTTATGTCACATCTGGTATCATTTTTCTTTGATATAGTATATCATAATAATCTTCATGTGGAAAATTCAAATTGATCATTTATAAACATTGAACTTTATTTTTTGTTCATAAAATAACTTAGCACAGGGGTTCAATAGTGAATTCTTAAGAAACATCATCTAGTAATTGAACTGATCAAGGAACAAAATTTGGTTCAACATTTAAACAGTAAAAGTTAGTCAAATTCTATGGGTTATTAAGATGTTTGGAAAAGTGGTTCCAAATTCCAACGGGAAGATAGTCCGAATGAGGGGCCATTTTTCTAAAATATAACTTTATCTAATAAACTTTTAGTGACAAGATAATATCGAAACTTTTTTTTTTCTCTCTCTTCTCCAAGTTTTTTACAAGACAATTTAGAATGGCATGTCTAATCGATCATCATAACTAATCATTTTTCAGAGGAATTTTAGGTAACTTAATAATCATTTTGTTGTATAAAAACAATCATTTTATTTTTAATATTTTATTAAAATATAATTGAACTTGTTCCTTATCATGTCTCCTATGATCTACTTTTTCATAAACTTACACGATGTAATTGTGATTAAAAAGCATGGAAATGGTCATAAGTTTTTCAAACCGGCTAACTTTACAGTTCAACCAATAATATGATGTCACGTGACAAAATTTAAGTTATACAAATGAATTTTCTTATTATAGACTCTATAATATATAAATAAATACGATATTTTTTAAAAAAATTATTATGATCAAATGACATTTTACTAAATGATTGGTTAGAATTGTAGAAGCCCAATTATGAAATAAGGTTGATAAAAGTTTTTTAGTTCAAGTCAAGAGTGAAGCTATATTAGAACTCATTTGGAGTTCACTAATATTGTGATACACAAGTTCATTTGACATTATTGTAACATGAACAGATTTCAAACGCTAATTAAGTGGCCAAGATTCTAAAGGTGTGAACACAATGAAATTATAGCTTTTTTTTTTTTTTGAGATTATAACAATTTAAGAGTAGGGAATTTCAACCCATGACCTCATTGATGTCATCAAATCACTGCTTTTATTGACTTGAAATTATAGGGTTGGAATGCAAGTAATTGAATATATTAATATGATGATACATCATACATGTCTTTTATTGAGCAATTAAATATATGCCCAACACAAGGATAGTATAAATAAGGTCTCAAAGACATTGTCAAGATAGTGACTTAGGAAAAAGGCAAGAAAAATCCCGATCTCTTTCATTCTCCTAAAAATTTAATTTAAAAGAAATTGGATATATAAATGAAAGAAATATGTCATACCAATGAAGTACATAAGTAACAAAAAAAAAGCACTTGATAAATTAGCACATCATCTTAAATAGATAAATAATTGACAACCCTAAGTAGTTCGCTTTAAATGTTTTTTTCTTTTAGTATTTGTAAGTTTCTAGATTAATTTATACATTTTGATCATTTTTATCGAATTATAATTATTTAAATTTGATTGTTTATGAAACTTGGAGAAATTAGGTTTTAAGATTATATGACACCATTAATTGAACTCATGTCGTTTAAATTTTTAAGATAATTTTTTATAACTAAGTCAACCTATAATAAATTATTTGTTTTTTTTGAATTAACCTAGGATAATTCTAGTCAATCTTAATGTGACTAACCTTTTCAAGCTACCAAACACACATTCAAATAAACATTAACGTTATTTAAAAAAAAACACATTAACGACATACTCCACTCCAATAACCTTTTGATCTTGAGTTGAAGATAATATATATGCAAATCTTACGTTAAACTAAAACTTAAGGAGCTATAATCTCTATTATGAATCACACATTAGATAAATTTTTAATATGATAAGAAATCTTACTTTACTATAAACATTTGTTATGTACACCTTCCCATCTAACATATGTGAGTTTCCATCTAAACTTTACTATTTTCTAATTAATATTACAAAGTTACCTTTGTAGATACCTATGTAGATGCCATTTTTTTTTTTTGAAAATCAAAAAATCGGAGTTTCACTCCACTATACACGATAACTACTATGTAGATACCATATTATTAGTTTCCATCTTTGCTATTTTGCAGACCAATAAATAAAAGTTATTTTACCGAATGGGTCAGTGGTGCGTTAATTATTTTGATGGGTGTTAATTCATTTCAACTACACGGTCAAGGATTCGAGCTTGTAAATCGGTATTTGAGACTTATATTATTTGAGAGCACTAGTGCCCTCCATGTAGGGTTTGTTGGTCCCCTTCCCCCAATTTATAGTAAAAAAAATAAAAATAAAAACTATTTTTGCAGGCCATTAGTTATTTTTTGTCACTTAATTAAATATATCTTGCAAATGTCGATATCTATATATGAAAGAAATAAACTTTAGACTAAGTATACACAAAAATGATTCTAAAAAAAAAATTAAAAAAAAGTATACAAAAAATGGTACATAAAGAGTTTCTTTTATATTGTATATCAACATCTTTACCATATTTATTATGGGTATGAAAAAGAAATTACAATATTTACAAACACTTTTTTGGTTTTTTTATATTTGTGACTGTCCGGACCAGTTTATGCGCACTTCAATTTTGTCACGGGACAATAGAGCTTTCCTTTCACCCTATCCTCTGGCTTCTCGTAGATAAGACCGCCTAACTCTACAATATTTGAATATAAAAAAAAACACGTTTTCTTTTAATAAATTCACAAATAACCCAACTAATTTGGTCACATATAGTTTTACTCTTTTTTTTTTTAATAAAATTATTTGTTTTACTTAATTATGTTTCAACGATAGAATTCTTACTGAACTAAAAAAAACTTTAGACTTTTTTTCTTGTTTTTTTACATGAAAAATAAAACAAAGAATTCTTACACTACTTCTAAAAACAGAGATGTCTAAATTGAAGGGATCACATTTATATAAGATTAAGATTGAATAAAATTTTGGCTCTTAGTATTGTAGATTTAAATATTCAATTTTAGTTTGTATATTTTTTATAAAATTTATAAACCACTATAAATTAGTATACTTGATAAAGAGGACCTGTGATCTAAAAGGCTCGCCTATTTAAAAAGTAAACAATAACATATTTTCAAAATTTAATATATATATATATATATATTTATTTATTTATTTATTTGAAAGGGATTAAAATAGAAAGTTCAAAGTATATAGAGTAAATTTGTATTTTAATCTAAAATTACAACTCACATTCTTTCCATTTTGGGTAGAAAAAAGAAAGAACGCTACTAATAATCTCTAGCAATAATCTCTAGCAATAGAGCGAGAGATCAAACTCATAAATCTTAATTCATATATAAATGTGATTGAACTATCGTTT
>JBBMKA010000026.1:4366879-4380086 GCA_037833695.1 Sechiopsis laciniata | reverse complement strand
AATAATCTCTAGCAATAGAGCGAGAGATCAAACTCATAAATCTTAATTCATATATAAATGTGATTGAACTATCGTTTACCGAGAGTATTACTTATAATGTAGCTAGTTGGTGGATTATCTTCTTTATTTAATAGTTATGAACTTTAATCTATAGCTTTAAATTGAAGAACTTTTCTTGCTCTTTTTGAATATCGATTTAATATAATATCGTTTTTCAAAAAAAAGCTACCATAGGAATTAATAATTTCTATTATTAGTGTATAAAAAAACCAATAATTGACCTGAGAATCTGGATTACCCAATCCAAAATGTAAGGGTTGTGTTGTGTTATAATTTTATTTGGTTGGGTTGTATTATAATTTCATTTGTGTTGAATTGAATTATGATTTTATAATTTTTATTGGTTGTGTCGATTCTTAGGTTGACTGATATTTGACTCGTCTAACCTAATCCTGCCCGAACCAAGGATAGTATTATATATATATGTTGTGCAAGATTCATTAATAAACTATTTCTTAGTATATTAGTAAGAAACATGCTTAAAAAAAAGTAAGAAACATACACTAATAAAATAAGTAACTTAATTATAAGTATAATATCATGTATTTTTTATTTTTTTTTTAATATACATTTACCTGTTATGATTTGAGTTTTAAAAGAGAAAATGAGATTAATCCTAACCAGAGAACTTAATCCCAACTCAAAATTTAATATGTAGAGTTGGACGAGTTGGTGAATGTACCAACCAAAAAATTTAAATTGGTCTAAAAAAATCTCTTAACATAACCCAACTCGATTATGTACGCACCTAATCTTCCGATTTTAAATAATTAGAGGGTGTATCATTCTCCACCCATCTAAAAAAACCCCTGAAAAAGGGATTGTTGCAATAATCAAATCATATTCCCAACATTAAAATACGAATTAATTAAAGCCAGGCTATCACTGTTGCAAGAGGTAATTAATTTCTAGACCTTTGATGATTAATTTCTCACTAATTTAATCCAAAAAAAAAAAAAGGCATCACAGTCCAGCAAAGGGCTCCTCTTTTTTCCTTTTTCTTTTCTTTTTACCCCTCCTACATTGACCCACTTTCATTCTTTGACGCGGCTCTGCAACTTTCTTGCACGGATCATTAAACAAATTTCCAATTTTTGTTTAGAATTTAAAAAACAGACCAGAGCCCATTAAATTACGCGTCGGCTTGTTTCTTCTTGCTCTGTGCGCATCACGTGGCGTAATTGCCTTCTTCACCGGCTCCTCTCTCAGCCTGTTTTTGAACCGAAGAAAAAGGGTTTACGGTTTTCAGCTTAAATCTGTACTCTGTTTCTTGTTTGAGCTTTTCTTGTGACACCCATGGCGGAAAATATCTGTTTCTTCAACAAGGTTCTTCATCTTTCTCTCTCTCTCTCTTTCTCTCTCTCTTTTTTTTTTTGTCTGTACTTTACCCTTTCATAATCGGTTACCTTGTGGGGGGTTTATAGCGAAGTTGCTGGTTTCTGTTTATGTAGATTCAGGGTTTCAAAGGGGTTTTTCTTTCTGGTTTGTTTAGTTTGAATGTTGGGTTGTTTTGAGCTTTAGAAGCTTTTTTCTTAGTTTTTTGGAAAAATCTGTCTTGCAATGTCACCTTTTTGTTCTTTGGTTCATGTTTCTTCCATTGTGATTTAAGGGTTTCTGACTAACTGTAATGTGGTTTTTGTTTGAAACCGGAAAATCAGAGCTACCCTCCACTATATCTGGGGTTACCATCACCAGTTTCAAAGTCCAAACTTGAGAGATAATAGAGAATTTTACAATTAATGTCACGCGCAAGTTGCGAAACTAAGACATCTAAAGAGGGGTGTTTTAAAAACTTCAAGCCTCAACTAACGAGACTGTCGTCCCTAACGGGCAGCACAGTAATTGAAGGCTTGGACTATAAAGGTCTTTCCAGGTTTCAAGACTGTCAAGAATCACTCGTGACATTAATTTCTAGACACTTCTAATGTCTTCATCCTTCGATGTCTCATGATGTCGTGCTTAGAAATGGGCATGGTTACTTTGATATAGTGGAGTGAAAGCTACGATATCTCATTTTCCAAAAATAAAAAAATAACGAGGCTGGCCTTGGGGACAACTGTAATGTGTTTTTTACACTGTGATGACTAGTTTTTTTTTGCATGTTTCTGTGTGGTGGTTTTGAGGTTCAGCTTCTAGGTTTTGATGGGTGGGGGTTGCGTTTGATTTGCTATTCCTTGACTCTGTTGATATTTCCAAGAATTTGTTTTCAAAATTGTTGCTGTAGCCATTATTTTCTCATGGAAATGTTTCCACCTAAACTGTACATGTAATTGAGTTCCACTGGTATTCTTTATTCATCACTTCAAATAATCATGTTCTTGAATTTTAATCAAGTTCTTGTGAAATTTTCATCAACTGGATTTGCCAATCATTATATCAAGACATTAACCTATTTTCTTTTCTTCTTTCATGGTTTCTCAGGATACGCTGATTCTAAAACCTCCCAAGAAATCTCCTCTGTTGTTGAGAATGTCAGTTTTGATGTTTGCAATGGTTTGTAGTCTTTATATAGGCTCAATCTGTATGAAGCAGTTGAATACTCACAGCAAGGCTAGATTCTTGAGGGTTCAAATAGCCGAGTGCCCCAAGTTTAGTGTTGGACTAAAGAAGGTTCCTCGTGAGCATTATCCAAGACCCCAAACTTTTAGCAGGTATTTGAAACTTAGGCTTCTACTCATGAGTTCAAAAGTTTAAGATCACCAATTACTTGCTTTTGTGTTCTACCAGGGCTGAATGCTTTAACAATCCAGTTAGATTCTTTGCGATTGTGTCGATGCAAAGGTCAGGAAGTGGATGGTTTGAGAGTCTTCTGAATAGTCATGTTAATGTAAGCTCTAATGGAGAGGTGTTTTCTGTTTTGGATCGCCGAAGAAATGTTACCACGATAGTACACACTTTGGATAAAATTTATAATTTGGATTGGCTCAGTAGTGCTTCGAAGAACCATTGTTCTGCTGCAGTTGGCTTCAAGTGGATGCTTAATCAGGTAAAAAGAATGTCTGGCTGAGGAAGTGATATATTTCTTCTGAATTTTTGAGCTGTTGTTGTTCATTTGAAATTTTTTGTTTGCCATGATCTTTGTTCCTTTATCACCATTGATTGATTGATTTGGATCCATGTTACTACTGATATATTTGTTTTTATTAAAATGGTGAAAATGTTATTGGTAGCCCTATAAAATTTTTATGGTGTGCATATTCTGATCAAAGGATTTTTCATACTTCTTTTGGATAGTGTAAAATTAGGCATGAGTGGTAAAGGGCCACTTTTGAAAATTCTTTTCCAAAGTTTAAATAATGCGGCTTTACTATTTTACTTGAGTACGAAGCATACAAAAGACAGGCCTACGCAGCAAAGGAGTAAGATTACAATAATCAACCCCAATTGTCAAGAATTAAAATGATCGAAAGCCACGAGAAGCTACATTCACAGAAATTCATATAGGGGCATTATAGTGAGCACAGCAGTACTCCACCCTCTACACTCTATATACTCACTTATTCCTCTCCAAGCCAAAAAGTTTCAAATTTTGACCACAAAAGCATCTAGATGGCTTATTTGACAAACCTCTATCATACTTTTGAATGATCAAGCATGAATTGCAAATTTTAAAGGGTATTGGAGCAACCCTTGTATATTTCTTTTGGATCTATATATCTGCCTAGTCTGCATAATCTTTGAAGCTTCCTTGTGGAGTTTTTTTTTTACATTCTAGATGCTTGTTTGGTGGTTTCTTTGAGTTTATGTATTCTTCCTCCTCTCCACCCTTATATAATGAGGAGAATGGTATTATAATCATTCTCTGAAATACTTAGTGTTTGGAGAGAGGACTCTCACTTGATTGTTTGCAACTTATTTCATTTTTTTAAAATAGGGAATGATGCAGAACCATGAAGAAATAGCAGACTACTTCAACCGTAGAGGCGTTTCTACAATTTTTCTATTTCGAAGAAACTTACTACGTCGTATCATTTCAGTTCTCGCAAATTCATATGACCGTTATGCTAAGATGTTGAATGGCACCCACAAATCACATGTGCATTCCCTAGAAGAGGTCTATCTATCTCTCTATTCCTCTCTCTTGCTATCTATGTCTAGATTTTCTTTCTTTGTTACTCTTGTCTTAAAGATATACTCGATTGAACTTTATTTCAGGCTGATGCACTTTCCAAGTACAAACCTTTTATTAATTCCACATCGTTGATATCTGAATTGGAGGGAATGGAGGCAACAATTGCAAAGGCCTTAGAGTACTTTGGTAACACAAGACATCTCATTTTGTACTATGAGGACCTAATCAATAATCGAACGGTAAGGGACAATCAGAAACTTAGTCGCCATCATAGTTTCTCGTTTTAGAGTTGCACGTCCCCGAAGGGTTGGATGGTGACCATCTACATAAAAGTTAATTTTCTATAGATTTTCTTGACATTCAAATATTGTAGGGTCAGGCGGTATGTTCTGTGAGTATAGTCGAGGTCTTGCGCCTTGCGCAAGTAGAGATGTCCATTTTCCCCGTGGGGACCCGCCTCTAAAAGGGCGGGAAATCCTTGGTTAGGCGGGGAACGGGAAGAAAAAATTTTCCGTGGGGAAACGGGGCTGGGGACGGGAATGCATTCCCCATCCCCGTTTCCTAATCCTCACCTCGTTTTCAACTTTTTTAATTAAAATTATTTTTATCTCATTTAATTACTTTACTTTTTAGATAAAATAAATATTTCTTAGTGAAATTATATATTCAAATGAATATTTTTGTAAGAATATAATTGAAACTTATAAATATTTTATAACAAAATTTGATCATTTAAGATTATAATTCAAAAAATATAAAAAAAAAAAGAAAAAAGAAAAAAAATTGAACGTGAAAAAATTCCCGTGGGGAATCCCTGCCCCGATCCCCGCGAAAAAAATGGTGAATTTCGCGGGGATGGGAAATGATTTCGGTGGCGGGGACGGGGACAGGAAAGTCATTCCCCAGCCCTGTCCTGCCCCGTGGACATCCTTATGCGCAAGCTGGTCTAAACACTCACAGATAAAAAAATAAAATATAATAAAGAATACTAAAGAATCAGTATGTAGCCGTTCATTTCGAATGGACAAATGAAGTAAGGTTTAGGAATTACGGTTGTTGAAGTATAGTCCCTCTCTATGTTGTCACAAATTTAGATGGCCACATTGTACTTGAGTTCTTTGATGAGATTGTTCATTGCAACTATGCTGCATTGGCTTTTCCCTCCCCTCATTTTCAGAAGCTTTGTTTTTTATTGTCAAATCCATTATACTTGCAGAAATTGAAAGATGTACAAGAGTTTCTTAACCTGCCACCAAGGGAACTAACAAGCCGCCAAGTTAAGATACACAAAGGAAGCTTGTCCGATCACATCAAGAACTGGGAAGATGTTAAGGCGACTCTTAACGGAACCGCTTACGAGCATCTTCTTCGTGCAGATTACTGAGCTATATATAGTTTAATCGCCTTGACTTTTAGAGGAATTTCAAAAGATGTCCTGCCAGTTCTTCTCTCAACAAACAAGCTGAACCCAGTTTGAATAGTGTTTGGCGGATGTTCTTAGAAGTGTTGATTGAGGGCTACCCTTTTGGTTTACTCTGTTTGACCAGAATGTAAATGTAAGCTAACTTTTTTTATAATGTTATTTCATTCAATCTGCAAAAAGTATGAGTTTTTGTGGGCAGGGTCTTAAATTTCTATTTGCAAGTAAATATTGAATTGGCTCCAATTAGAAAGAATCTTGTTGCACATTGAGATTTCTCTCTTTATTTATTTTTTGAAATAATACATTTGTTGAGGGATGACAAACTTATCTGTATCTCTACATTGGTACAATATTGTTCACTTTGGACATAAGTCGTTATGACTTTGTTCTTGAATATCTCTCAAAAGACCTCATACCAATGGAGGTGTTTGTCTTTTTTTATAAACTCAAGATCTACTTATTTAACCAATGTGGAATTTTACAATATTTTGTATTTTTAACAATCCTTCTCTTGAATAAAGTATTGCATGCAAGTCTCTCTAATAGTCATTTTTCGAATTATACTTAAAGCATGCATTTATTCAAACCACGAATTCTTTTGAATTATATTTGAACAAACTGTAAAGTCCAATCACGGATTCACTCGATTTATGTTTGAGCGTACAATAACTACTCCTCCCTGAAACAACTATTTTAGAAGCACTCCCACATTGGAGTACACAGATGCTTAATCATGAGCTCATACAGAAGCACTCACACTAGAGCACACATAAGGCGTTTCAATTACGGAGTTTCATCATGACTATTTCATATTTTATCTCTTATATTGAGGCTCACAAATCTTTATTTTATACTCGAGGTTCTTTCGATATTGCTAAGTTAGGAGCACAGTTTTGATACCACTTGATAAGGGACGACAAACCTACCTAGATCTCCACATTGGTATGATATTGTCCACTTTAGGCATAAACTTTCATAACTTTGTTTTTGGGCATCTCCCAAAAAGTCTCTTATTAATGGAGATGTTTGTGTTTTTTTATAAATCCAAGATGTACTCTTTATTTAATCAACGACACTTTATTTTTATTCCTAACAAGATTCAAATTTTTCTTAATACTTAGTTTAGACCACCTTTTCATGCTGGTTACAGACTAAAAAGTAAAAGGTGGGTTCAAATATTCAATCATTTATTGACAATGGGCCATGCAGACTGAAGATGTTTTCATAAAACAGTATTTTAATCAAAATGATTTAATCGATCCAATTAAGCAGTTTTTTTCATTATTTTTTTCAACAAGTGGTTCACGAAAATGAAATTGAAAATGATTAAAATGACTTAAGTGAGATATTGTGCATTATGTATGTTTTTTCGTTTAAAAAAAGTGCTGTATATATGAGGAGAAAATGATGAATTAAATGCAGGCAAGGAAGAACTCTGTAAGAGTCTTTTTACTACTAAGTCAACTTGTGATAGTTTTCAAACACTTGTACATCATAATTAAAGATAAGTGGGAGATAATCTTTAAAGGAATGTTTGAATCAAGGAGAATCAAAATGATTTTGGGGAGAATGAGAATTAGGGAGAGAATGTGACAGAGAATAATTCTCGAAGAGAATGATTATTTGTGTTTAAAATAAAGATAATGATTATGAAGAGAACCTTTACTTTTATTTGAAGTGAAAGATAACAATTATGGAAAGAATAAAATAGTAAGTATGAAGAAAATAAAATATTAGTTTTGTTTTATTGTTATTGTTTTTGTATTTTTTTTTTAAGAAGAAGAAGAGTGGTTTACCAATTACCATTACTCTTCATTAGTAAATAACCACTCGTAAAATCCTCTATCAAACCCTTTCCCATCAAACTTCACACAAAAGTTATCACTCAAATACTATTAACATCAATTTCCAAACGAGTAGTTAATTACTCAATCACTATTAACATTAATTCTCAAACGAGTAGTTCATTACTTAAATCACTATTAACATCAATCTTCAAACAAGTAATTAATTACTCCAACTACCATTAGTTCTTCTACTTCTCTCTACTTCACTTTTTTTTAAAAAAAGCAAACCACTACTAACGTCAATCTCCAAACGAGTAGTTCATTACTTTAATCACTATTAACATCAATCTTCAAATGAGTAATTAATTACTCCAATTATCATTAGCTCTTCCACTTCTCTCTATACCATTTTTTTTTCTAAAAAAAGCAAACACACTCGAAAAGAATGAAAAAAAAGGTAAGAAGAGAATAAAATATTTATAAAGAGAAAAAAAAGTAGTTGTGGTAAAATAAGATTATGAGGTGAATAATTTTCGGTAAACGAAACATGTAGGTAAAAGGATTCTTTTCCTAATAACTAATTCTTATTCTTCTTTCCTAAACGCCCTCTAACCATTTGTAAGCACTTTCTTTTGGAAATGAAACATACTCCAAATATATGTGACTTGAGAACTAATACATGGAGCCCAATGAGGGTTCATTTGGTTAGGAATGGGTTTAAGAAAGTGGAAAGATACAAGGCCCACTAGTGAGAATGGGTATCATCAAACTCATGGGCTACATTAATTACTCTTTTGGCATATTTAATTTTGTTGTAGAAACCAATCAAATTTGATATTAGGTTAAATCACTACAAAATAATGAAATCGATCTCTTGTTTACGCGCTAGCGAACGAGAATAATGACTCAATTAATATAAGTATATTTATGATGAAGAGATTAAAAAAGAAATTCTATATACTCACTCTAAAGAGAAAAAAAATATGAATAAATATTTTTAAAATATATATAAATAAAAAATTTTGGGGTGAGAGAGGCTCGAACTCTCGACCTCAGGATAACTCTAAGCTATGAGACCTACGCGCTAGCCAACTGCGCCACCACCCCTTGATGTTTAAAATTTAAATTAAAATATAATTGGTAATACACTTGAGTTTGTTTGTATTTTTTCTCTTTTTTTTTAGAAAACTTTGGAATGTTTCTTTGTTTAAACTAGAGAAACTCACGAGATTAGTCAAATTCAAAAAATAATTACAATTATAATCACTTTTAAAAAAATTAGCAACCATAGTCATTAGTATTACTATATTAATAATACATAATACTATATTAATGAGTATCTATAATACTGTATTAATGACTATGGATGCAAATATTTTAAAATTTGCCAAAATTTGTAATTATTTTGTGAGAAGAGTCTATCAAAACTTCCCATTAAACTATTTACATGGGATTAAAAGTAAAACATTTACTTCTTTGGGTGGGAGATTCAAATCCAAAACCTCTTAATCCTTAAGTGTACATTAATCTGCTAAGCTGCTATCCTGATTGGCACAACTTAGTAAGTTTTGTTTGTGCATATGTAAGAGCACCAATCAAATAAATAGTATAACTTAACTCAATAAAATGTTTAATCACCATCTTAATATTTTTCTAACATTATGCTTTTTCCTTCGATCCTATTTAGTGTGAATGGGACACATGTATAGATGATAAAAAAAAACTATATACGTTAAAATTTTATATTATTTAATAACTTAATAAAATTATTAATAAAATATCAACATTTAATAATGTAAATAGGTAGACACAAAAAATTAAAAGTAGTTCTAAAATGGAAAGTTATTTTGAGAAATTAGAAATTAGTAATTTTGTAATGAAAAATTATTTTGAATAGTTAAAAATAAATAGTTATTCACCTTAGATTTTTCCAAAGTTTAAATTTTGTTTTTTATTTTTACTTTTGACAAGCTTCTCTTATTTTTATTTTTAAGCTTCTTTTGGAAGTTTTCTTTTCTTTTCTTTGTTATTTAGCAAAATTAAATTCAAGTGTTACAATTAGTTAAATGATTGAAGCTTAGGAGAAAAAATCGAAGAAAGGGAATGAATAAATTACAAAGCCGTCTCATATTTAATGACTTTATCACTGATATTGATTGAAGGCAATGAGTTACATTAATAGAAAGCAATCATTGACATTGGTTCAAGACAATCATTGACAAAGAAAGTCAATGATTTGAATGATTGAAAATAATGAAAGTTAAAATTAAACTATTCTTTGCATCAAAGAAAATGAAAGAAAAAAAATATTAAGAAGATGAAGAGAGTGAAAAAAAAAAATTGAAAAGGGAATGGAGATATTAATGACTTCAATGATTGACATTGATTGAAGACAATTGTTGACATACATTGAAAACACAATTGATAACATTGATTGAAGTTAATCAGTTAAACTGATTAAAAATATAAAGTGAAATTGATTGACGCCTATTAGTAAATTATTGAAGACAATGAAACCACCTATGATTCTTCTCATCCTATCTCTCGTCCTCCTAACCGACGCCATCGTCATCGTCGGAAACCAAAATCTAAAGTAAACCCAAAATCAGAACCTTCTCTCTTGTTGAAAATCCAAGATCTGAAATTTCACAATTGAAAATTATAAAAATACTTATCAGTTTTTCGACTTCAATAATTAAGAGAAAGACTAACCTCGAATTCGTTGGTGCTGGTTTAATCCTTTCGTAGATGGTTGGTTCATATCGATGTAGTTGGAGGCAGAGGCCTTTGATAAAGTCATCCAGAGTTCGTTAGAAAAGATTGTCCATGAAAGAGGATCCTGCCATTGATAGAGATGAAATCATACATAAGAGGAGGATCACTACTAAATATCCACGTATAATTACTATAATTTATATTCATAAACTTCTTACGTGACTAAAAATAAGAATTATATATAGTATCCGGTGTCATGAAAGGTTCAAATCATGACAGTTCCTTAAAAGTATTATAGTAAAACCAATTATGACAATATATTATAGTCATGGTTGAATCAATAATGACACATATACATAGTCATTGAATAAGTAATAGCATCGGTAAAAAAGTGTCATAGTCAAACCATTCATAACATTATATTATAGTCATTATTGAACCATTAATGACACATACACATGGTCATTGAACAGTTATTAACGATACATTAATATTATCATTATAGCCTATAAATTGACACTTTATTATAGTCATCCATAGATATAATATGACTATTTATTTTTATCAATTCATCGATTTTCATGACACTATTTTGTGCACTTACCTATCAAGAAAGATATATAATATACAACCACAAAATCTAAGCAAATGACGTTTCAACAAATATAATTTCATATATGATTAAACAAATCCTACATTACATTTAAATAGAAAAGAATCATGGCAATAATAATATACATGATTACATTTAAATAAAAAAAAGATGCTAAATTTAAAATAGGAAGCAAAATTCTGTAGCCTACAACAATTTCTCTATTAGAAATGTGATAATCATTATAACTTTGATTATCATCATTAATGATAATTTGTAAACGGAGAGATCACTTTCTTGACTTTGTAACAAATAAAATTTGTAGTCATACAGAGTTTGGAGCAGGCAGATTTTTTTTTTTCATTGAAAACGTTGGAGTTTGGTGGGAATTAAAGTGTTAGTTTAACCTAGTCACGTATTAATAGTTAACTTTCCATAGATTAGAAAAAAAAACAGATTTTTTTTTTAAAACTTTATAATATATAATAGTATCAATTTTTTTGACTTTTTTTTATACAACAATAATGGAAAAGGAAGATTCAAACATGTAGTTATTAAGTTGTACAAGTTGTCTGTAGAGTTCTGCTCTTGTTGGCAAATTTTTTAACTTTATACATAATAGTATTAAGTGTCTTATAAAATTAGTTGCTAGTAAGTTAGCCGGAATATTCATATACATATAAATTTAAAATGGTAGTAATGAATCATTCTTTTACCCTCCTTAATTCTCAAATGAATCAATATTTATTTTCCGAAAAAGATACAACAAATATGCAAGAAACATGTAAAAGTCATAAAAAAACACTCTAATCTAATTTAAAGTAATGTAAGCAATATTTAGTAATATTATCCCAAAGGTTAATATGAATCGAATCGTTCTGTTCTTATTTATTTTCACATACTGTAACCATACTTCACAATATCACAATTTTGTTATTTCAGTGTAATCCCACATATTATAAAATTATATAAGATATGTAGGTAGAACTCTATTGTTATTAGCTAAAAGTCAATGTACATAAAGGAAAGAATTTACTTTTTTTCATTTTTTTTTCTAAATTCTCTAAAAGTCAACCATCAACCCTTTGGATTGTCGAACTATCCGATAAGAATGATATTGTTCATTTTGAATATACACCTTCATGCTTTTATTTTTTATTTCACCCAAAAAGACCTCATATCAATGAGAATGATTGTCATCGTTTATATATTCATGATTTTTTACCGAGTCACTGGCGCAATGGTTTCATTGTTTGATTGTAAACCAGTTTAACACCAGCGTCATGTACTCAATAAAATATATATATTCATGATTTTTTTTCATCTAATTAATGTGAAATATTTTGTTTGCATCTTAAAAATCCCTATATAAAAATCTTCCCTTTTGAGAGAGATAAAAAGTCAAAGATCAAAACTTAATTATTTAAACTTTTTTTTTAATTATGGCCATTAAAAGTAATAATTTAATGGATATAAAATCATCTTTATGATTAAGAGATCATAAATTTAAATTATCAATCCCTCAATATGTTGTTTAACTTAAAAAAATAAATAAACAATTCTAATAATTTATTCATTTTTATTTATTATTTTATTGCCAATTGGGATTTGGGACCCAAAAACAGGGCATCCACTACTTTGGAAGACTCACAATAACTGATAGTACACCTCTTAACTCTCCTATAAATAATCCTTTAACTTATGCTTCTTTTGCAACACTCTCTATAATTCTTAACCCTTCTAAGATCTCATTAATTAGAGCTTTATATTGGCTCAATTTTCTTTTGTTTAAATTTGTTCAACTGAATCATTTTTCCCTCTTCAAATCTATGGCACCAACCAAGCAAAGCCTTGTCTTTCTTTTCATTGCCCTAATAATTTTGTGTCATGAAATAGATTCTGCCTTTAGCAGACCACTGAAATCAGACACAAATGACCAACTCTCTGAGAGCCCTACAAAAAAGGTCCATTTTCAATTGCATGGTGAAAGTGTTGACGAAGGATCCGTCCCGAACCCACCCACCTCAGCGGCGGGCTTGTCTTCGGGACGTAAGGTGGATGACTTCAGGCCAACCACCCCCGGCCATAGCCCTGGCGTTGGCCATGCCATTGAGACCTAAAGGCTCCAACGACAGTATTATCATTATTATTATTATTGGTTATTTCTCAACAAAGAAAGAAAAAAAAGAAAACAAAATGGTGTTACATGGATTATAACGTAAGCTCTATATTATTTTGTGTTGTGTTATTATTGTTATTACTTATAATCTATTTCTCCGTGAAGCATTTTATGCCGGGCCGGATAAAGCAAAGTCGGTCTAGTGTGAAGTTTATGTAATTTAACTTATTGCTTTCATGAAAAAAAAAAGGAATGTAAACCATGCATTATATAGTTTCAATGGAAATGGAAATTTGTGTATTTGCTTTATTTATATAGCTATATAATCCACCTCCCATCTAAATTCTAAAACTTAAGTTCCCGAAAGACAGTCCAGTGGTTGAGACTACGGATTCCAAGACATGCTTCCTTGAGAGATTCCTGATTCTGTTGGAAGAGC
>JBBMKA010000026.1:4332078-4361521 GCA_037833695.1 Sechiopsis laciniata | reverse complement strand
CTCCAATTAAGTTATAGAACAAGTATCATAATCTTTGAAAAAACAAGATTTTCGACACTAGAAAGCAAAATTAGCCATGACGTCTCTCCATTCATCTTTGAGTATTCTGTTTGTTGTTGATTTCACATTGAAAAGTGAAGAAACCTTCTAACATGTATAAGATAAATGAGTTACTTCTCTCATTACTAATTTATTTCAACTAATATGTTTTGAAATAAAATCTCATACTTATCTAATATTATTATTTCTTTCTAGTAAAATATACCACATAATTTATCTAAAAAAGATTTGACCTCATATGGATAAAAGACCTCCAATGAAAGATGAATGCCACTCATTTAGCCATATTTTTCTAACATATGCCCAATACCATTTGATTTGATACACCAAGAGCTACCCTAGTAAAGCGGAAAAAGACACAATGTTTCTTCTATTACTTTAAACTAGAGAGCATTCTTTTAAACAAAAAGATCTCTAATTTAGTGAAATAGTATTTTGATTAAACTCTAAATAAAGGAGAATTTTTTACATGATAAGACTATGTGTTAACAATGATGAAAGCTTGTGCGTAATGTAATACAATAGGGGATGTTTGGAGAAAGATGAATGAGAATGATTATAGAGAAAATAATTATTTGTGTTTTGAATGAAGATGATTATTTGTATTTAAAGTCGAAGAAAATGATTATAGAAAACAAAATAAAATAATAAATATGATGAAAGTGAAAAATAGTTATGTAACATATAAAAAACTAGAAGTATGATTCACTTTAAACCAAATATGAATAATCATTTTTATTCTCATTCTTTCACTTATTCTAGGTGGCGCAAACACACGAAGAACAATTCAATCAAGATTAAAACACTAAATCCAAGGGTTGGGAGGCTTTGAAGAAGCCACCAGCTTTTTTTTTTTTTTTTTTTTTCTTCATAAAAATGGAGAAAAGAAAACTGAAAAAGCATACAAGTTCAGAAGCTGTAAAGAAAAGGACATAAAAAGAGACAAAAGGCTGAGCAAGTAATGGCGGCCCGTTGGTTTGAAATCTTCAGAAATATATTGTTCTTTTTAGCACAGCAAACTCTGTACTTTTTGTCACTCCTTCGAATCTTCCCTATTTTTTGGGACACTCCTTTTTTCTTTCTTTTTTTCCTCTTCCATGTTATGTGTTTCATGTTTTTTTTTTTTTTTTTTTTTGAATCATAAGGTTTGGAATTTAGTTTCGATTAAGTCTATATTTTTGTTTTTGAAATTTCAATAATATTCACTTTTGGTCCTTATATTACAAAAATGAACATTTTTATTTTTGACACTTCAATAATTGTCACTTTTGGTCCATATATTTTAAAATTGAATATTTTTAACTCGACATTTCAATAATACTCATTTGTAGTGTACGCGTGTTTTTTAAATTTATTTTTAAAAGAAATTAAATTCAAGTTAAAAATGAGTTAATCAATTTATCAATATATTATAACTTAAAATTAGTCTAGTCAATATTACATTCTATATTTAACGGTTTTGTTATGACTAAAATTGAGCATCATTGAATTTTATTACAATATCATATGTCAGATATAAGTTGGACTCCAAACTTAAAACTAAAAATATATATATTTTTTAAATACATACTATTTTCAAAACAAAATAATAATAACAAAATAAAAATGCAATGGGAAAGTCCAACGGTTAACCTATTTACTATCAATTTATTGTGAGAGCCATAACTAAAAAGGAAATCATAATAATAAAAAAGAAATGTTTTAGTTGCTTTTTAAATATACAGACAAAACTGAAACTAGACTTCAAACCTAGGATCAAAAGTAAGCATTGATGAAATGTACTGGGTAAAAATGTTCAATTTTGATTAATATAGACCAAACTCAAACTAGACTCCAAACCTATGTACTAAAACTGAGTATTATTGAAACGTCATGGATAAAATTGTTGATTTTTTTATACAAGTGAATCAAACTGAAGCTAAACTCCAAACCTAAGGACCAAAAAAGTAATTTTTTCTTTTTTTTTTTGAAACACTAACAAAGTAGTAGTGGAACTAGTTAGATAATAAACAAAAAATTTAAAATATCATTTTGGTCCCTAAACTTTGGCATTAGTTCTATTTTGGTCTATAAATTTGCAAGAGTCTAATTTTAATTTATGGACTTTTAGATTTGTTCCATTTTAGTTTGTGAATTTTGAGAAGTTCAATTTTAATCAATAAATTTTGAGGTCTATTATGTGTAGGTCCCTCGACCTCAAATTTTTTTTTTTTTACTATATTCCTCAATGATTTTTAAAAATGTGTTAATATTTTGTCTTTGATTGTATTAATATTATTCATATTATTAAATCGATTTCAATTAATATTGACTTCAAATATCGAACCAAAACTAAAATTAGACTTCTTAAAGTTTAGAGACCAAAATGGTATTTTGCCCATAAAAAAATCATCGATATATAAAGAGGAAAAATATCTCCATTAATTTGAGATACTTTGAGTGAAAACAAAAAAATAAAGTTAGGAGAATTTAAACTCAAAGTAAATAATATTATTTGAGCAGAGTTGTCTTCTTAACATCTTTTTAGACTTTTCATTAAAAAAAGAAAAAAAAAAAAAAAACCTCCTTGGAGATTTTGGCCCTTCAAAGACCTGGTATAAACCCTATAAATACCCAAACAAACGCAAGGGATCGTACAAATGCCCTACAAATCTTTCTTCTCTTAAGCCAACTTTCTTTCTTCTCTCTTTTGTTTGGAATGGCCATTAGGTTTTTGACTTATTTTTTTGTACTCGTAATTTTATCTCACCAACTTGTCCTAATTGAAGGAATTAGGACACTGAAAGCAGAAAAAACTAAGCTACGCTGTGGGACTAATTGCATGAGTTCTGTCACTGCAAATATGATCATAACAAAATCAGAAGCAGAAAAAACCATCAAAACCAAGAACAACAAGAAGCTGCACCACAGTCCTGCCGTTGGGTTCGTTGATGCATTCCGCCCGACCTCGCCCGGCCACAGCCCCGGCGTTGGCCACTCCATTCAAAACTGATTATCACCATTTTAATCCGCCATTCCTGATTTCATTTTCTTTTCTTTTCGTTTTATCCCATGTTTTAGCTAGGTTTATGTGTTGTTGCTTTTCATGTTCTAGTCTCAGTTTGATTTGTAACGTATTTTCGTTTCCATTTTCATGGTAATTTTATATGTATGCATGTCAAATTGTATCATTATTCTAAATCTAATCTTTTTATTTCGTTCTCTTTTTTTTAGCAAAGATACTTCATTGAGGAATAAAAAGTATGTACAAATAATACAATTAAAGGGAGGTAAAAAAAAAGCCATCCAATTTATACCTAGTATAGTAGAAATATGGTAATTTTAAATTTCGTATGACATCGTGAAGCCGTATGTGCTGGACACTTCTTAGAGAGTAGGAGTGAAAAAAGAAAAGATAAAAATCGACAAAACCAAATTGAACCAAATTGGTCTAATAAATTGATTCAATTTTTTTTTTTAAAAGTATTGAATGAAATGGTTGAAATATTTTAGAAAATGGTAATATATTGGTTCGGTAAGAACATATATTAAAACCGAATCCAATGTTTTTTATTGACATAACCGAATCCAGTGTTAAATACTAACAAAAACTAAAATATATTGATATATATTGAGATTTGATAGAAGAATTCACTGGAATATGAAGCAAAAATACTATAAATATTATGTCATTTATGAGAATTATTGTTTTAAGCTAGTTAAAAAATTCAGAAAATGAGGCCGCCAAATTAAAAAATTGAATCCAATTCTAATTAGAATCAAAACCAAAAATCAAAATCAAATCAAATCCAACCAAATAAAAATTGAATTAAGAGTTTTGTCTTTTATTAAATATTAGTTCGAGCCCAATTGTTAAAAAATCGAGAATATCAATTTGATGGTCGGTTTTACACACTAAACCGACAAAATTCAAATCAAAATCACCCCTGTTAGCTAGAGAGTAGCTTGACTTCTTTCACTTCTCTCACAAAATCACATATTTCTTTCCAGTTAGATAAACCAAATACATTGGTCCATAAGATATTTCTCTTTGATTTTGCTTGATTTCATGGGACCTATAGATCATTTGTTACTGGTAGATTTATGGATAAATTATAAATTTAGTTTCTATAGTTAAAGAAAAGTTAATTTAGTTGTTATTGTTTTAAAAGGTAGAATTTAATTCTTATGATTTGAAAAAAGAAAAAAAGAATTTAACCCTGATTTTAAAAACTAGTATTTAGCCTTGATAAAACCTAAAAAATCAAGTATATGGTGATAATAATCATGTGCACTGTTTGATTTTGGTATAGTCATGCAATTAATTCACATCGACATCATTGACACATGAAAAACTAGGACATAACTTTCACTTAATTAATTCGCCGACAATTAAAAGCAACAAGGACAATTTTTCAGATTTTATCGAATCATAGAGACTAAATTCTAACGTTCTCTAAATTTCATGGACTATATTGTATCTTTTAAAACTATATAAGACTAATTCTAGCAATCCAAATTAATAATTTACCCCAAGATTTATGGGGTATGGGGGAGACTTTAGACTTGCACTTTCTTTCCTTTTTTTTTTTAGTACAAATTGGGGGAGGAGGGCTAACAAACCCTACATAGAAGGCACAAGTACTCTCAAATAATATGAGAGCCAAATACCGATTTTTGGGCTCGAACTCGTGACCGTAGAGTTGAAATGGATTAACTCCAAACAAGATAACCAATTGCGCCACCAATCAATTCGTATATAGTTTCAATACTACTACCAAACGTATATAGTTTGAAATTATTGAATTTTGGATAAATTTTATCTCTTTCATTTATTCTGGAATATGAATAAATAAGATGTTCAGCTAGATATAGCTAGGATTGAGAGAACCATTGATCTAAGTTAATAAGCATGTGAGGGTTGCATGAATATGCATATATGCTGAATTTATTAGATTTCTCTATTTCTTTCTTTTTCTGTGTCTATCTTAATAATAATCTTTGTTGGCTATGAATTGATTTGAACAGAGGCAGATCCAGGCATTATAGTTTGAGGGGCCTTTTTTTTTTTAGCACCTCTACTATTTACAAGACAAAACTCGTGATTTGCAACATTTTATTGTCTGTAAAGTTTTAAACTATTAATTACTAAGTATGTGACGCCATGAAATAAATTCATATTATTTTGGTAATTTTAGTTCCATAACAACCATAAGGAGGGTGAAAATTACGTTTTATAGATATATTTAAAAAATTATTTTCAAATGTCAAAATTTTAATTTCACACCCCTAAACCAATGCATCTATTATCTAATATGTTTTTTAAATTTTCAATTTGTTATCTAATATTATAGTATCATATAGAATTAAATATTAAAAATTATTAGATAACTAAGAAAACTAATTTAAATATTTTTTTATTTATAAGTATTTTATAGGTATAAGTTTGTAAAGAAAATATGATATATCAATTATATTAATTGGGAGGTAAATAATATAAAATATAAAGAAAAATATTACTAAAATTTTATACAAAATCAATATAAATATAAAATGTTTTAAAGATAATTTTCTATATATTTTTAATTTTTTTTTTGGATAAAATACATAATACAAAAAATAAAGAAATAGTATGTTCCATATGTATGAAAAGAACAAAAAAAAAAAGTATTCTAAAAAAACAAAAAACAAAAAAAAAGAACTAAAATATATTAGAAAAGGCCAACAAAAATTATAATGCACATAAAAAAGAAAAAAGGAATGAAGAAATTGAAGGAAAAAATACAAAAAATAATCAAAGAAAAAAAGTATATTTAAAAAGTAAAAACCAAATTATATATAAAAATAAAAATAATAACCAGAAAAAGAAAAGTAAATAATAATGATATATATATATAGATATATATATATATATTTATATATATATATAATCAAAGGAAAAAAAACAAAAAATACTAAAAAAATCAAAAACTTGATCAAAAGACAAGCTCGAACTTACACCATCATCAGTTTTGGGGAGACAAAATAATCCCATTCAATTAAACATCATAATCACAGGTCCAATCTTAAAATTTGGTAGAATTTGTGATCTCTTTCTTCCAATTTATATTTAAAAAAAAAATAAAATAAGACATATATGTTTGTGTTTGTTTTATGGACATGAGGAGTGGTTAATAACCACTCCTCAAAAACTCCTCGTTTGTTTTTTGTAGTAAACAACCACTGTTAACCACTTTTCAACTCCTCTATCAAATTTCATATTAAATTTTATTAAACTTTACATCAAATTTATCACTCAACCACTACTAACATCAATTCACAAATAAGTAGTTGATTACTCTACTACTATTAATCTCAATCTCCAAACGAGCAGTTAACCACTTCAAACTACTACTAACCATTTCATTCTCTTCCACTCCACTCTTTGCTACCAAAAACAAACTCACCCTTTATGTGATCTGGCCTAGAAATTTGTAATATAAGTTAATAATACAACAACCACTCTTGATTATTATTTATGCCCATTAACCATTTCAACTATCATGTTCATTCAATCAACAACATTAATCTGTTAATGGTTTCTAGCAGCATTCTAGTAAAGTTAAAAACCAACCTTTACCAATATACTTATCTATTGAACAAATACCCAATTGTGAGAGATACGCTATTTTATTGCATAAATAATACTTCATTAACTTTGTATGGAACATACAAAAAGAAAGACGTTACAGGAAGGATCTTCATTTTAGAGCAATCATAATGCTTAAAAAAAAATTGGATTTTTTTTTTTTTTGCAATATTTGACTTTTGACTGAAGATAAACGATCAATTTTGAACGAATTTTACTAAATTAGTAATATATCTATGAGAGTTCAAGCCAAGTTATGCGCAATTGGAATATTCTCATGTACAAGCCTACAACATTTGGTTATCACCAAAATTCACATAAAACTAATTATTAGATATATGGATGACCATCATAAATTAAATTTGAAATTTTTTTTATTTCTTAAGACTCCTTATTCCCTAGATAAATTTGATGATGATTAATTTTAGAAGTTTTAATCAAGAATTATCGTAAACTTCATCGTTGGAGTCCAGCATAGGTTTCTAAACTGGTGTGCTTTTATGTAGCCTCCTTTATAATATTTAGAGAAATATTTAGATCATGTCCGAGTATAACTTAAAAAATAATGTCTATGATTTAATATGGATCACATCATATTTTATTTTAAATTTAAAAAATAAAAATATAAAATATAAAAAAGTAGAATGTAGTTGATATTAAGTCACATAGATCGACATTAATATTTAGGTAATGTTTGGGCATGATTTATATATTTCTTTAATATTTATTTATTTTATTTGAACATAAATAAATATTTCTCTATTTTTTTTTTCAGTACAATTTCTCTAGTATTTATCAATGTGAATTATCCCTGCCAATGTATCATTAAATACGTATATAATGACCAGTTCGCTCCATGCATACATACCAATTTTGCTGTCAATTGAAGACAAAGGAAATTTACATAGATTTGAGACATGTGCAGGCCACTTGGACTGGGAAAGTATTAAATTTAGTGAAATGGAAAATAATAATAATAATACTAATAATAATGAAATTCAGTGTCAATTTGTTTTTATTGGGCCGCCATTTACTTGTTTTTATATTTTAAAATTAACATTTCAAATAATATTTAATTTTAATTTATAAAATAATAAAACCATTAGTTACAATAACATAATTTTAATTAAAATTAAATTAAATTAATTTTAAATTTTAAAATATTTATTAAAGTGATTAATTTAGTTTTCAAGTGAAATTTAATTTTATATATATATATAAATATAAAAGTAAAATAAAATGACATACAAAAACTATAAGTAAGCAATATTGAGATGACAGTTAAAAAAGTTCAATTTTAAATTTTAGATACAAAATTAAAATACATCTCAAAGCTAATGAATAAAAAATTAATTTGGTCTTTCCATTTTATAATAATGTAATATCTTTAAGAAAACCTCACAAAATACCCATCTGGGCTTTGTCTTATTGGCAGCTGTGTGTATAAAAATTAATGTCCCCAAGTTGAGTCCTAAAAGTTCCTTTTTTTTTTTTTTTTTTTTTTTGACGTTTAGTATTTAGGAATAAGTGTTTTTTTCATTAATAGAATATAAAAAAGAAGAGGCACGACAGCAAAGTGACAACCTTTTTCCTGAAGCCTCGGAACTCTCTCTTCCACTTGACCTTTTAATTAAATTTAACCTTACTTTTTCTAAAAGAGCCATCATTTTGATAGAAGGTTAAAATCTCATATTGAAAAGAGTAAAAATCTAATAATAATGTATAAAAAACATGGATTAATTCATCATTCATTAATTAATTTTGAAATTGATGTACATAATATAGTATCAAAACCTGTTAAGCACAATATTAAGACCTCACATAAAAAAGGGTGGTATATAAATGGAAAATTGTATTGGATTAGTTTTTTTCACAAAAGAATTATAAATCTAAACAAACTTTAAAGTATTTGGGTCTATAATTATTTTAATATGTATTATAAATACTCATAAATACAATATTATATATTATAAATAGTTTTTAAAACCGTTTTATTCATAAATACCAATGACTATGAATGTTTTTTTTTTTTTTAAGTGGCTATATTTATAATTATTTTTTAGATTTGACTAATTTCATAAGTTAAGCAATATAAAAAAGTTATCTTATATCAAAAAAATGAGAAGGTCTTATAAAAGTTATAAAATATGTGAACTACTGGTTTGATGATCAATTTTGATAAAAATGTTCATACTACTTAATATATATTTTCAAGATGTAGCTAAATACATTTATTAGGGCATCAAGTTAGGTTTGTGTCTCTTCTTAAATGCTTAAAAAATTATTCAATATGATTGTCACTTTTATAATCACTCTTATAAAACAAAACAAAAAAATGATATTTTTTTCTCTTTCCTTTCAGCATTAGTGATGAAATGAATTGGGTAGGCATCATTCAGTCATTTGATTGAATGGATTGAAAACCCTTTTCTTCTTTTCGCGTAGTACATTCTTCTCAAGATTTCGGACATTGGGTTTTGGAGCTCTGATTTGATTTCACTTCAATGAGTTGAGGAAAGTTTCTTAATATATACCATTAGAAAAAATGTAAAATATAAGTTAGAGGATATATATACATGTATGGTTATGACACTTTGATATAAATAATATGATCACTTGTGAAAATTTTGTCATACAACATTATACTGTTTGCAAGCTAATTATGATATGTATTGTAAATTCCATTCCAATATGGATAGTTAAATCTAGGGGTGAACATGGGTTGGGTTGGTTTAGGTTGAAAAAGATTTTTAACCCAACTCAAATTTTCGGGTTGTCACTTTTCCAATCCAACTCAACTCAACTAAAAGACAATCTAACTCAACTCAATTCTTATAATTTCAAGTTTGATTGAGTTGGGTCATCGAGTTCATCAATACATTGCAAATATAAATAATTTTTTTTATCAATTAGTCATACATTATACATAAACAAAATACAATCTTCAATCATTATCGTATCAAGTTAATGAAATGAATATAAATATTAAATATGCAAAATATTCAATCAAAAGTCACTCACTATTAATTCTCTCATCATGGTTCATATAGAAAATCTCAACTATATAACACAAGACAAATAGATAATTAAAACAACAAAAATAGATGACATAATTCAACTTCCTTAACACAAATAGATAATTAAAATCAACAAATAACATAATTTTAGTATATATTTTTGTATGATATATAGATTATAAAGACTTAAAAAAATATCAAAAAAAATATTGGAAAAGAAAAGGTCTAACAATAATAATAAAATAAAATAAATATATATAATCTAAATAATTAAATAACATAATAATTATGTTATAGGTAAAAAAAATTAATTAAATAATAAATTCGGATTGGTCGAATTGAGTTGAGTTAATTTTAGGTCAACATTTGACCCAACCAATCCATGAAAATTTCATGATTTTAAACTCAACTCAATCCAAAATGTATTCAACCCAACCTAATCTTTCAAATTGAATTAGATTGGTTCGGGTTGTTTGAACACCTCTACTTAAATTCACAGACCCATAAATAGAAATAAAATAATTACTATTATTATATGGCAATATCAGATTTTTCTCTAGCTTATAGTTTTAAAATAGCAAAAATACAATTTTACAAACTAAGTTAAAATAGTCCAACCAAATTGAAGGGCAGAAATTAGAGGGAAAGATAGTGGGAATGTTGTTGGGAGGGCATGGTGGGGAAAGGACACTTTGTATTTGTAATATATCAAAATTACAAAATACATGTTTTTTTTTTTTTTTAATTAAAGCCAGAATATATAGCCCTAGAGCTATTCCAAAGGTTAAAAAAGGTACAGAGCAAAATAATATAAATCTGAAGAAGAGGGCCCAAAAGCTTCGGAAAAATATCTGGAGCCCTAAACCTGACCTACTTTGTTGTACTAGGCTACCCTAAACTTTAGAGGTCGACCAATTATAATATATTTTAAAAGCAAAATTTCACTCTTTTAAGTTTGGAACACGACCAACTCGTTCCTAGATTATAACATCAATCGGAAGAGTGAAAAGATAATAGTGAATGTTTATAAATTATTGTCACAAGCAAAATTTAGGACTTTGAAGATAACATACCCTCAAAATCCAAGGCTTTAATTAACTGCATCATTATTCGAGAAAAATGTTGAAATATGTCTTGAACTGTTTGATGTCCTATAATTACTTGATTGAGAGTCTCACTACTCTATCAGTGAGCGGAGAGCTGCCCAGTCACGATTATTTAATTAGATTTATGTTTTTTGTATTTGAGCATTTATGCATTTGAGTCTATTTTGTTATAGAATTTTATGAGAGTGCTCTATAAACTCTCTTAAAATACTCTAATCTTAGTTGATGGACATTCTATATTTTTGTATCTCCGAATTAATAAAATTGTTCTCTCGTATGTTCGTGGACGTACCTAATACATCTTTAGTGAACCACATAAATATGTGTTTTTTTTTTTTTTACAGTTTTCTTTTGATTGTTGAATATATTTTAAAACATCACACTCTTAATTCAAAAAGTGACCTAAAAAAGTTTGGGACATGGGCCACGGGGAAGGGGGCAGCGCGAATATATCGACAACTAATAGCCAAAAGTGCTGCATATATGTATAGGGTTGAGCTTAAATAATTGATATAAACCATTCATATTACTAACTTATTTATTTATTTCAATAACCATTCTTTTTTATACAACAAATTGCAAACCCATATACTCCAATTCCCATATCACCATATATATATATATAGAACATTAGGTTCAAAGTTTTTTTTATCAAGCTTCTTTCTTTCTCAATCTTACATTTTTTTTTCTCTCTAATTTCTCTCTAATGATGAAGACAACTCAAACGCTTTCCAAAATTTGTGTTATGATTCTTTTTTTGATTTTATGTTTAAGTCACGAGAGCATTTACGTAGAATGTCGACATCTGAAGTCCTCGAGATGCAAAAAATGCTCAAAATTGGTCGGTTGGACACCGGTGGCTGTCGTCACCGGCCATGCGGGCTTGGCTGGAAATCAACAATTGAAGACGAGCAAAGCAGAACAACCTGAAGAATTTCGTCCCACATCGCCTGGGCACAGTCCTGGAGTTGGCCACCATATTAACACCTGAAAAAGTTTCTGATTTCTGTATGCTAAATTTTAGATCATATGCATTTCATTGTTTTCCCTCTCAAAAAAATAAAATAAAGTTTTGTTTGTTTGTTTGTTTGTTTGTTTTTTTTTTTTTTTGAAACAGCGTTCTCTTGTAAATTTATGACTTAAAGATCAAGCTTTTCATAAACCACAAGAAATAAGTTGTGTGCTTAATCAAAATGAAATTTACTTTTGTTATAAAATAGGATGATAGAGTGATCTAGTGTCAAAAGTAGGTTAATAAATTAAAAGGTTATAATGACTATTTATTTAAACATTAATTTTACATCTACATAGAATTAAATGGGTTGTCTTATAAGAATAGTCGAGACGTAAGTATACTAACTAAAAAATACAAGAATATCAAAAAAAAAAAAAAAAATTGCTATTCTTCCTTGGCTTGTAATCTAATAATTCATGATGCGCACATTTGGAGGTCGCTCTCTTGATTAAGAACCAAAACATAAAATATGAAATTGATAAAAATCTTAAACCATTACGAGAATCCAAAACTTAAATAGTAAGTTTTATTATAAATATAAGCCGTCCAATATATTCTTTTGACACCGGCCATTCTTTCTTCTTTTTTTTTCTTTTTTTTTCGTTTTTTAATTCATTTTTGTTTTATGATGTTTTAATCCAGAATCATAGTTCGTGAAATGGGGAGGAAATAAAAGGGTATGCGTTTTGAATTAAAAAAAAACATGAATAGATCTAAAAGTGTAATTTATTATGTGATTTCATTTCCGGTATCTTGTTTTTATTATTATTATTATTTTAAATGAAAAGCGAAAGATGTCTTTGATATTTTTCTATGAATATCCTTGTTGATAGAAAAAACACATAAAAAAGTTAGAAAAGCTTAGGAGTTACTGTATGTGATTGAATCTTAAGAGATGTGTAAGGAACAAATAAAAAAAATGTAAGTGGAGAAAAATGGCAGTGGAGATTTAGAAAACTAATTTAAAGGTCTCTTTAATTTTTATTGAATAGTGGTCGGAAGTTAGTTTAAGTAAGCACACTCCCACCAACACTAATCTTGTGAGTTCCACGTGATATTACGAAATTTCATTTCAAAACTAATTAATAATAATAGAAGTAATTAATATATCTGATAAATGAGAAGGAGTCTAATTGTTTGGATTTTTTGCAAAATATTAGGAAGAAAATTTTCTATATTGAAAAGATTCAAGCAATCATAAAGGTTCAAGGAATTGAGAAATTCAATGAATAAAAAAAGTTTAAGGAATCGGAAAGCTAAAAGGAAGTGGTGTGTTCCAAGTACTATTATAGAGCAATTGACTTGGGTTTCAAAGCATCCCAATCGGAAGCATTTAAGTTTGGTATCCTAACTCTAGTTAAATTCCTTTTGTATTCTCTTGTGGAGGGTGGGACAAAGGGTGAGAGTAGTATAAACCTTGAAGAGGGCGTTTGTGTAACTGGGGTCGGAGAGAGAATTCAGTGTGATTGTAACAATTTGTCACATAGTGAAAGTTCTTTTGTTCGTGGTTTTTTCTCCGATTTGGAGTTTTTCCATGTAAATTCTTGTGTTCTTTATTTTAATTTTTCCTTTTATTTTCTCAGTATTTTTCTGCTTATTTCTGAGATAATTAGGGAAGGTTTTTCCCAACAATAATTACCTTTGAAACTATGAGGATCATCAATATATCTCTTAAGATATTATTACTTTAGGTTAACCAATCTTAGATTAAATTTTATTTTCATTTTTATTGAACTGAATATATATTTAAACTTTATGAAGTTTATTATTATATTAAATGGTATGAGGTTCCATTTCAAAAGTAATACACCCAAAAAGCTTCTTTAATGAAAATCTATGATACTAAGAAACCACCATTGGAAATTGTCTCCTTCCAAAAGAGTTCAACGGAGTTTTGTGTATGTCGTTGAAGAGTCTAGCTAGAACTCCACTCTAATCACGTCAACCAAAAAAATATCTTCAATGTAATATTTATTTGTCTTGATAATCGAAGACCGTTAGCTCGCTTTTAAGATGCAGCATCGAGATACATCGAAAGAAATGCCACAAACTTGAAATTTTGAAGGGAGTTTACCTTTAAAATCCAAGTTTTCGATCAATTACGCCACCCCTCGGAGACTTCAATGTACCATTAAAAAATTCTTAATTTAGAAGAAACGACATTTCTAAACTTTTAAAACAAGATGAAAGAAGAAGAAAAAAAAAATGGGCATGTGTGTGTGACAACACAAACTAAAAAGATAACCTAAAAAGAATATAGAACAATGATCCAAACACTATTTTCACAGAAATTTTCCATTTGTTTCCCAATAAACCAAAAAAGAAAAAATGCCAACCATTTAGAATGCAAATTCGAGCTTAGATAGGTAGGTTTTATTAAACTTTGCCAAATAAAAGCAAATTAGGGGGCATGTTGAAAATACATACACTGTTGACTTAAGCCAATATCTGACTTAAAATTTATCATATCTCAAATCATTGGATAGATCATAATGTTGAGATTCTTTGGATTGGAAAAGGAAACATAAAGGGAATAAATAAAAGCCCATTCTTGGGACTTAACTTGCAAAACACCACTATTTTTGTACACTGAATATGTAATACTAATGGCCATCAATCTAATAAAAGAGTATGATATTCTGTGTTTGGTATATGGATCCTCAACATTAGATGGCTATTATTCTACAACCAAATTAGATGGGCTAACTTAAAGAATAAACTATGTTTCATAAAGTTTTGTTGTTGACAAGAAATTCTTTTAAATAAAAAAATAGGTACGAAATTCAAAGTCAAAATGTGAACATAAACATAGTTTTATTGTTTAAGGCATTATTAACCTCCCGAAGGGTTGAAGGTTAAATATATGATTTTGCATATCGTTGGACTCCAAATTATCGAAGCTAACAAAAAGAGTAAAATTTTCAACAATCTAATCTAGGTTATTAGAGTTAACATTTGAAAAATAATAATTGAGAACATTTCTTAAATTTGTCATCGAGGGAGACCACAAATTCTATATAGGGAGTGATTACTGCCAAACAATGAAATCAACTCGCCACAAATCTTAATCTTAATTAAGTTATTAATTTTTGTAACTTTGTGTTCATATTTAGCATGAATGAAATATGTTTTTTTTTTAAAAAATTATAATATTTAGTATCACATAATAATCTAGAGAAATACTAAAATTTATATGACCATAAAATTTATTTTATTACCTAAAGGATTAGTGGCTCGTTGGTTTCACTGCAATCATTTATTTGAGAGCAATAATACCTTTTATGTAGAATTTGTAGTCCCATGTCTCAATTCATACTAAAAATAAATAAAGTTGATTTTTCTATAAATTTATTCCCTTAAATATTTTTTATGGAAACAATAAATATAAATATAAATATACATATATGTATATATAATCCACCCCATAAAAAACCTTTTTTTAATTTTAATCCCAAATTTGAGAACTAAAAAAATATAAATCTCAAAATATTTGACGAATGTGAAAATCACATAAAAAGGCAACGACTTCTGGAAACAAATATGTTAGGAGAGAACTTAGTTAATTTTAGAATTTAAACAGTTATGTTTGTTTGCTGATAATTTTGTTTATTTTAATAATCTACAATTAGTTAAATTGATCATATACTAGGAAATTAACATTTTAGAAGTTTCTTTGATTACTAAATCGAACATACCAGGTTAACGAACGTACCAAAAAAGTTGGTAACATGTTGATTTTATTGTGTGGTAATAATCAAATTCAATACTATCACATTTAATTGAGAGTAATTGTACCCTTTATATAAGATTTATGGTCTTTCTCATCTAATTTATATTAAGAAAAAACTAAATGTTAACGGACGTTGTAAAAATATAAACGAGTCCATAAATTTGTCAAGATACATACAAATATATAATAAAAAATAAAAATAAAACCATGTCCGAAAGAAAAATATAAATCTCAAAACTGTTGGGGATATTTTAAAAGTTATTATATCTATGGGTTGGTTTACAATTACTGGACGATGGTTCATGAATAAAGAGAATGTGAATAGAATATCATTCCCATCATCTTCCAGGTAAAATATAGCCTAGGCTTGCGTTCTTTGAGCAAAGCTATCTCTTTAACAAAAAAAAAAAAAAAAAAACATATATCTTACATATATATATATATATATATATTCATCTAAACCAAAATGTCATTTTCATAAATGACTAATAAATTTCAATTAATGTTAATTCATTTCTTAACAAAACGCTTAACAATTCGAATCTCAGCTCCACCTCTCACTATTATTCTTATATAAAAAGAAGAATCTTAGTCAACTTCATACAAAAACCTCCACTAATAGTGTATATAATAGATCTACTCAAAAAAGTTATTAATAGATAAAAATAAAATAAATAGTCGAGTTCTCTTTTTATTGCAAATGCACTAATTAATTGAAATGATTTTCTTGCTTTAAAAAAAAAAAATTGTTATTGATTTTAACCGTATAAGTTAATCGGTGATAATCATTCATCCATAACTTTTGTCCCACATCAAAAATGAGGAGAGTCTTCAACATCTTTATAAAATATATGAGCTACTTTCTCTAATATCAATTAGTTTTGAGATGGGTCACATAATATCTAATATGACATCTTCTTAAAAATAGAAGCGGATGAATTGAGAAATATTCATCTTGAACTTTTTATCCCACATTACAAAGATAAGGAATCTTCAAGATTAAGAAAAAAGGTAAAAAAGGGAAAAAAAGGGAAAAAAACATTTTTAAATTTAAAAAAAGGGAAAAAAAAAGTACCCACTTAAATTAAGACAAGTGAGATAAGGTTTTGTTTTTTAATAAGAAATCTTGTTTTTCTTTTTTTCCTTCTCAAATCCATATGTTTTGGAAAAATAAGGAATATTGGGAATAAAAATAAGAGTGGGAAATGCTAAATAATGGGCAGCAAAAAGCTAAAGATGGGATTCCATAAAAGAGTTTTACTTTATTTTTATTTATTTTATTTTTTTTGGTTGGGTTAGATTTTGATTAATTAGATTGATATGCCATATGATATGCTTTTGATGAGAATCTGAGATGACATTTCTTGGCTGGCTAGCTTCCGGGCAAAAACTCAAACAACCACGTGAATTTGTGCCTTTCCACTTCCTTTTTTCTCTCTATCACTTCATGTTATTTTTCTAACAAAAAATATTCAATCACTTTAAATCAAAATATTACAATAAAAAATATTAATTCACTTATTTTAGTTAATTACAAAATCTATAAAATAAGTGAGTTACTTTTTTCATTAACCTCGTGCTAATTTTGTTTTATTTGGACAATATCCATGATGAAAATTTAATTTAATTTCGAAATCATTAGTTTAAAATGTCGATTGAGCTCATTTTAACTAATCAAACTAATTTAATATAATATTTGAGGTTATTAAACTCAAAAAAATATTCAAATTAATTAAAATAATTGGAACTGGCCAAAATTTAGTCAGCCTCTTATCAAATATTATTAAATCAAGTCAAAATCAAAGGGTTAATCTTTTTTCTATAAAAGTTAAAAATTATTAAAGTTAATGTTTAAATGTAAATTTGCGAACATTGCATAAACTACCCTTAAACTATGGTGTTTGTAACAATTATATCCTTAAAATTTAATTTTCATCAATTATATTCCCTCAAGTTTTATAAATGTTGCAATTAAACCCTTATGTCTAATTTAAGTAAGAAAATGAAGGATAAAATAGTCATTTAGAAGAGAAAAAAATGTGTTCATCTCCTACCTTTGTCTTCTTTCTTTTTTTTTTTTTCTTTTTTTTGGAGATTACTTTTGTCTTCTTTCTCAATCTTCATTTCTTATTCTCATCATTCACAAATTGATTTAGATAAATGTTAACCGAACAAAAATCTAATAAAGAAATAATTAATTTGTAAAATAATGGAAAGAGGAGGATCAAAACTATGGCATGAAATTTGGAGATGAAATATTCCAGATGAAGCACACTTGGTTGGGTATTTTTTTTTTTTTTTTTTCTTTTAAAAATTCTAAATTCCATCAACTTTAACCAAAAAATTTAGACGGATCTGATCCATGTGCCCCAAATTTGGCCCGCCGCTGCGCCACTCAGACGCTGCCAAGAACTCATCTGAAATTAAATTCGAAGAAAAAGAGAACCACGTTGAGAAGAAAGGGATGATTTTATTTTAAAGTAAAACCAATTTTTGTTCAATCCTCCTTTTTTTTTTTCTTCGAATTATTATTGCTTTAAAAAATTATCGTCCAGATTAACTTTTCCATGTTCTTCCCCTTATCCAATTTCTCATTTATCTCTGTAATCCATTTCCCCTTTTTATCAAAATCTGCTTCCACCATCCTTCGTTGCAATTGAACCGTCTTTTTAAACTCTAGGGTTTCGTCGAAGGGTTCCATCCAACACTTATGAAACTTGAGGGGATGTAATTGATCAAAATTAAACTTTAAGGATGTAATTGTTACAAACTGGTGATTTGTGCAATTTTTTCCTTTAAATTTTCATTATTAATAGTATCAAGGCTTCCTCTCTCTCTTTTTTTAGAGAGAGAATTTCTCTCTAGGACTTTTTCATGCTTTCTTCAAAGGTTTGCTTGTGAGTGGGTTGGGGCACCCTTGTGAGCATTTTTTAGCTCCTTTTGTGAGAGTTCTTGGACTCTTTTTGTGAGCGTTTTTGAGCTTAGCATTTTGGGTTTCCTCTTAGGAGGGGGTGGGGGTCTTCGTCAAGAGGTTCTCTGGAGCTTTTGTGGTGCAAGTTCTTCTTTCTCTTCGATTGTCATGAAACCTTCGAGAATTAGATCTAACTGTTAGGTAAAATTGGCTCAATGCCGTCAAATATAATCAATCCAAAAAACACAATCCAGACAATTATATATTTTACCTTATCCCAGATCAAGTTCGTATTCCAAATTATAAATGCGGAATCAATAATTTGAAAACGCCAAGCTTAAAAGTATAGCTAAAGCAACCTAAACTTCCAAGTAATAATAACGATAAATAATAAAGTTTAAGGGATGAGAAATTGACACTGAAATTATACTGATTCACCTAGTAATGACTACCTCTAGTTTTCTGCTACCGATGCAGGTTCTACTAAAATATGAGGGAGAAAGTAACAAGAGTTTACAATGCTCAAAAAAATGATTTCTCACTTTTCTCTCGAAGAAAAGACTCACGAATCACTCAATACAATTAGTATCAAACTCTTTAAGGAAACAAAAAGACTAAACTCACAAAAATTGAAAAAAAAACAATCTTCAATTTTTCTCCTTCTCGCTTGCGGCTACTTTCTCACACCTTTCACGGGCACACACACACATTTTCTATTATAAATGCCTTTCACAGCAGCTTGTAGGGTAAGGAAATAAGGTAATGGGCCCATTTTGACTTCACATTAAAATAACACTAACAACTTTGTCGAGACCTTTGGAACTCCAACCCGAAAACCCCAAAAACTATATGGAATCAACTCAAAGAAAATTTTGGAACGGATTACCTTGATGATCAAGATCAAAAGTAAAGAAAACTTGTTTCTAAACTCGTAATACGAATCACTCCACAAATAGTTTGATCTACACTACTTGAATTTTTTGGTTCACATCAAAGGCAAAGATAACTATTTTTAGTGTAGTGCATAAAAGACACAAAAAAAAAATTAAACAATACATCTATAATGTTTATCTATAGAGGAGTTAATTTTTTAAAAATTTTCTTGGCATCTAAATGTTAGAAGATTAAACAATACATCTGTAAAAATAGTTGAAGTGCACATAAATTGACTCAAACGCTTATAGATGTCAAAAAAATGGAGTGAATATTAAAAACTATAACTATATTTTATCATAAAATTTATTTATTTATTTAATATACTCTTGACGGAAGAAACTTATAAAAATGTTATATTGTTTTTAGTAACAAAAGGCTCAAATGACACCATTTTTTTCAAATTTATGAAAAAAGAGAGACATTAAAAAAAACATATCTTTATAGATTCCCAAATGCAAAATTATGGATACCCTAGACTTTCACAAAGTTCATGAGATGAAGAAGGAGAAAAGAATGAACAAACAAATCAATACTAAAGAGGCCCAGGCCCAAACTTTCATCTACATGAGACTCAAGTAGAGGCCACATTTTCATTTGAGGGGTGTTCAACTTTTTCTTATTTTTGTGAGAAGAGGGTTTCCAACTTTTTATATGTATACTATTTCAATTAAAAAAATGTAAGGGATCAAATTTGAGAAATGAAGATTTTCAAAAAATAAAAAATAAATAAAATAAAATAATTGAGAAATGAAACCTAAAATCTTAAATTTGAAAAATTAAGCATATAAATACTAGGGGATTTTGCATGTATAATAAAAAAAAAGGACAAAATATTTTCACTTATAGCACAAAATCAAAACTAATTCATTTGTAGCACAAAATTCAAATTGAATTCTATCAGCTATAGAATTCATTCAATGATAGAGTTCTATCACACTCATTCTATCACTAGTTACTGATAAAAAAATCATGTGTTATAGATGAATTATTTTAGAAATTATACTATAAATATAACACAAGATGTAGAATGTGCTGCTGAGGGTAAATTTTCTAAATACTATTTTCATTTATGCTTTTTCTTGTTTTTGTAATCAATTATTATTTAAATTTTAAAATCAAGTCAAATTTTATAAAGTTAAAAGTAATGCAGGTTATGTGGGGTAGCTATTTGATTTTTAAAATTTAAATTTGTTTTTATTCAAATTCTTTATAAAATATTTTATAATAGTTTTTTAATCTAACCAAATTCTAAAAATTTAAATACGTTTTTAAATTTATTTTTTTTTATTTTGATTTAGTTTTTGCCAAAATATAAATATTAAAGTAAGGAGAACCATAGATTGGCCAACTTATTGTAGACTTGATTACACAAAACATAAAATAGAATGATTATCAAAGGCAATCTTAATTTTTAAAATTTTATTTTTCTTTTTATAACGAGATTTTTTTTTTATTTGAATTTCACTTTATTTTTAAAAAGAAATTAGAATTTGATTAAAATTTTAAATATTTTATTTAGTTTTTTTTGTTTAAATTAGAAAAATGAAACGAGACAGAGTAAAATAATTAAGAAGTAATCACAGTTTTGAAAAACCCAAGAATTAAAACATTGTTATTATTATTTTAATACCAGGCTACTTTCTAACAGACATGTCGTTTCTGCTTTGCTCAGGCACATAATTAGGTTACTAATTCTTTTTTCAAATAACTTGAAAAGATTCAACTCATAACTTGATCATAAGAATACATTGATGCGAAAGCTACTTTAATTTATTGACCGTTATGAGTTTTATTACATTGTTTAAAAATCTATTAAATATCCAATGGGCGGAGGCTTGATGGTTTCATTGTTTGGTGATAATTCAGTTCAACATTATAGGTTTGATCTCGATAATCAATATTTGACTCTCATATTATTTGAAAATAGTAGTTTTAGGGTTTGTGGTCTCATTCTTCCAACTTCTACTGTAAAAACAATTATTGGTTGCTTCACATTTTATTAAACAATATTGAGAATTTTTTTAATTGATAATAATAATTCAACTGATATAAATATATATAATCGACTAAAAGATCATGAAATCAAATTCTCCTAACTCAAATATTTATCAATTAAAAAAAAAAGTACATCTAAGTATAATTTTCATCTAAAATAAATTAACAAAAATGTCTTGGTTTTTTAAAAAGAACTAGAGTAGTGATGTTATCATGCCTCTAGGTTGGTTCAAGAACTTGTTTCAATTAACTTAAAATAAAATCCATCGTCATCATTTCTTTTCATTAATTTGAAATGTATATCTACAATCAAGTTAATTAGTCAAAATCAGATTGCACACACCTTTCAATTAATAGACAATAATAAAAAGGGCCAAATGAAATTTAAAACAAAAAAAAATTCTTTTTTTCCTTTTTTTAATTTAAAAATGAATGTAGATCAAATTCATGACCTCTTAAATATTAACTCATATTTCATATAATAGTTTTTGCTTGCAAAATAATATTTACGCCATTCTCGCAAACAGTTTAATTAATTCTATTATATTTAATTGTAAATTAATTTATAAGTAATAATTTTTTTTCTTCAAAACTTATTTGACTACTAAACTAATTTAGTTATTCCACTAAATATGTTACAAAAATTTGAAAGAAATATATATATTTTTTATTTAATTAGACAACCCAACGAAGGCTTAGGCTTTTAATAAACTATTATATTAACTAGAGAGTATATCATTTAAAAATATATATATAGAATTTGTTAGACATAAAAAAAATTAATGATGATGGCGTAAATGTGGACTTTATTGAACTGATCGAAAGTCAAAATATTAGCTAGACTAGCAAACAAAAATCTAACTTTTTCTAGAATTGAAAATCGAATAGAAAATGTTGTATTGAATTGAAGTTCTCCAATGAAACAAAATTTTGGTAGGAAAATCAATTAATTCAGAGGGAAAGTGTATAATTTTCTTTCCTCCGATTTCTTTTAATCTTTTGAGTGTTCTAACTAGTTTAGGCCATCTTAATTACTTATACAAAATAAATTATTTGACTTTATAATATATAGTTAATTATGAAAATTAACTCTTTCAAAAAATAAAAAATTAAATTATAAAAATTAATTTTAAATAAGTGATTATTATAAATCCTTTTGGCCATAACTCAAAAAAAAATAAAAATAAAAATAAAAATAACTCTTTACCACTAGAATGATTTTAGTTCATATAATATTTTATATGTAGAAATTCAAACATATAACTTCTCAATCATCCATCAGTATAAATATATATGATTAAGCTATATTATTGTTGATAATTGTATTTCAGAATTCTTAATCGACAAGGCAGCACTTTTGATCTTTTTATTAGAAAAAAATAAAATTATTTTCTTACCCAATCTCATTAATATATGCAGTATGGATCTTATTTTATTTCAGGATTTGAATTAAAGATTAAAATATATTAAAAATAATTAAAGACGTGAGACGATGTCATCTATTTTTTTTTTTTTTTAAAAGTAAGATGTCATCTAATTTCATACTATATTTATAAACGCAATTCAACTAATATATTTAAAAAAAAAAAAAAAAATCTCAAAGGCCTGAAAGTGTCATGATATCTCTAGACTACAAATATTGATGCCTTCAAATGTTAGTTTAATGAAGCTCAATTCAATTCCCGGTGTCTATGAAATTGTTAAAAATGTTTTTTTTTAACTTAATTATTGATCAAGGAGATTCGAATACATGAATTTTTATTTTTATTGACATGTTAAAAATGAATTAACAAAAGTAATTATTTTTTCTTCACGTATCTTCTTCTTTTACCAACCACCGAAAAGGAACACTTTTTTTTTGGTAAGACCCAAATACAAAAATCATTTGTAGAAGTTTTAATTCTCATAAGTATTTTAAATTAATTGTATAACCCATTCGATGGGTAATTTGAATTTTGAACTCCATTGGATATTTAATGTGTGGGTTAGGTGGTGCTATTAATTAAAAAAAAATAACTTTACAATGCTTGAATTTAAAAAGGATAGGTTGGCCCAGGGGGACCCTCCCCCCCCCCCCCCCCAAAAAAAAAAAAAAAAATTGAATGGAATAAATAGTGGGTTAGACAAATACCTTACAAATTATTTTAACTTTTTTAAAATGATTTTGCTGATGTTAATGTACTTCTTCTTCTCTTTTATAATTTGTTTTTTTAACACTTTTTTTTTTGTTAATATAAAAGTTGAACATATCCAATTTGTTGCATAATTCACTCATCGGATTAGTCGGATTATCGAATTGTGTTTATTATTATTATTATTATTATTATTATTATTATATATGTATTCATTTAGTTCATAGCTCAGGAATATGTAAAACAAATGATGAAAAATTGCATGGTAATTTTTAAGATATTTATATTGGTTTTTTTAAAATGAATATACCTATATTTTATTGCATGTTTTCTACCAACATGCTAAAATATATATATATATATGATTAATTAATCTTACACACGTATTTATATTATTGTTTTTATTTTGGGTTGGTTTGAATTGGAGTAAAAATTTAGTTAAGTTGAAAATAAATTGCCAATAAAAATAATAATCCAGTGACATTAGTATACACTTAATAACTATAAAATCTTGGATTTGAATCATTCATTCCAATTATTATAATTAAAAAAAACTTGAAATAAATTCGGCTTACCAAAATTATAAAATTATAATCAAGTGCAATTTAAAGAAAATTATAACTTAAGTCTGTCCCTTATAATTTGGGCGGAAAAGTCCAAATTGCTTGGTGGAATTTTTTTCATACTCTCCTAAGTCCTAATATCATTATTGAACTTTAAAAAAATATTGAGCATTGATGTTCAACTCATATAGACATTTTTCTTTGGTATTCATCAATTAGTGAAAATAGTTGCTCAACCATTCCATGGATTGGTAATAATAGAAAGAAAAAATATAAACAAAACTAATAATTGAAAACTCACTTTTAATGAAGAAATTATTAAAAATCAAAAGCTTCCTTACAATTATTAATAAATTGGGCAAAAATCAATTTTAAGGTAAAGGGAGAAGCAAAGGACCATGTACCGCTTTACGCTGTCGTGGAGTGTGGGGACCACAAGATACCCTTCAAATTGTGGGGCCCGCTTGTTGCGTACTGCCTTTTCTGTCCTTTGGATAATGGAACAAACCAATCCAACGGCTGTGAGTGCTTCTTGATTTTTTTCAGACAAATAACTCGGATTTTGGACACGGAATCTACGGACTGTGACACCGCCGCCAAGTTGTCCTTCCGTTCTTTAACGGTTCCCGTTTCTTTGAGAGATTTCCCCGTTACCACCAACCCTTCATTTTTCATGCCACCGTCGTTTTCTTTTTTCCAATTACTCTTGAAAATAAAATATTTAAAATGAGAAAAATTCTAGCTATAATAAATTTTCATGTTACTTCAATTTATTATCTAATACATTAAAAAAATTATGTGGGATCAAAATATCTATTAATAAATTAAAATGTAGGAAAATTTACTGAATTAATTAAATTCAAAAAATAATTATAAATATTATTACTTTTAAAAAAATTTACCAACTAAATCATAAATATTAATAATAATATATATTGATAATAAATACTACAATATTAATGAGTAATAGTAATAGAGTATTGAAACATATAAAAGACTATGAATATAAATATTTCAAAATTTAACTACATTTATAATTATGTTGTTACAATTTTTCTAAAATACATAGTCCAATTTGAATCACATATTTTTAAAATAAATTTATTTCTCTATTTTTAAGTTTAAAAACAACCCAATGTAGTAACCCTAAACCCAACTTGAACCACATTAATATTTGCCACTATTCATGGAATCTTTTTCTTTTCTTTTTATATTATTCTTTTTTAGAATGATTTTTTAATATTTATTTCTTAATATAATAAGAGACTTTCCAGTTTCCATAAATTATAGGATGGTGTTACATTTAAGTAATCTAAAAAAATTTAGCGTATTAAATCTTTTTCTTTTCTTTTTCGATTCTTTTTTTTTTCCTTAATATAAAAAGAGAAAATTGTAGATCATGTCACACAATATTTTTCTTTATTTTTTTATTTTCAAAATCAATCATGTGATCGAAGAGTTAAATTAAATTTATTTAGAAAAAAAAAGTTAAATTTATTTATAATCAATTAACTAAGTCAATATATGAACAAGCTTTCGGTTGATTAGCTTTTATTAATAATATACTGTTATAATTAGTTTTTATTATGATCGGCACTAGTTGGAATTTTTCTTATACCTTGTGAGTTTTGAAACTTTTCCGATTTCAGATATTCTAAAATAAAAGGAGAGGGTTGGTTCCTAATAACTTGTGATACTAATTTCATATCATGAATTTGTAAAGAATAATTGGATTGAAACAAAAACCTTTTCAAATTTGCTTCATCTAATTGCAATATGGCTTAACTTAATTGATATAGGATGGAGTTTAATTACAAAAACTAATTGATAAATATTAAGATTAGTACACATTTTTTTATAAAAATGGTAGACATAAAGTCTAATAGATATTAAATATTTTCCTCAATTCAATTATGTTTATTTTTAAGCTAAATTAATTGTTTGCCGTATATATTTGTTGATTTCAATATCATATCTGAATGGTTCCTAAAATTTTGTATTTCACCCTTCTCATAAAGGGGAAAAAAATTTAATGCAACTAAACTTAGCTAGGAAGGTGGTGGATATGTTTGTTTTAACAAAAAGGAAAAAAAGTGGTGGATTTGTTTCTTCTTTTTCTTTAAAAACCACAAAAGACAAAAAGACAAAAGTTATTTTATTTTATTTTTTATACAACAATATTAGGCAAAGGAGATTCGAACCTATAACCTTAAGATTACTAGATTGTATATGAATTGTCAAAAGGGGAATCAAACTCATGACCTTCTGATTCATGGGTTATATTAATATCGCTGAGCTATTGCTCTTTTGACACGGATGAATGTTCAACCTATACAAATTATGTTTTAAAAAAAAGTTAATACAAACTTATTTGGCATTACAAATTATAATTGATCATTCACAATTTAAATTCAAAATTGACCAATTCAATCAATTCAATGATACTATAATGAATGATAGTATGGGTAATTTCGGTTCGATTTTTGTCAGTTTTGTACCAAACTGACAACCAAACCAATATCTTCGGTTTTCAAAAAATGGATCTGATCCAATGTCCAATAAAGTATAGAACCCTTAGTTCGGTTCGATTTTGGATCTGATCTAATGTCCAATTTTTTTTTAATATATAAAAAACAACATTTCTCATTAAAAAAAAAAAACTTATCATAAACAACAATTTTTGCTTAAGGTCGGGAGTATTTTTAAACTTATTAAAAATTATTTTGAGGATGTTTTTTACTTAAAATAGGAGTGAATTAAAATCTTCAAGATTTTAAGAAAATTTTTAAATAATAGAAGGAATATGAATTTATATAACTTATTGACTATATATATCGATTTGGTTCGGTTTTTATTAGTTTTTTAAAATAAAAATCGGAATCAATCCGATAATTTCAATTTTTTCAAATTACAAACCGATATGCCCAATTTTATACTAAAAAACTTATCCGATTCATAAAATTGGATTGGTTCAATTTGATTTTTTTGATTTTTTTATTTTTTGTTGCACCCCTAAATGATAGTGTCACACATTATAGATTTATTCCATTTCTGTTTTTTTTTTTTTTTTGAGAATTATTCCATTTCTGTGTTACTTCTGAAATAAGTCTGTAATTTCTTTTTTTTTTTTTTTTAACAATAATAACGTATAATACTTTAAAATGATATACAAGTTTTCTTCGAACATAGCATACTGTTCTTCTTTTTGTTTTGTTTTTTTTTTTTTTTTTTAAAGTGAAGACTATATTAAGATTTTATGTTTGTTTTTTGGTGATTATAATTTTTTGTTTCCACGTACAGTACACATCAGCAAGGAGTCCCAGACTACGGCCTTTTTACCCAGGTGGTGTGACCACATGGCAGCAAGGTGCGTGTACGTGTGAAAATTAAAGATTCCCGAAACTACCCTTTGTTCGTCCTAATGTATGCATTACGATGACCAATTCCAAGTTCCTCCGCCGAAAAATTTGAAGACAACAAGAAGCCAAATGCGTGTGCGTCTCAAGAGCCCCCTTTTACCCCTATTTTGATTAATTTTATAGGATAATTATTTGATTATATTACATTCCAAGCCAACCAAAGTAGTAGCTTAACGAATCACCAGAAAGTCTTAATTTGAATTCTCCATCTTCAATTGTTGTAATCTAAAAAAAAGTTACACAACAAAAAGTACGTTTGTTTTTTTTTAAAAGAAGGGTGGTTAACTACTAATTATTTGTATTTGGTAGTAAATAATCACTTTAAACTACTCTATCAAATTCCACATTAAATTTTTCAACAAATTCTTCACATCAAATTTATCATTCAACCTCTATTAACATTAATTCTCAAACGAGTAGTTAATTACTCAATTATTACCAACATCAATCAATTAATTAATGGAATCGCTTTGACATCAACTTTCAAACGAATAATTAATTAATTACTCCAAACTACCATTAACTCTCACTTTTCTCTCCATTCTACTCTTTCCTACCACAAAAGCACACCTTGATCACCAATAAGTTTAGCAATATTTAACGTTTAAAAGTTTTTCTAACAACAATCAAACATATGGTGGTTCATTCCCATCTGCTTTCTATAGCTTACAAAAGTCAATAGGATCATTAATATATACTGTATACAACTAATTGAATATTAATCTTTGCTTATACGATTTGGAGGGGGGAGTTAGTTTGCAAGAAATTCGTCAAGTTGCTGCTTCAATCTCATTTATTTTCTCTTTCAGCCCACGTCTCTGTTGGATTTTCTACTTTTTGGCTCCACTCAAGTTCATTAGAATCAGACTTATGTAAGTTTATAAGCCAAATTGTTGTTTCTTAATATAAATATATCTTCCTTTTCCAAAAACATATGAATATATCTTTGCCTATTTCAAAAAATAATGAATATTAATATTAATATATAAACATAATAAATCATTTTTAGACAGAAATTTGTAAGAATCCTTTCTGGTTGGTAGATATTATATAGCTCGCTAACAAAGAAATTTCTAAATTATGACCTACAAAAAAATTGAGATATGCCTTGAATTAGCCTTAAGATTACTTAGTCGGAGGTTTTGTTGTCCAGTCAACGAGTGGGGATGTGGGGACATTGCTCCCAATTTGTAAACGCATTCCGCATTCGTAAACGTATTTTGCATTTGTTTCTTTGCATTCGTAAACACATTCCCATTTGGATTTTTTCATCTGTAATAGAGTTTAATGAGAGTGCATATATAAATTCGAATTAAACTCTAGCCGTCTTATGCTGTTAATTCTGTTTTCGCCTCTCCTTAATAAAATCGTCACTCTGTCCCCGTAGACTAGCTAACACAATGTTTGTGAACCACGTAAATTTTGTGTTTTTTTTCTCCTCTTCTACGTTTTTTCTTATTTTCGATTGGTTGGTTAATTGCCGTTTTCATACCACTAGATATTCTTCCAAATTTTCCCATTTGAAATTTGTAATTAGGATTCTTACAAATTTCCCCATAAAAAATGATTTATCTACCTACCATCAAGCCAATTTATTATATATCTGAATATTTTTATCTATTACCAAGTTAAACTAGTATGTTAATCTTTCCATGTGTCATTTTTTTTTGGGGGGGTTTAGGTTAGATTGGAATGAACCGAATAAAAAATTGATTAATTAAAAGTAACACAACTCAAATAAAATTGTCAAATTATAACTCAACTAAATTAAAAAATGTTAACTAAATTTAATCTTTACAATTTGGATTGGAGAAATTACAAATACCGATTCTGAGGATTAAACCGGTAACAGTGGAATGGAAATAAATTAACACTGGACCAGATAAGCGCCACCGACCCATTCACTTCATTTGCTTTTTGTTAATTTTTATTTTTCTTATTTATTTAATGTA
>JBBMKA010000026.1:4311625-4331978 GCA_037833695.1 Sechiopsis laciniata | reverse complement strand
GTAAAAGAAATATAAGAAAGAATGTAGCCCACAAAAAATGTTAGAATCTAACGATTGTCCCACATTGATAAAGTGGGAGAATCCTACAAGTATTTATAAAAAATATGAGTTACTCTCCTCAAGTTGATTTTGAGATGGAATCTCATATTCTTTAATATGGTCGGATCTGACCTAGCAAAAAGTAAGCCAAAGCGGATATTGGGTTACTCTCCTATATTGTCAATTGGTTTTGAGATGAAACATCATATTCTCTACTAACAAATAGTTGGAACAATCTTAATTGCCTCAAATATATGATTCACCATTTGAAAGAGATGGGAGAGTTGATCCATTATTTTGATATATAACTTTTTTGAGTTTTATTAGGAGAGAAAAGAATGTTGAGGTCCACTACTAACTTCATTAAATTAAAGTGAGTTTGTACTTCTATGATCAATGGGAGCTAATTACCATAATTATTAATCATCTTTCTATATATGAATGTATATGTTCTATTATTTCCAAAACTATTTTTATGAAACCTTTTAATAAAAAACATTATTTAAAACATTTGAATTTCAAGAACTTTGTAAAAAGTTATTTACCAGGTATATATTTATTATAGATTGAATATATGATATCTTAAATTCTTAAAACTCTCTTTCACAACTAAATTAATATATGAAAATTACCCTTATAAATCACCCAACAGATTTCTCCTTTTGTTGTTCAACTAATACGCTTAAAACGAAAATATTCGATTGAAGTTCCTTTGAAAAAAATTGTAAGGTAAAATAATTATGCAAATCAAAATTTAAAAGTTTAGGTCGATTTTTTTTTTTACTATTATTTTAAATAAACCAATAATTATGTTTTAAAAAATCAAATAAAATTTTAGAAATTAGAAAAAGTATTTTTCAAAAACCATATACAACTTTTGAATAAAAGATGAATATCTTTCGTACAGAAATTTAAGTAAAACCATCTTAATTTTTAAAATAAAGTAAAAACTTAGATGTTTATTAGATGTGTTGATGCCAAAATTGTTGACAATTTTTTCAATATTTTGCCAAATGTGAGACAAACTTTGTTAATATTTGCTTGACAATCATATGGACGAATGTAAGAGTGTCTCTAAGCTTTAGAATAACTTGTAGATAAAGTCTTAAGAATAAGATTTTGGCTTATAAACTAGACTGAACTCATTTTTTGTCTAACCTCTTCTAATTGAATTTGTGAATTTCATTAGATCTTGACCACGAATTTCACCCATAACAAGATGATGCCTTATCATTGGATCCTAGTTTAAATCTACCAACTAAATATAGAAAAAGAGTTTAGGATTGAGAAAATAAAAATAATTATGATAAGAATAATTTTCTTAGATCTTTAACCTCTAACAAAAATCATTTTTTCAATCTTAATTTTTGTAATTACATTTTTTTTTTTCATTATTTCAATAATCACATTTTATTATTCTCATACTCAATATTTTTTTCCATCATAATTATTTTCTTCACAAAAAAATATAATTAATAATTTTCTTCCCTCAAATAAATAAAATGATCTTGCTCATATTCTTTAACTAATATTATTATTATCATCATTCGAATCACTCCTCTCTTACGGTTGAAAACAAAAGGACGGAAATTGAATCGGGCAGCGAACGACGCCGTGAGTCATCGGGCGGAACGACGGGGGGTTGTTTGGTAATTTCAAAGAAACAAAGTCTATTTTTCACCTTTAGTCCTTTAATTTGTATTTCTTTTCCCTTTTTGCCGGTTTTGGCCGGAGCCATTCGTTTGGGGAGAAGTTCCATCAGAGCTGAAGAAACCAACACGATTTAAAATCAAAACCCTAATTTAGGAAAGAAATTTCAATCCGTCAAAACTCAGATGGTCTTTCTCTGTGCTTATTCATGGAGTTTTCAACCCTAAATACCCGGTAAAACTCTTCTTCTTCGTCATCCATTTCACCTCACTCTTCTTCTTCTTCTTCATCATCATCATCATCATCATCTTCTTCTTCTTCTTCTTCTTCTTCTTTTACTTCTACTGCTACTTTCCTTATTGTTGCTGTTTTCTTGGAACTCCGTTTCATTTTACTGCAGCTGTTGTTTCCTTGATTGATTCTCTGTGGAGTATAGTCGTTTACTGTACGTATTTTTCATCTGAAGTTATTCTGAGCTTAATCGGTGGTTTGGTTGATAAGTTGCTTGTTGGTTTTAGCTTGGATTTTCTATGATGGTGTTAATTGCTTTTTTGGGGCTATTTATTACTTATAAGGATATTCTAAACTGATTTCAGGTCTGATGTAATCTCAAATTCGAACCGTCTCCTTGATATTCGGAACCAAATCATCCAGTGTTTAATAGCTTTCTGTTGCATTTAGATTTTTTATTTTATTTTATTTTTTATTTGATGAAGACAAATCAAGGTGAGCCGATTTTTATCAGTCATTATAGCTGCGGTTGGATATTGTTGACTATCATGTTCATAAGCGGTAATCTTGGACATGTGTTGAAGTTTTTCCCTTTACTTTTTTGTATGCGCTACTCTGCATTTCCTAGCAGCTGGTCTGCATGGTATCTTCTTACTCTGATGAGAATTGCGAGAGGAAAAATTTGATGTAGAAGTTGAGAAATGGAAACCCATTTGACTGTTTTTGAATTTTTAATTATCATTTTCGTTGGTAATAAATTCCCTGAACTTTTTATGTTGCGAATGACTGGAATGATCCCTTTTGGTTTGGTTTATTCAGGGGACTGTTTCATCCAGATATTGCCAGGGCAATCATTTCTATTATAGGTCTGTCTTGTGTTTTTTTCTACCATGCTACTTGTGCACCATGCTTCATTTCTGAGCTGCAATCAGTGTCAAATGAAGACTCTGGATACCACATAGACAATCCTGCCAATGGCATCCATAGTACCTTTCCTGCAGATTTTAGCTCGGGCAGCAATCCAACAACCAGCTCGAGTTTTGACAGTGTTTGTACCGACAGTCGTTTACTTTGCTTTCCTTCAACACTACCTGATATTTCATTTCATGAGAAAGGGATAGATGTGGAACCATTTTCGGGTCAGTTTGATGTTACACCATCAAGTCAAGATGGCAAATTGGCTGTAAACAAAATCCAGTCATCAGATTATGGTATGTTTGAATTATTTGAAGGTGGAATGATTTCATGTTCTTTAAACTCAAGACAGGGTGTTAATGATTTATCTTCCATTCAAAAATTTGATAGCACTAGTAAATTTGATCTTTCTACATGTAGAGGGGATCCTCATCATCAGAAAAGCCCAAGTTCTACACCAACGAAAAATCTTGATGTTAGGAATTCAGATTTTTCAGATAGTTCTATATCTCCCTGTGTAGATATTAGTCCTTCTGAGTTGGATTGGGAACATAAATTTTTATACTTACCTTCTTTAGCTTCAATAACTGTAACAAATACGTGCAATCAGAGTATTCTACATATCTATGAACCATTTATCACTGACTCACAGTTCTACCCTTGCAATTTTAGTGAAGCTCTTCTAGGACCCGATGAAGCAGTTTCTATTTACTTTGTTTTCTTCCCAAAATACTTGGGCTTGTCCTCTGCCCATCTGATTTTGCAGACAAGTTTTGGTGGCTTTTTGGTCCGAGCTAAAGGCCATGCCATTCAGTCACCTTATGAAATCCAGCCTTTGTTAGGCCTTAATAAACACTCAAGCGGGAGATGGACTAAGAACTTGTCTTTATTCAATCCCCATGATGATGTTCTCTATGTTGAGGAATTAACAGGATGGATATCAGTTTTTAAGGAGGATAAATGTTACCATACAGAAGCAGTGTGTAGTGTAGATAGATATCGGGCATTTGATGAGCCAAAGTCATCGATTATCAAAGAAGGCTTGGTTGTCCAACATGGTCATACAGGCTCACCATTGTTGTCTATGCGGCCCTACCAACAGTGGAAAATAGATCCTCACTGCAATGAAACTATTATAGAAGTTGACTTGTCATTTGAACATGGTGGGACAATCACAGGCACATTTTGGCTGCAGTTATTAAGACCTTCACAGGAAAAGCCTGATGTAATCGCAGTGCCTCTTGTAGCTGAACTTAAAGGGGGGTCAACTCACGATGATCGTAAAGGGACTGTATTTGCATCTGTTGAGCCTTTACTGTACCATGGAAATGTTTATGTTGCCATTGCTCTGAAGAACAGTGCTTCTCACTTGCTAAGTGTTCTTAAGATTATTGAAGTTGCTGAAAGCAAGGTTTTTAATTCCAAAAGCTTGGAGGGCTTGCTACTTTTCCCTGGAACTGTCACAAAAGTTGCTTTGATTACCTGTAATGAACAACATGCTCACTTCCACAAGGCCTCACCTGAAATTTTCAATATGTATAGTAAATGTAAATTACTTGTGTTGACAAATGAGTCAACTAGTTCTCATATTGAAGTTCCTTGCAAGGATATATTCCTTTTATGTTCAGAATACTGGAAGTACACTTTCATGGAAAATGGAAAGCAAAATGAACACTTCACATCTGGTAATGCAAGAACGGTGTCTTTGGCTAATCATGTGCGGTTACAGTCAGAAATTAAGGTATACATTTTTTAAAGCAATTTTAACTATTTTAAGTTGTATATCGTAAATTTGTTGTCACTTATTAAGGGTAAAATTTGTTTCTTACAGACATGCATTTTTAATGCTTCTCTAATAGTATGGGTGCTTCTGTGACTATGCTGTTTACTTGTGTGTTCTTAGCTGCATTCCACATTTAGAACATATCAATAGGATGTTGTAAAATCATGAGCATTTAATTTTAAGTGCATGAAATATTACTCGCTTTCTGTAGATTGTGCATCTCATGAATTTAATGTCATGGTTTCTCCTATTAAAAAAAAAAGTCATGGTTTCTGTGGTTTCAAACTTTTTCCGGGTCAGTAATCTGGATTTTCAATTTGATTTTTCCACGTCATTTGCGCTTATTATGGAAGTTAATTATAAAGCTCGGTAGTCAAGAGCTACTAAGAACTTAGATCATGACAAGAAAATGACTATACATTTATATATTCTAACTAATTTGTTTAATCATTATAGTTATTGTGAGAATGAAAGCTTGAGAACCTGTCCTTTCCTCCCTTTCCTTCCATCCCCTTTTATATGTACATGCATTGGTTGTATATACTTGCATTCATTTGGTTAGTTGCAAAATGACTAAGGCATTTTTTTTTTTTTTTTGAATTTAAGACTGAGGAGAGAGCAGAAGCTGATGAATTGGTGCTTGAAAATTGGGTTTCTTTGGGTACCAGGAGGCCCATGTCTGTCCTTGACGAGCACGAGGTGTTCTTTCCTATGGTCGAGGTTGGAACTCATTCTACTCGGTGGATTACTGTGAAAAATCCAAGCAAGTGGCCCGTTGTAATGCAGCTAATCATTAATTCTGGTGTAATTATTGATGAATGCAGAGACCCCGAAGGATTTATCCACCTACCATCTGGTGGTTTGATTCACAATGATTCTTCTATGCTGAAAAAGTATGGATTTTCACTACCAGAAAGTGCTGTTACAGAGGCTTATGTTCATCCTTATGAGGACATGCTTTTCGGGCCAATATTTTTTTACCCTTCTGATCGATGTCACTGGAGAAGTTCAGTGTTGATAAGAAATAATCTATCCGGTGTAGAGTGGTTATCGTTGAGAGGGTACGGGGGTTCATCTTCTCTGCTTCTTCTTGAGGGCTCAAAGCCTGTTATCAGTATAGATTTTGAGCTTGAATCCCCAATTTTGCTAAACATATCCCCTTCAGAAGGGTCAGTCCATATGGAAAAGATTAGCCATGCATGTACATTGCCATTATCAAAAGAGTTCTATGCCAAGAACACTGGTGACTTGCCGTTGGTATTCAAGAAGATTAAAATATCAGGTACAAAATGTGCATTAGATGGTTTCTTTGTACACGATTGTAAAGATTTTGCCCTTGAACCTGGAGAGTCAAAAAAACTTACGATATCATACCAGACCGATCTTTCTGCCGTTGTGGTGTATAGAGATCTTGAATTGGCCTTGGATACTGGTATTCTGGTAATACCCATGAAGGCCAGTCTTCCCTTCTATATGTTCAATAATTGCAGAAAATCTGTGTTGTGGACTCGATTGAAGAAATTTGCCTTTTCCGTTCTCTTAATTGCTTCCGTAATGTTCTTGTTCTTCTGTTGGATTTCGCGGCACATGATATCTTTAAGCTTTCTGGACTTCTTATGCATATCCAGCTCTGCAAGGAGTGTAGATAAGACTTGTTCTGTCCATCAGAGTGAGAAAAACAGTCGATTCTCTGATGTTTGGTCTGTTTTTGAAGGAGCACCACAATCCTCCCTGCAGTCAAAATCTATTGCAATTGAAAATTCTGATGCCGTGGAAGCATCTCAACCAAACTACCTCACAGTGAAAACTGGGAACGAGCGGGGGAGGCGGCGAAAGAAGAAAAAGGGAGGTGGCTTAAAATTAGCTGGTCTGTTTGAAGTTTCCAGTAGTCAAAGTGGTAATTCTACGCCTTCATCTCCGTTGTCTCCCACTGCATCTGGCACGCCAAAACGTACATGGCCCATGTCTCCCGACGTGAACCAGTCCACTGAGGCTAGTAGTCTCTTTGCTCGAGTGATTGACGAAACCCAATGCCACAAGACACAAACATCTGAACCTACTTCAGTCATGAATGCGCGAAAGCTGAAAGTTAATGTGAAGAGCTGCATTGACAACTTGGTTTCACCTTCCAAGGAGATTCCCCCAGAGTCAAGAAAGAGTTACTGTAAGCCAATTTTGCTGCCTTCAGCTACTTTTCCTTCTGCAGGCAGGCCTGCCCCAAATGTCATATGCTCTCCTCTTGGTGCTGCTTCAACCTCCAAAATTGCACTGCATGCTCGAGCTCCGGGCTCGAAACTCTTCAACCAAAAAGCTTCTTTAGAAGGGGAAGGTAAGTCTGGTATTCAGGATAAATACAAATATGATATCTGGGGTGATCACTTTTCAGGACTTCATTTGATTAATAAATTGAAGGATGTCCCTTCCATGATCCCCAGTGCCATAGAAAAGAACTCTGATAGCTTTTTTGAAACCAGTCCTCAAACTCTCGTTGCTAAGTCCCAGCCAATGTCTGCAAGTTCTTTTTATCAGTATCCTCAAGTTTGATCAATTAATACAAAAAAAAGGGTCCAAAATATCCGTGGCTTAGAATATTTTTCCATACCAAATCAAACTCATGTGTAGATAGAATTTTTTTATATCCGTGAGTGTCTGGACTAGCTTACGCGCACTTCGATTATTTTCATGGGCCATATTGTCTGACGCTATAACATTTAGTTGTCCAAAAAACTCGTAAGAAATTGTTTTCTAGGTAGGTGACGAGGGAAGAGGTCATTTGATGATGGTTTCTTAGTTCTTCCTTCTTTATCATTTCAGTATCTATTCTTGAACTAGTTTTGGAGGACGATTTATTTCAAGTCCTAACTCTGATCTCTACCTATTTCCATCACTAAAACTTTTTTAGTTCAACATTTTGATAACCTTTTAAACGTTTTGAAAGTTTTTCCCTCTCCTTTTTACGAAGCCTGCTTTTTGTATGTTTGAGCTTTTTTTTTTCTTCATAATTTTTTATTATTATGGAGAATTTATCTTCAGCACTCAACTAGTGATAGAATAAGTCTACCAGTGATTGAATTCTATCTGTGATAGAACTGAACTAGTGATAGAAATATTTTGCCTTTTTTGTTATACATGCAAAATCTCCTTATTATTATTATTATTATTATTATTATTTGCTTTTGACTAAAGCTTAATCTACTTTTTATAATTTAAAGTTTTTTTTATCACCTCCAATTAAAGTTTACTAGACATGGAAAAGAATGGTGGGAATCCTATTAATATGATAAGGGGTTTTAATACATTTTTATCATGTAATTTTATTTGAATTTAAAAGGTGTTATTTTTTGTTTAAAACATAGAAAATATTTGTTTTGTTTTGTTTTTTTTGAGGAAAAATATTTGTTTTGTTTTGGTTGTCATCATTGAACTTTTTTTCCTTGACTCATGTAGGAATTGTAAAACCCATAATCTATTTGTGGGTTGGATTCAAATTCAACGACAAACCAATTTAGATTTTTATATTGATATGATTTTGTTCACTTTGTGCATATCTTTATTTTTAGTTTCACTAAAAAAATTTCATATCAGTAGAGATGGTTGTCATTCCTTATATATCCATGATCTTTCTCTCATTTAATCAATGCGGGAAAACTTTGTTTGCATCGCAAAGGAATAGTTTTGATGTCTAATTGAGAAAGGGTGGTAGAAATCATAAATATGAAAATGAAGCCAAGAAAGAGGAGGTTTTTTGAAGTTCCCATCTCCATTGTTTTTTCTTCATTCGCTCTGTAACAGAGGAGCTAATTAAAAAGGCCCCATTGTTGAGTTTGTAGGAAAGAGTCAATGGTATGAATTGCAAATGCAAAGGGAAATGAATACTTCACTTTCCATGGTGAAGATTTGTCATTTGGGATGGATAGATATGCTAAAAGGCTTATCAGGTACATGATATAGACTTCAATCGGCTAATGTTATTGATAGAAGTTTATGTGAACATGGTTAATGTTATTTTATTATTGTTTTTTTAGTACAAGTTGAGAGAGGGGGACCAAAAGTCCTACGCAGAGGACACTACTGTTTTAAATAAATGAAAGTCAAATATCGATTCTCGAGATTGAATCTGTGACCGTAGTGTTGAACTGATTTTTACCAAACAATGAAATCAATGCACCACTCACCCTTTATGTACATACTTAATGTTATTAGTTTGTGAGTATTTGCTAAAATTGGAATATTGCTAAATTTTTGACAAAGTTTATTATTATTATAGAAAAGAGGGTTTACACTTGTAATTCATGATTATTAAGGTCTCGTTTGATAATTATTTTGTTTTTGGTGTTTTGTTTTTATTTTTTTTAAATTAGTTTGTATGATAACTAATTTTATTTTTTGTTTTTAAAATATTAAAGAAATTTTGAAAATAAAAAAGTAACTTTTAAAAATTAGTTTTTGTTTTTTCTAAAAGAAATTTAAAAAAGTGATTAAAACACACCATAAATAAAATTCGACCTCACCAATTTAAGGATTAGATCAATAATATTCTTATTTTATTTTTATTAAATATTAAAAACAATAAATTTTGATTTTTTTAAAAAATAAAAAATAGTTATCAAACGGATTTTTAGTTTTTAGTTTTTAAAAAACAAAAAACAAAAAATAATTATCAAATCTTTTTTAAATTAAAAAATTAAAAATTAAAATAAAAATGGTTATCAAATGAGCCTAAAGTACGCAAGATGTTGCTAGAGCTTTATTCTTGTTAGTAAGAGAAGATTTTGAATAGCTAGTGTTTTCTACTTCAACAAGGAAAATACAAAATGATTTGGACTGAAAAAAAAAAACAAAATGGAATCGAATTCAAAAAAAAAAAAAAAAACAAGAAAGGAAAAATCATAATTCATTTTCAGTTATTGTAAATTGTAATGTGGCCTCAATTATTCAGTTGAAACTTCGAAGTGATTTGTGGCTTTTTATTTCTTGTATGTGTTTAGTTTGTGAAACTCATAGAATCAGAGTCTACTGACTAAGGCCTTATTTGATAATGATTTTGTGTTTTTGATTTTTGAAATTTAAGTATATAATGACTACCTTACCATTGTTTTTTCTAATTTGAATATCTACCTCTTACCTATATTTGTAGAAACTAAACAAAAATTTAGAAAAAGAAAAAAATAGTTTCCAAAAACTTTTTTATTTTTGAAAGTTGGTTACCATTCACATACTTTCTCTTAAGGATAGATGGATATATTGTAGGAAATGTGAAATACATTATAGAAAATTTGAGAAAGAATATGCTCAAATTTCAAAAACAAAGAATATGCTCAAATTTCAAAAACAAAAAACAATAAGCCAAATAGTTATGAAAAGTTCACAAATGTTTGCTTAATCCAATTCATTCGGGATATATACTGATTACATTACACTCATATACGCAAAAGAATGATGTAGACAATTTTTCACAACCAACTGGAATATATTGCAGAATAATTTTCACAATTTACTGAGACTAAATTTAACATGAGAAACAAACAAGAAAAGAGATTTATCGATTTCATATATAACCTAGTAATCAAAAGGTTACATATTCAAGTTCTTCAACTTTTTAAATTTAAAAAGTTTTTCGGTGTGAAATCAAAATATAGTATTTTAAACCAACAATATTTTTTAATTTTATACAGTACACAACAAATTTGAAATAGAAGAATCAGAATTACAAATTAGATGAAAATAATATAACGAAAGTACACAGATTGCGATCTTATATTTTTGAAGTTACACCTTCAAGTAGTCGTTGTCTTCAAATATCTTCAAATTGCTGGTGTGTTTTGATTTCTTTTTTTTTTCTTTCAAGAAGATTTGAAGTTTAATATAGAGAGCTAGCGTGGATAGAATTCAGAAATGGAAGCTACATTTTGTGAAGCTTGAAGAGGAGCAGTTGAGGAATGTCGATTTTCATTCGACGGAATGTTGTTGCTCTCGAGAGAGAAGGCAGGTCGAGAGGGGAGAGCGAGAGCGAGAGAGAAACTATTTAGCATTAAAACCACAGAAGTCATGGTTGGTCGATCTATTGCGTTTTCTTGAACACACAGTAATCCAATATGAATGCATCTTATCATTTCCATATTCGAACCCGAACGAAGTATTGCATCTATAACATTTTCAGGTGTTCCTTCCCTCCAATTTTTCCAGGCCTGCAAAGTAACCATCAATATGTAACGTTAATGACGGCCGTTATAATTAAAATTGTTAAGAAAAAGGGAAATAATTCAAACAAGAGAAGTTTGTCTATACATTCTATATATATATATATATACTTACAAAGCTTACAAGATATTCATCAATCTCTCGTTCGCGACAATTATTCTTTTGACCACTTATAATTTCAAGCATTAATACACCAAAGCTAAATACATCCGATTTTATTGAGAACTGTCCATGATATGCATATTCTGGAGCCATATATCCACTACAAAATGAAGGAAAAAAGTTATTTATATTTAATATTACATGCATAGAGCAAGTAATTAAAGACCACACAACAAAACTTACTAAGTTCCAACAATTCTATTTGTTTGACCTCGAGTTTCATCCAATTCAAATAATCTTGCCATGCCAAAGTCTGAAATCTTAGGATTCATTTCTCTATCCAACAAAACATTACTTGCTTTAAGATCACGATGAATTATTCGAATACGAGAATCTTCATGGAGGTATAGTAGCCCTCGAGCAATGCCACTTATAATTTTAAACCGTTTTTCCCAATCCAAAAGTGCTCGTTTGACAAGATCTAAAGAGCAGTAATAAACAATATAATGGTTATAGTAATTGTAATGTGCATATTCATAGAATATGCAAATATTCAAGATGAAATTTATATACCAAATAGGAAGTGATCAAGGCTGGCATTTTGTAGAAACTCATAGATGAGAAGTCTTTCATTTCCCTCCAAGCAAAATCCAAGCAGCCTAACTAAGTTTCTGTGCTGAAGTTTTACCATCACAAGCACTTCATTTTTGAACTCTTCACTTCCTTGTCCTGAATTCCTTGAAAGCCTCTTCACTGCTATCTTTTGTCCATTTGATAAACTTCCCTACATTATTTCATTTAATTTTTTTTTTAATAATTAAATAATTTATCATGAGTGTGTTTTTTAGGATCCCCACATTAAAACAATGAGGATACATCTCCTGACAATGAAAAGATAGATGAACTACTTTTCTCTCTATTATTTAGAGATATGGAACCTCTTCACACTATTTAATATAGTAATAGACCCCAGTAAACTCTAAGACGTATTTGATCTAATAAAAAAGAAATTGGATCTGATTCAAGATTGGTGAACCCTAATAAGGCGCCATCTTAAATACCTTTCTCATTTATAGGATAGATGAACTATTTTTATTTTTTATTATCAATTAGTTTTGAGATGGAACCTCATATATAATATATACAATCTAATAAGGAAGTTTTCACAACCTTTATAAGATAGATGAGTCGTTTCTCTCATCATCACCTGGTTTTGAGATGAATCTCATATTATCTAGTATATATGGTATCAGGGCAAATTAAACTCAAATAAGTATTCGGCCCCATAAAAATGAAATTGATACCCAATCTATGAACAACTATCATCAAACGAGTCTTGAAGCAACTAAGCAATGATGTGTTCGATTTATGGTGACCGCCTATTTAAAACTTTGTCCTATGACAATAGTATTCGATTCACAAATGATAACTCAAAGAATCATCATCTTGAAGAGGCGTATATATATATATATATATATATATATATATATTTATGTTAAGTATGACGTTTTTTTTACCTTGTAGACAAGTCCAAATCCTCCTTCTCCTAGCTTATTTTCATTGGAGAACTCATTTGTTGCTACTTTGATTGTGTCGAAATCAAATTGAATCGTTTACATGCTACTAATTTCCTCTGTTTCTTCTTGGAATCCCACACCTATTTAAAACATTAAAGTTCAAAATGGACCTTACACAATAAATACTTGGAAAACTTAGAATATCAGTCAAATTCATAAAATAATTACAAATATGGTCACTTTTAAAAATATTAGCAACCATAGTCATTAATATCAATAGTAATATTGTATTAATAATACATAATATTGTATTTAATGAATATTTATAATACATTATTAGAATGCATTAATGACTATGGATGAAATTTTAAAATTTATCCACCTTTATAATTATTTTATGAGAATAGACTATCTAGTACAATTTCTCAAAATAGTTATTAGTTTCCACTTTCAAGTGGCACTAAATTGACTAAACTAAATTTAACTTACTTTCAGCTTTGGATGATTTTTTGTGTCTGGAGATTTTCACTCGTAAAATGAAGCAAATGCAAATAACGAGTATAATTGCAGAAATAATTGATACAACGATGATTATGATCTTAGTAGTTCTGCCTTTGCCTTTACCATTAGTTCCTGCAAAATAAATTTTCAAAAATAAAATAAATAATTAAAATATTAGCTGGTATGAGGAGGAAAAGAAAAAACTAATTTATACATAATCGGTCATCCTCATTTACTTGGATTTTCCATAGAATTTTGTATTCTCTATGCACATGGCTTCCAAATATCTAGATATTTAAAATTCATCGAATTGATCGATTGAAATAACTAATTTAATAATAATTCGATAATCTGACAAATTATTGTAATCTACGATTTAAGATTATTATTAAATTTACTCTGTTAGTTCAACTGCAAACTGAGTTTCTAACCGGAGGTAAAAGTTCAACCGGCATAAATCGATGCAATATATTTAAATTAACATAGTATCTTTATTATAAAATAAAACATATTTAAGTGTCAAAAAAAAAAAAAAAGTACGTTATTATTATGGATTGAATTCATAGCCTATTATTATCTATATAATCACTAGATCATTTCACATTCTTCTTCAATTTGGTAGCGAAAAGTTTAAAACAATTTCAAGTTCATCTTTCAGTACAAAGTTAAGCTATTGTTTTCATGCAACATTAAAAGTAACAAAAAGAAAACCTTAACTAAATCTCAGAATAAAATAGAAATTAGAAATAAAATAAATATATAGTATTAATCACCAGCATGATTCAATTGACCTCATGTATGGGCTTATAATCAAGAGGTTATGAAAAACATCACCCACATTAATAAATAAATAACTTACTTACCTGTGAAAAGAAACCCAACTTATATGATATAATGTACGACTTAATAATTGAGAGCTTATACAATTAGATGTTATAAGTTTTTGCAACTCCACCCCAAATATTTAAATTGTTGAATTAAAAAAAAAAACTTACCTCAGCTCTAATTTTGTTTCTACTTAAAGAAATTTATCCTCTATTTCAAAAAAAAAAAAAAAAGAGAGAGAGAGAGAGAGATTTACCCTATACAAAACTTTACTTGCTAAAAATGGAAATAATATAGATCATAAAACTACCATTTTATTAAAAAAAAAACTACCATTTTAAACTCGTATTTTATTTTTTTATTATTTTTTTTACATTTAGTGATAATAAAAAAAAATGATAACACGTGACTTATCATCTTTTTAACATAATAAATCAGAAAGAACTATGAATAGCTTAGTAGTCAAAGGTTCAATTGAACTTTTTTGACATCCAAACATAATAAGGTCCAATAGTGAACTGACTCGAATATTAACAAATTTATATTAAAAAAATACTTAATAATCATAGCAAGGTAATTGTGCAAGAAAGTCAATATATAAGAGACGGAATTGTTACTTTGAATTCAAACAGTCAAAATAAAGCATATTCTCAGGTCAAAAGCATCACATCTACAGTTATATATTACATGTAAACTAATAACCAATAGATTATCGATCTTTCCTTCTAATCATTGTTGAATTTAAAAAAAAAAAAAACAAATCTCCACCTCATGCATAGTGATAAGGACATGGAAATAGAGTAGATAGTACCTGCAGCCACGGCGGTTGGCGGCGGAGACGGCGGTGGAGAAGAAGAGAAATGAGTGGAGTTATTAGGCGGAAGAGTAAAGAAAATATAATTCTCATATCTCAAAACACAAGAGGCCGTAAATATCCTAGCCCCGATACTAGCCTCATTAATCAACACACCACGCTCACCCACACACTTGTTGCAATCCTCCGACGTCAAATCCGGAGTGCACTGCACCAGCCCGTACACTGTTTCATTCCCCGCGAGACTCGACCCTGTGGCGAATTTCCGTGTAGAATTACCTGACGCGGCTTCTCGTCTCAACCAGTCCATCAGACTCTGAACCGCCTCGAGGAACTCTCTCGGGTTCCATGCCTTTCGGCCATTGAAAATGGACTCCGAATCCATATTGTTGAGGAGACCTAGAATTTCGGTGTCTGAATATCGTAGCATGCATTGATTGTACCACACGATTGCGGTCCTTTGGTTGGGACAGAGCTGTGTGAGTTTGCGTGTGGAGTAGTCGATGCATGTTTTGCATATGTCGGCGGAGAGGTCGCCGCGGCAGAGGGCGGCCGCGAAGACTTCTCGGCCGACAGAGAGAGTGTGGAAGCCGAAGGTTAGTAGTTGGGGTTGGGTGGAGATGGAAGAAAGTAGAATTTGGAGGTTTGTTTTGTAAGTAGAATTGGTTGTGTAGTTGCCGGAATCTGAGCATAAGGATTTTGCAAAGTCTAGTTGGGAAAAAACCATTTTTTGGATGAGGAAAATGGTGTAAACTAACACTAGGCTTTTCCAAGTCGCCATAGCATCAACCCAACACAAACACAACAGCCATTTATAACTCCTTTAAGTATTTACAAATTTCTCACACAAAGGCTTTAAAGGTGGCAAATCTAAAATTTAGATTTGGTTGGGTTAAATGATTCTAAAATTTAGGATTCATCCATTTGTTAATAGTGTTTATTGTTTAATCTGGTATATTAGAGCAACCTAACTCATATATTTTTAGATCGAGTTTCTTTATTGTCGGGTTGTGTTTATCTCATATTTCTTCTTTTAAGACTCGTTCATAACACATGAATATGTAAACAAAATAAAGAAATATTTCATGGTATTAACTCAAATCCAAGATGTATACTATTATATATATATTATTCGTTTTTTCGAATTATTTTGTTTTTTTTTTTTTGTGCACTCTTAATCTCTCTTACTCTTTATTGTAAAATTTTATAAAATTTTATTTCAAAATCAATTAATAATAAAATAAGTAGTTTCTTCTCTCTATAAATGTTGGGGAGTTTTCTTCAATTTTTCTAACATAAGATTTTTTAAAAGTATTGTATAGGTTTTCAAGTTGTTTAATATTACACTTCAACTTTAGATGTGTCTATTGATTTTTTTTTTTTTTATGTTTTTAATTAATTTGTATATTAAGTGCATGATCTCGCTACTAGTGGACATTTCTTAATGTTCTAATACAGCTATAAAGTCTTCAAAAATAAAAAATAAATAATAATACAACTTATAAAGTCCTTTAAAAAAAACTTTAAAGTTAAATTAGCTAGGACATTATATCATCTGAATCTTTCATCGCCAAATCTTTTCATGCTCTTGAATTCATAAGAAACAAGTTGCTCATAAAATGAAGTTTTAAGAATTGATTAGAAGGTTTTTTATGATTTAAATAGTTAATGGAAAGTTTGAGGATTTATTAGCATTTTAAAAAAAGAATTAGAGACTTATTATCACAACTGTAAAAGTTGGCATACCATTTTCATAATTAAGGAATATTAAAGTATAAGTTTATTTCTAGACTTTTCAAATTTGTGTCTAATATATTTTCTAAACTTTAATTTGTATTTCATAGGTCACTCAACTTTAAAAAATCATTCTAAAATTTTGTTTTTGTGTTTATTATGTTTCTAATTTTTTTAACATACCAAAATAGTAAATGTTTATCATGAATTGAATCAATAACTTATTAAATATCTAATATCATCTTTGACCACTAAAACCACCCCGTAAAAGTTTCAACATTTCTAAAGTTTCAATGGCCACAAAATTCAATTTTATGCTATTAAATTTCAATTAATTTAAAAAATGTTAAATATATTAAACCATTATATTAAATATAAAACTGAAAGTTGAGAAACATGCTAAAAAAACTTTAAAGACATAAACAAAACAATAAAGCTTGTATTGAACTTAACCTCTATACTTTTGATTTAATAACTTAGTAGATTTAGTTAACATTGTGAACGTACTCAAAAAAAAAAGAAAAAAAAAGGTTAAGATTTTGAACTAAAATAAACGAAGACAATTTACTTATTTTATAAATTTATTATTATATTTTCAATTTCCACGAGAAAGGAGAGTCGAATTAATTAATGAAGCAATGGATTAAGAAGCTGACTTTATATGCATAAAGTCTGTTTGAGGAGAATTATTTATCGGTTTTCGTAGGTTTCATGGATGGAAAGAACCCATAAAGTCTTTTTTAATTACTTCCTTAGGAGGTGTTTGTTTGTTGGGCTCTCATTTTTATGGAGGGTTTAAAATAATCCCTTCTCAAATAACACCTCCTTTTTTTTTTTCTTTTTTTAAAATTATTTTTCAAACACTTTTATAATTAAATATGTTTTTTTATTTTAAATTAGTAATATTTTCAAAATCAATTTTATTATTATTATTATTTTTTTTAAATACCAATATCTAGTTTAATAGTTATTATTTATCTACTTTCTATATAATTAAGACTTTGTTTTTTTAAACACCATATGTTAAGTCCAATGGTGTGTGCTTTGCAAATGAGAGACCAATGTAGACTGTTCTTTTTCCAAGGCTATTTGGGGGAATTCCATGGTTGCATATTGTCAGGGGCAATTGTGTCAAAGACTTCATCAAAAGCTTCCTTCTTTCACTTCCTAATACAAAACAATGAACTCTTCTACATATATATCCTTTTTGGAGCCCTTAATTATTGGATGATTTGAATTAAGTGTAACAATCGCATTTTCAATGATAAATACAAGTCTTATAGCAACCTTTGGAAGGACATTGTGGCTGCCATGCCATGGCAAATTGGAGCAAGAAATCTAATCTCTTTAAATTATATGATTATTGTTCTATAGCTCTCAATTGGAGATAATTTTTTTTATCTTCATTAGGATGTATTTGTATGTTACTCACATACCTTTCCTTTCTCATCAATGACATCAGTATTATCTTTCAAAAAAAAAATTGTTTTTGATAACTTAAAAATAGATAGCATAATAGATGGAAATATTATTTATAAACTTAAATTAAAAATAAAATAAAATATAATATAAGTATCCAACAAAAATTACCAATTTATTAGTGAACGTGGATTAATAATTAATTACTTTTTAGTCTTTTTATATTTTAACCATAATGGAATCGTCTTACGAAATTAAAAAATCGTCAATTTAATTCACGATGATTAAAATAGTCAAAGTTCACTTGTTTAATTTCAATACTCACAAATATGTTAAGTTTTGGCAAAATATTGGAAGTGAACTGGCTCACTTTGAAAAGATGTTAGATAGTGGTATGTTCCAAGCACTATAAAATGAGCATGATGCATTGGATTCAAAACATCACAGTTAGAAGTACTTTAAACTTGATGTACTGACTCTAGTTAAATTATTTTTATATTCTCTTGTGGAGAGTGAGGCAAATGGTATAAGTAGTATAAGTTGAGTGTTTATGTAATTAGGATTGGGAAGAGAATTTTGTATGATTGTAGCCATTTTTCACCAAGTGGAAGTTCTTTTTGTTCGTGATTTTTATCCGATTTTAGAGTTTTTCCACGTAAATTCTTATATCTTTCTATTTGTTGTTTCCTTTTAATTTATCAATTATTTTCTACTTATTCCTCCCTGTAATTAGGGAAGTTTTTTCCCAACAAGTGGTATCATAACTTTAGGTTTGTAGTTTTTTGAATTTCTGAGTATGTGTCGTTGCACTTTTGTCTAAGCTTCCACATCAAAAAAAGAATTCTTGAAACAAGTTACACAACTGGGTGTTATTCATTATTTGTAGATTTGCTAGGATTGAAGTAGAAATGATAGGCTTTATGAGTTCAATGAAGTTTGACGTGGAGAAATTTGATTAAAGGATGAATTTTAGCTTATGGCAAATGCAAGTCAAAGATGTGTTGATACAATCTGGATTACTCAAGGTTTTAAAGGGAAGACCAAGTGGTGACGATTCTAAAAATTCCAGCATGAAAGATGACGAATGAGAGGAAATGAATTTGAGAGCTGCAAATTCCATCAAATTAAATTTGGTCAAGAATGTTCTTGCTAATGTGCATGGAATATCAAGGGCCAAAGAGTTTTGGGAGAAGCTTGAAGCGATGTATTAGGCAAAGAGCATTTCAAATTGGTTGTACTTGAAGAAGCAATTTTAAATTGCGAATGAGGAAGGTACGAAAATCTCAGATCATCTGAGTGTTCTCAATGGCGTTGTCTCTAAGTTGGAGGTGATTGGTGTGAAGATAGAGGACGAGGATAAGGTACTGAGGCCTATCTTATCACTTCCCTCTTCTTATGAACATATGAAGCTAATCTTGATGTACGAAAATATTCTTAAAATTTTATAGAGGCTATTAGCAAACATCTTTCACAAAAAAGATGGTTGAAGCGTGATGAGTATACTTCTCAAGAGGATTCAACATTGGTAGCTGACAATTGGAAGAAAACGAAAAATTTTGTGCAAAAGAGAGGTCGCTAGGAATGTGTGGACAACTTGTTCACATTAGAAACAATTGTCCTAATAGAACAATTTCGTCAAAAGGCTCTGGTTCGGATGTTAACGTGGCCCCTCTCACCGGGAGATCTAGTGACTTTCTCTATAAAAAAAAAAAAAAAGAAATCATCCCATGGTATGTGTTTTTTGCCATGGTAGGAGGATGTGATGTCAACAGTTCCACAAATTTGCACACAGGCATTGACTAAGGGTTATGCAAGATGTGTGGTGAAAGTTATGTTGGTGGCCGAAGAATTTCTAAATAAGCCAAGTAGGTGGAAATTGCACCATAAATTTAGCAAAATCTAGAGACATGTAACAAAAAAGAATATTTTGAAATGAGAGATTCCAAGTGGTCTACTTTTATGATGGAATCGGTGTATTTCTTGGAGTTGGGAATTATGATTGTCGGAAAAGATAATGTTGTGTGAAAACAAATGAAAGCCAAATACCAATTCTCAAGATCAAATTTGTAACTGTAATGTTGAACTAAATTACTATCAAATAATAAAACAATAAGCTAAATAAAAGTTTAGGTGAGAACATCCTAAAAAATCTAAATTAAGCTACGTACTTTAATTTAATAAATTAATTGTTAACTGTAATTATTTAATTTTGTACATCATCCTCCTATTTCCATTGAACACAGAATTTAGTATTCTCTTGCACATGGGTTTCCAAATGTCTAGATAATTGAAATTCTCCTGATTGATTAAAATGAAATATTTTAATAAAATAACTCCATATTTTGACATATATTGTAAACTACGATTTTAGAAAATTATAAAATATGTTGGGTCAACTTTCTATGATAAAGTTAAATTTAAACATGGGAGATCAAAAGTATATTTTTCCTTTATTATCTTATATTTATAAAGGCTAAATACATACAAATATATACATATATACATACATACATATATATATACATTCATATATATATATATATATATATGTATATATATATATGTATATATATATATATGTATATATACATATACGTACATACCTAGATATACATACATATA